>CM038467.1:59061510-59604210 GCA_021464415.1 Lonicera japonica
CTGGATTGATGGATTGAGCACCTAGTCGCTCCCGCGTGGCTGGAAAACAGGCCGCCTAATTGCCGCCCCTGGGTGTAAATCCCTAAACCATGCACAGGAAAATAGTGATCAGTGTACTCCACCGGGTGGTTAAAATCTCACGAAAGGATCGGAGAGCCCACTCTATGCGTCTTACTTTCTGACTGACTATGTGTCATTGGGCTATAGAGTTTTCTCAACAAGCGGAGTAGGTCCCATGTACTACTACTAACCAAATGGTGAGTTTTTCGAGAAGTAGTTGGGATACTAATGGATATCATCCTACTAGGGTGTCTCCTGGTGTAGTTCCTTCTGAGTATCGAAGTTGGCTTGTATGGGTATTCTCCTCATTAACTATTTGGAGTGTCGTCTCAGGAAAAATGTCTTGCGTGGGTTATCTCCGAATGACTTATTTGGAGAACCAAGTCCTTGAGCCACTCCTCACTTAGAGGAGACATGGCTTGCTTTGGACCCTTCGGGATCCTTTATTCTGGGCCTAATCGACCGTGGGATAAAACTGAGGCATTATGCAAGAGATATGATAAGGAACGATGCGATATTGATGTTTGTTATATTATTAATTGTGATGATTGTTATTGTATCATATCTTATCTTATTTTATATTTAGAATGCCTCGGATTTAATGTGAATGACGTAAGATGAATACCGACACTATTAGACGGATCATTTTACACATAGGAAAGCTTTTGGCCATTCATAACGTATTAATACCTAAAATGGAATATGTTAATAACTAGTGACCCTTTAATATGATATACGGGCACATGGACGCGTATAGATTTCGGGAATTGTTGGCCAGATCATAATGAATATAAGGTATTAATAACTAAAGTGGCAAGAATGGCTAACAAAATAGCTAAATAAGAGAACACCGTAACATAACGATTAGACGAGTGATCTTGAGGCAAAGCCTATTAGTTGGCCAAGTATGAGATTCATAATGAATTATAATTAAGTGAAAACGAGAAATACTTGGCTTATAGCTACCAACTTTCGATATAATTACATTATAGTTGGGGGATATTTTTAATACAAGCTTTAGAACTGATCCAGCTTAGCATGACGAACCTTAGGAAGCTAGCATTGTAATGAAATAGCCTTAGACTTACGATTCTCTAAGGGCACGAGAACACTTAGGGATTCATTCCACGAATAGCTTAAGGCGAGATCGGTAAGTTGGGTAATTAGCTTCTTGTGACTAGGATAGTAATCCTAGTGGGGTTCGACATGCACTTGTGTATAGACTTGCATTGCATTGCATTGTTTTTAAACTATTGTGGTAAAGTAAAGTATTTACTTTTTATATAAGGATGCACATGCTTATGTATGCAATGTGTATTTTTTATATAGAATTTATATAGTTTCCACTGAGCCTGGATTTAGCCCATTCACTCATTTCACCAGTTTTGTAGGGTTTGCAATTTTGGGTGGCATGTGGCACTCGTGTATAGACCTTTTAATGACCATGGCTATCGTTTAGTCCTTTTGATAAGGACTATGTTATATAATCCATTTTGGTTTTGCTGTATAGTATTTGAAACTCGATTTTGATGTATAAACAATATTTAAAGTGAACTTTGTATGAATGATTTTCATATTTGGAGCAGATTTAAATATGGTTAAATGTGATTACATTTATGCGAAAATGATTTTAAACCTTACAGGTTGGTTTGTTACTTTAAACGAACTCCAAATATCGGAACTTTTAGTAAAACATAATTTCATTTGGATCAAAATTTATTTAAGAAAAGTTTTTTTTTAAGTCGTGATTTTTATTACTTTAAACCCGTCGTCGAGCTTGGCATCTGTGATTAACCAGGTCTCGGAAGTGAAAACCTCTTAATGGGATTCAGGGCATCACAGTCGATCTCATATTTGTCTTATTTTTTTCAGTAGTTTCATGTACAAGTTCATGTTAGACTGATACACTAAAAGCCATAATTTTTTTGTTGGTTTGGATATGTTATAAACTCGATTTTGCTATTTTAATAAGAATCTTTATGGGCAATGGTTGCATTATATTATTTATTTAAATATTGTGCATGTGTGTCTTTTACTCCATATAGTATACGATTTGGTGTTGTAGAGTTTAGCTTATACACAGAAAATCATATCATCGGTTTTTGTGAAATATAAGTTTTTTGGTTCACGGTCTTAGATGGAATTGGACACCCATCGGTAGGATTGTAGCACAAGTTTTAGTAGTTTATCTTGACTACATGAAACGGTATAGTTTTAACTAGTACAACTAGTACACTTTGTGTGTATTGAACAAGACCAGTTTGGGTTAATTGTTTTTATACTGACTATATAAAACAATTTAAAATCTCAAGATTATTATGATTACTTATGCTCTTAAATCTTTAAATAATTAATATATATGTGGTGTTTGTTGTTTAACTCATTAAGAGTGAGATTCATTTATGGATCAATAATCTTCGTGAATTGGATGATAATACTATATGTCTGATGAATATTAATTATTGACGTAATTCACGTCCCAGTGTAAGGATTGATGATAGCCCCTTAAGAAGCTTATAAGTTTTGATCATGCCAAACTCCGCAGGTGGATTATGTTAATTGGACATGTCAATTAAGTTGATTGGTAAGCTCAAGAATTAAGAAGTCATTTAAATATAATTGTCAGTAATTTAATTTAAATGACAGTTATACGTAATCTTAACGTGGAAAAAATAATAAGTATTTAATAATAAGGAGCTCGAATTATAATTTTGAGATAACGACGGGAGTGCAATTATAATTATTTGGTGGTGCGAATTATAATTTATGGAATGAACTAATTCATAATGGAATTAGGATTCCAACTTTTCATAGGAAGCTCAAACACTTATTTCTCATTAGGTTCCCTATCGTAGCCTTATATATATGCCGGCCTTGACTTTTCTTAAAGTAACAATAATTCTCACAAATTAAGATTTGTTCCATTGAGAGAAGAGAAAATCTTGGTGATATCGTAACCCACACTCCGTGAAAGATTTGATAGTGGAGGGAATACGATATAAGATCTTTAGTTTTTTGGTACTTTAATCGTAAATTAATCGCAACTTTTGATCGCACTGTTGGATCAGGCTAAATTTTGGATATGTTGTTCAGAATGTAAAGCCATTATTATTTCGTGGAAAATTAGGATGATCAAAAGTCGTTTCAATAGTGAAAATGATCGATTTTTGCAGCCTAGCGGGATTAGAAAAAATTTGACAATATCGCAATTTGATGCTATCAAACCCTAGTCTCCTCTACATGATCCACACTAGTGAAATCCCTTTCTTCTTATAGGGTTTTTTAAAAGTATTTTGTTCAATCTATACGTAATATCAAAGATCCTGTAAATATGTCTCCTTCAGTTCAGGCCCTAGCAGTTTTCTTTCTCCCGTTTTTGCTCAGCAAATAGGTGATCAACACCTTCTACTGTACAAGGCTTCATATAAGGCCATATCAATGCTATCTTGGTAACTATTGTTGTAAGTGAACTTTATTAATGGCAAATGCTCATCTTAGTTTCCACCGAAATCTAATGTGCATGACCGCAACATATCTTTTAAAATTTGAATTATTTTTTCTAATTAGCCTTCTGTTTGTGGATAGAATGCGGTGCTAAATTTAAGGGATGTTCCAAAGGTTTCTTCTAAGCTTTTCCAAAATTTAAAAACAAATCTTGGGTCTCTATCTAACACGATTAAGATGGGTTCGTCGCATAGTCATATTATTTCCCGGACGTATAGTTTGGCTAACTTGTCCAGTGACCATGTAATCATGGATGGGAAGAAAATAAGATAACTTGGTGAGTCGGTCTAATATTACCCATACCGTATTATTTCCTAATGTAGTTCTTGGTAGGACGGTTACAAAGTCCATGGTAATATGTTCCCACTTCCACTCCTATATAAGGAGGGACTGTAGTAAGCCAGAAGGCCTCTAATGTTCTTCTTTCACGTCGGGGATAGGGTGGCACTTGGTGTGCATATTCGTGAGTGTGGATTGGTAACACTTATAGAAGCATGATATTTTCGTTGAATCTCGGATGAGTCTCCTCCCTTGTTTGTAAGTTAAAGTAGTTATTTCTTAGACTTTTTTTTAAGTAACTCATTATGATTTGGTGAGTTTCGATTTCACCTCCATTTCAAATGTAAGTTGAACGATTCAGACAAGTTCCTTTAGAGTATATGCATTCAATAGTACGATCACCTTATGTTTTGGGTGGATCGGATGAAAACCTAAGCATAAATCACGAGTAGATAATTGGGTTCGCTGTCCCTAAACTTAAGTAGAGCTTTTATATTTATCGGATATGTGGTGTGGTGAGCTTATTGTAATTGATTCAACCACAATGATTACCTTTCTTATATCGTATCCTGTGTTGAACTGATGTAAGTTTTCAATTGTCGATTTATTTCATGATTCCAATGATTAAGTACTGCGTTTTGTGAAGTGAGATGTCGAGAACCTTTTATATATTTGTCTATAGATGCCATATTGAGATTGATTTGATTCTATAGACTCGTAACCTAGTTGTTTAGTATTCTTGGGCACTCTAGTAACGGGGGGCCATGTTTTGAGACATTTTATCCATTTCTCGGTATGGAACTCGAATTGAAGGCTTTGCGTGCCTTAGAATCCATTATTCATTCACTTTCCAGAGTCGTAGCTATTCGGACGTTCTTAGTTGGAATATTAAATTCTGAAGTTGTACGTAACCTTTAAGGAAGGGACACTGACACGATTTGGAGCATTATTCTACTTCTTACCTATTATTATTTAATTTCAAGGATGAAACCTCTTAAGGAGGGGAGATTGTAACGCCTTGTATTTCATTTCCGAGCCAATTCCCCTCTTAAGCCACTTAAGGCCAAAACTCCAATAGAGGAGTCAAATTTTGTTTTGGAACCTTTGTAATTGATCTAACACTTCGAACAAGTCATTCTAATGATATTACATATGCGTGGATGATTGGAACGCATTTCAGGAAGCCGCGGTTGAAATTGGTGGCTAACGGTGAAAAATCGAACCTTTGTCGAAATAAATTTTTTTGGCCAACTTTGCGAGGTCATAACTTTCTCATACGAAGTCCAAATGAGTCCAGATTTACATTTATTTTTAGGTTTTGATCCATTCTATAACTTTTTTTGTTTTGGTCGAAAGCTAATTCAAACATCTCGTTGGTCAAAACAGCGTTCAAAGTAAGCCAATCACTAAATTCTGATCGTTCGGTAGTGCTTTTGCAGAGCGCTGTCTTTGACGAATTTCTGAGAATTATCCATCAAGAATTTGGATTAACTTTCTCTTTTAAAGTTGTAGATCTTTGAATTATATTTTCGTTGATATAAAGATCACCCAAATCGGAGTTACAAGTGAAAAGTTATGACCAAATTACGAACATAATTTTAGGAAATGGGGCCTCTAATCGATCAAAGGGGTTCCAGCGGGTTTTTTAACCATTTTTCATTGCTTTTTATTTACCACTCGAAAGCTCATTTATAAGGGGTTCAAAAGAATGATCTTTCAAGACCCTTTATCCTACACAAAACTACCACCATATCGCTTTTAAATCCTTACTATTCATCATCTTCCCCACTTACTCTTTACCATTATAGGGCACAAATTGGGGGTATCGAGATTGGTGCTCCTTCGGCTCGATTTAGTAGCGAATCTTCAAAGGATTAACCCTATTAAGGTGGGAACGCTAGTACTCAAACTCAATTCCTACTATTATGTGTTGCATCTTCAATTCTCAATGTATATTAAGGGTTTTCTTATAATCCTGTTGACACACATATACATGGGGCTTGGGTTTAAGGTTTATGACTTGTTTTCTGGATTTTATCCATGTTTTTGTTGTGATTTCATGCCTATACATATGAACCGCTTTATACATTAGCGTACCATAGACTCTATTGGTTTTCCGCAAGTGCGGGTGTGCGTATACTCAGTGTGAGGATATATATACTACGTTATGATTTAGGAAGGAGGTTTTATTTCAAGATTTGAATTTTAATATACCTTGGTATGAACTTGGTATTTTAAGAGCTATACATAATTGCTCCTACTGATATTATTAAGTTATAAAGGGAATTATTTAATAAGTACATATTATAGAGGGCCTTGGACGCATTTATGTATTTAGTGTATTAAAATATAATTGTATATGTATTGTTCTTACAATGTAGATAATGTATACATGCCATTGGAATTACTAATACCATGAATGTGTTGGACTCACCATTTTCGTAAAAATCATCTTATATTTTCTTAAGTTACACACTTGAAAATAGTGGGTATGGTTTCACAACCAAAGTCGCTATGATTATATACATGCGATGCGTACGCTATAGAACGGGCAAATTATCAAGTGAATAGTATTTTATCAACCCGAGAGTTTAATACCAGTAGAATACTAGTTCACCCATTGGAATTGTCCAAGTATCGTATTGATAAAATCATGCGATGGTGTTAATTTCTTAAATGGCACATGTATGTTAAATACATCTTAAGTTTAGTATATTATCATTGTACATAAACCTAGTATCACATATACGTATTGGTTGAACATATAATTTGTATACGGGTTAGACGTCGTGTATATAGTTCTCAAATACGCTTTTAGTAAGCAAAATTAGTAAAAATATATGAATTGAGATATCTGAATATATATATATATATGTGTGTGTGTGTGTGCGTGTACGACAGTATGTATAAGTATATTCCTTGGTGATTATTTTCTATTAATGTTTTCAATTTGTAACGCACTAATGGTCCATGGGGTTGGCCTAGCCTTGGTAGCTACATACCCTAGTCCGCGTAGAGGGACCCCACTTTGGAACCGGCATACTCTATAATCCAGCTAGGGGGACCGCGTGAGGCGCTATACCCTGCACATCTAGGTGGTCCACAGGGGGACCCAGCCATGGGGGTTACATACCCTAGTCTTGGGAGCTTAGATTGCGATCGCTGTGCACAGTAGAGTAAATCATAGATGTTCGATGAGAGATGGACGAATATGAGGTTGATGTTAAAAAGATTAGTGCCTACGTTTATTTTATATCTATACTTACGATTGATACTACTATTTTTACTTATATCTTTGAAATATTCATTTTATTGTATTTTCGGGGATGGGGCGGCACTTGGTGTGCATTGCATATAATATAGTTTCAAGTTATTTTGATAAGAGTACTACCGATATCTATTTATATATATAGAAACGGTATAAGTACATAAGCATGGTTTGAATTACTTTCATTACTGCACATCGCATGTGATTTTTAACGTGTATCTTCTTATGCAAACTCCTTATAGTTTCCATTAAGCCACGTGTTTGGCTCACTCCCATTTTTCAAACCAGTTTTGTAGGTATTTCACCGGGGACGGTACGAGTACAGAGTCTAGAGGCCTCTGATCAACTTTAATAATTATAGTCATCCAAAAACGACTTAGCTTTTGTATATTTAGTTGAATTGCACATTTTGTATGACTACGCATATGTTTTATTTTATTCATAAGAAATGTAAAGGTTTTTCTATTTTAATTTGGGACCTCGTTGGAGGATTTGTTTGAGATAAGGATTATTTGCCTTATTGTATTGATTAAGGACTTTAGAAATGTGGAGTTAATATTCTAGTAATAAAATTTATCTTTTTATAATTTCACAGGTTTGGATTTGTTAAACTTACGAACTCCACATGCCAATTTTTTCCAAAAATAAGGCCTTATATGTAACACACTATTAGATGAGTTTTAGAGTATGGATTTCAAACCCGCCATCACGTACAGCACTGTGATTAACCATGTTCCGGATGTCTAAACCTCATAACGGGATTCGAAGCATCACATATAATAATCACAACATGAACAAAATTATTAAACCAACTACTTACCTCCAAGATTTGATGGACTATGTCAGGCTTTAAATCAGAGGATATAAGATGAATCAACTCAATAGGATCAACAGATGGGAGTGGGAAATTAATAGGCGAATAGGCTATCTCCAAAGGTACCGAGTCACTAGATTTTAACTCAAGTATATACTAGGATCAAATGAGATATTCTCGCCTAGCTTCATGCTATCAAATGATTTATCTCTCTCGCTATCTAGCTCTGAAAATAAAAAGTTATGAACATCCGCTTTCCATGTTTCCTCTTTTATTCTCAATATTCCTCTTACTTCTTTAAGAAATTTTGGATCATTTATTTCATCTCCCAACAAAGTTATGAAATTGTTTTCAAGCTCATCGCCACCTCCATTAAACACCCAACTACCTATCATGTTCACACCTCTAACTTCCTCTTCCTGGAGGTGCTTGCTTATATCAAAAACATTAAGCTCAGCTATCATATTCCCAAAGCTAATTTTCACTAGCCCATTCCAACAATTGATTAAAACATTAGCTGTGGAAAGGAATGATCGACCAAGAATCACAGGGATTTGCCCAATTGTGTTTTGAACAGGTTGTGTATCAAGGACTACAAAGTCCACTGGGAAGTAAAATGTCTCAACTTGTATCAAAACGTCTTCAATGACACCTCTAGGGAATTTAACATATCTATTAGTTAGTTGGATTGCCATTGGTGTAGACTTCAGCTCTCCCAAACCCAATTGCTTAAAAACTAAATATGGTAATAAGTTCATTACTGCCCCTAAATCTAACAAAGCTTGCTCGATAAAATTGTCACCTATCTTGCAGGAAATTGTAAGACAACTTGGATCTTTAAATTTTATAGGGACTTTACATTGAAGAATGGAGCTAATTTGCTTAGCTAAAAATGTTTTATTCAGAGTTGCGGTTTTTCTCTTCACTGATATAAGGTCTTTTAAAAATTTAGCATACGAAGGTAGTTGCTTAATTGCATCAAAAAGGGGAATTTTTACTTTCACTTGCTTAAACACTTCTAAAATATCACCATTTTGGTCTACCTTCTTGGGACTTTTTAACCTATGTGGTAATGGTGCTTTAGGTATAAAACTCCTAGTATAGGGATCACTAGCAATGAGATTGGTATCCCCTAGAGTCATTCTTAATTTCAGGACTTGCCACACTCCTGGTGGGTATTTCTTTTTCAGCATCAGGCATTTGAACTTTGTTATCAACCTGTTTTCCTGATCAAAGGGTCGTAATCACATGGACTTGCTCATGGGATGCACAAGAGTTATTAATGACAATATCTATCCCTTTTGGAATTAGTTCAGGATGTTTTGGAAACTTATATTTGAGCTCTCCTAGTTGGCTAACTAATTGGCCCATTTGATTTCTTTAACTTTGCAATGGATTCCATGTTAGACCTAGTTGCTTTTTCCACTATTTGATTAGTAGCTTGAAGGTAAAGATCCTCTTGGTCGAGTCCTAAAAAGGTGGGCAAGAGTTGAATAAGTTGCGGCCTAAGTTCAAAATTTACGGCAGTGGTGGTAGGCAATACGATGCACAAAGGCGGATTAAAACTAATCGGAGTAAACAATTCCCTAAGAGATTTTGCAGCTACTTCACCTTTAGCCATTAATTAATATTTTTTTCTATTTTTTTAATAACAACAACAACAAAAGTCCTACTTGAGGTAAAAATAATTTTTAGAATCTAATCTCACTTTAGAATTAAAGATTTGAATAAATGAGATGCTTGAATACAAAGTTGCTAGTGCCAAGCGTTGAACCTATGGACCTATTGTGAGCAAAACACAACTTTTACCAAGTAGAACAGAAAACTTAATGTGCTAAAACTAGCACCACTATGTATATATTGTTTTGCCCAGATCCTTTAATTACCCCAAAAATCAATGAATAACTTTTTTAAAAAATATATAGATACATATATATATATGAATATTTTGTATTCTTTTTTATTATATTATTAATTAATAAGAAGAAAACTAGTAAAAAGAATACAATTACCAAATCAAAAAGATTAGATTAGAGTCCCTAGCAACGGCGCTAAAAACTTGTTGTGATAAATTTTAATATTCGCAAGCACACGAATCAATATATAGTATAGTGTGTAAGCGAGGCCGATCTCACAAGGACTCAACAATATGTTTTATACTTATCTTGTTAATTTTTCACTAAATTCCAAATCTAGTTAAAAAGTTTATGATAATCAAATAAATAAAATAGAGCAAATTAAATAAAATAAAGAAAAGCACGTAAACTAAAGCAAAGGAACTAAAATAAATAATATAAAGCAATTTGGAATCATAAATTTAACATCATCTTCCTATGTATTCATGCGCATAAACTCTACTCTTATCTCGCAACAATTTGGTATCTCAACTCTATTATTTGCGGAAAATAAAATCATAAAGTCCAATTAATTCATAAAATTTAATCGTAATTCTTCTACAGCTAAACTTATGTATAAAATCAAAACACCAATTGTATCCATCAAGACACCCCTTATATCCGCTCTTAACAAATCATAAGGTGAATCCAACAAAAAATAATGAGAATCCAACTTTATTTTTATCAATTAAAATAGGCATCCAATAGGAATAATTGTATTTAGCATTAAACCAGTAAATTAGTAGAGTCAATTAGCATAAACACGTGCAAGAGAATCAATTAAATATATTTATCCTAACTCTAGCACAAATTTACGCTAGTATAGAATAAATTAAATAATAAGTAAAGTAAAAATAAAACTTACTTGATATTAAATTAAAAATAAAATTAAGCCTTCAATCTTATAGTCTTCAATGAAACAAAAAGAAAGAAAAATAAAAAAGGGAGAAAAATTGTGCTCAGCACTGCTGGTTGCTCGGCTCCCCCTGTAATTTGTTATTGCTGCCTCCTTTTATAATTAAGAATAGGTTTGGTTAATGGGCTTGGCCCATTTATTTAAATATAAGGAATTTTTGCCACTTTTAAATTGCAAAATTTTGCGTCGCAATTTCGGACCTCGAGATGGCTGAATTTGAAAAAAATACTTAATTGCAAAGTTGTAGATCTCGAAATTCTCTTCAAATTAAGCTCAAGAATCGCATTATTTGGAGTTCCAAGTAAAAAGTTATGCATTCGGAAGTATTGACCAACTTTTAAGTGTCTTCGCAATTTTTAATTCTCTATTTTTCTCAATCTTCTCCAATTTATTTCTAAAACCTTAGATGGCATTAAAAATATAAAATTAGTAATAATATATACTCTCTAAACTATAACAATTTATTGGTAAATCAGTACATTGGATATAGTTAAATTGCCAGCAAGAAAGAAGCGTGTTAGTTGCAAATGGGTGTACATAGTGAAATATAAAATAGACATAACCATTGAAAGATCCAAAGCAAGACTAGTAGCAAAAAGTTACACCCAGGCACATGGGATTGATTATTTGAAGACATTTGTACCAGTGGAAAAAATTAATATTGTATGTGTCTTCCTCTCTTTAGTAACAAATTTGGATTGGGCATTGCAACAATTTGATGTGAAGAATGCATTCTTGCATGGGGATTTGGAATAGGAGGAATACATGGAGCTCTCACTAAAGTACGATGTTCATGTAGAGCATATAAACAAAGTATGCAAATTAAAAAAGTCCTTGTATGGTTTAAAGCAATCTCCGAGAGCTTGGTTCGGGCGATTCGCTATATCAATGAGAAATTTCGGTTACAAACAAAGCAATTCTAATCATATGCTATTTTTGAAGAAGTGCCATGGGAAGATCACATCACTCATTGTATACGTTGATGATATGGTGGTTACGAGAAATGACCCACGGGAATGAGAAGCACTGAATAAGTATCTATCTCGGGAGTTAGAGTTGAAGGATCTTGATGAACTAAAGCATTTCCTGGGAATCAAAGGTGATGTTTGGTTGATGTTTTGAGTTGAGTTTTTAAAATATGGTGTTTGGTAGAATTTGGAAGTATGTTGAAAAGTGAATTTAGTTTTTGTTTGAGTTTTTTTCAACCAACTAAGAAATCTCATAAAAAAAATTCAAAAAATAATCACAACGGATCTTATTTTATAGATCTCGACGATTATGTTTTAAATATATATTTTTTATTTAATTTAATTTTTGTATTTAAAGTTATAGTGTTTTAAAAGTTTTTTAGAGAAAGAAAGTAAAGTGAAATAAATTTTGGGAAGTGTAAAAGTAGAGTTGATTTTGAGTTGAGTTTTTAAAATTTGGAAAAAAAAATAAAAATAGACACCTACCAAACAGGCACAAAGTGTCTAGATCTTTAAAAGGCATCTTCCTATATCATAGAAAATATGCATTGGATTTACTAAATAAAACTGGAAAGTTTGCTTGCCAGCCATCAGATACACCCACGGAAGAAGGTTTGAAGTTGGAAATTGAAGCTGATTAAGTACCGATCGAAAAAGGGAGTTACCAGAGGTTGGTGGGGAGGCGGATATACTTAGCACATACTAGGCCTAACATTTCTTATGCATTGAGTACAGTGAGTCAATTCATGTATAATCCTGGAGAGAAACATATGTGGGCCATTATGAAGATCAATAGTTATTTGAAGGCAGCTTTAGGAAAATGGATTTTATTTACAAAGAATAATGATTTTTTGAAAGTTGAAGGATACACTTTTTGAAAGTTGAAGGATACACTGATACTGATTGAGCCGGAAATGTAGGTGACAGACGGTCTACATTAGGATATTTCACGTTTATTGGTGAGAATCTAGTCACTTGGAAAAGTAAGAAACAAAAAGTTGTTTCTCATTCGAGCGTTGAAGCTGAGTATCGAGGAATGGTAGTAGGAGTCCAATAGTTATTGTGCCTGAAGTTTCTATTGACTAATATAGGTTATTCGCCGAAAGAACCTATGATGCTATATTGTGATAACAAAGCAGTCTGTGATATTGCTCAGAATCCAGTTCAACATGATAGAACAAAACATGTGGAAGTAGATAGGTTCTTTATTAAAGAGAAATTGGAAGAACACATAATTGCAGTGCTTCATATACGTTCAGAAGATCAACTGGCCGATATACTCACTAAGGCTATTTTCAACAGAATATTTTCTAGATTGATCAACAAATTGAACATATTCGATATTTATGCACCAACTTGACGAGGAGTGTTATATATTTAATTTGTTATATTCAATATTTATTGATTATTTGTTATATATTTAATTTCTTTATTCTACTTGTATCAATATCAATGAATCAGAAACAATAGAATCATTAATACTCTTTTACTCTCAATAAGGCTACTAATAACTAATTAAATTATGCTTTGCCTTTAAAGTTTTTTTTGTTTTTGTTTTTTGGTTTGCCACCTTAGAGAAGCCGGTTTCTTTTAAGGTGTTGGTATATATATAGCTAGTGGCATTACAAGTTCAAGACTATATGCCTTCTTTTATCAACATCACTAATTCTTTTTCCTCTTTTTCTCCATCTTAAAGTTCCCACCAAGCTAACATCGATCTCTCTACTAGGGGACTTTATTTTTATTTGTTTTTATGAAAGTCCTTTTTTTTTAAGTATTATTGTTTTACATAAAATTTGAGATTGGTTAAGACATACTTTCTTTTTATATTACTTTAATTTATCGTAACAGTCTTTAGTAATACTAATAGTTCAATGCTTTTAAAAACAGGGATTTATCACATAACATGTTTTTCTCTTTTAAAAATATTATTAGGTGTATTAATGCATTTTCAGAACCACAAAAATCCTAAAAACATTAATTGTGTGCTCCCTGTAGAGGGAAGTTTATTTTTCCTTTTCCACGGATGGCCAATCTAAATTTACTAGTTTCTTTTTTCTTTTCCATATACATATGAGCTTGTGGAACAAAAGTAATCTCTTTCCCTTTCCCTTTCTGTGGTTTAATTAATTTGGACTAGTAAACGGATATTCTGGAAGTCGAATGCATGTGTGGATATCTTGTTTGAATGAATTTCTAAAAAGTGTGAATTTGGATACCAATGATAAATATATCTAATTACCAAATTATTCATATGATATATTTTTCATGTCACAATATATTCAATTGGTACTACAAAGATATAAGTGGATATTGTTGATAAAAATGGTAGAAAAACTATTTTCAAGCCATTTTGAAGGTAATTTTTAGTAGAATTTTACACTCACTTGTCAAATGTTATCATTGATTTATGTTTTCCTTTGTGAGTACATTGAAATCGTATATTTGTTTATTCAAAATGGTTATACGATTAATGAGAAATGGTCACCAAAAATAAAGTTACTTGAAATAAAAAAAAAAAAATGTGAAGTTCCAAGTGTAAACTTTGTTGAAACTTGAAATATTGAAAGACTTATAAAGGATCTCCGCTCATGGTATTTGAACACTTAAGAAAAAGTGGGGTCACCCTTGAGCTTAAGAGGGGCTGGAAATCACAAATTAACAAATGTGCAACATGCTGATTTGTGTTTTGCTACCCAGAGCAATATCTTTTCCATTTCCGATAATATTTGTGACAGCCACTTGTGAGTGGACCGCGACTTTGTTTTGCACCCGGATTAATTTCTTTTTCATTTCTATAATGTTTATAAGAGCACTTTGTGCCGTCTTAATTACTTGTACATGTATATATACTGTGTCCTTAGTTCGAAATAACAATCTCATCTTAATTAATTTTGGTACTTCTGAATAAATCGATTGTTATGATACAGCTTATCTTCTATTGTAAAACTAAATATGCTAATTATGATTGTTGCCTTTTAATTTGGTGGCCCACATTTGTTATTGAGTGTTGAAGAGCATGATATACAGTATTGGTCCACTACCTAATAGTTTAAACTTTTGGGAGAGATGGTTCCTAATATAGTATCAGAGCTCAGATTCTACAAGGTGCTCCTTTGGTTTGGTTTGTCTCTCCACGTCCGAGTGGGGGTTGCACGTGAGGGGGAGTGTTGAAGAGCATGATATACATTGTTGGCCCACTACTTATTAGCTTAAACTAAGTTTTTGAGAGAAATTATTCCTAACATTGAGACAGGCGAGAAGGAAACATAAGAATATATAAGAAATGTATAATTGTCAATAAATGATTAATTCTAATTATTTACTTCTATTTAATCTTGGTCAAGCTAGCCATTTTACAATTAAATTGTTGATTTGGGGCCTGCTAACATAATAAAATAAAAAATATTATCAGGAGCAGTAGTACTGGATTTTTCAGAAGCACAAAAGGCCTAAAACCAATAATTGTGTATTTGTAGGAAGATTCTTTTTCTTCCCATGGATGAGTAATGAAATTTTGTTTGTTGCAATATTTACTACTCCTTTTCTTTTCCATCTGTGGATGAATTTGTCTAACAAAAAACTGTTATCTATGAGTTTGTATAACAAAACTGTTTTTTAGTTATCTTACAATATAACTTGGCGTTGGTTATCAATAGTTATTTTATATGTGGATATTCTGTTTGAATAACTTTTTCTTTTTAATTGTTGAATTTAGATAATAATTATGAATATAAATAAATATGTAAAAGTAGGGTGGCCCCAGTATACCTCCAACCTGAACTTGATAAACCATTAAGGACCCGTTTGATCACAGGGAAAAGGAAAATAAAAACACATGATTTGGTAAGAAGTTGAAAATTAAGTTGAGTTATGCGATAAGATCCTCTCCATTTTATATTAATTTTATGAGTAAATGTCATCCATCCTACATAATTTTTTGTGGAAAATTTTTCTTCCTCAATTATTAAAGAAAATTTCTTCATGGAAAAAATTACAAAATAAGAAAACATATTCACCACATGTGTCAACTTATTTTCCAACTTATCACAAAGTTCAACTATTTTTATTTTTCTTTTCCATATTGTTATCAAACAGACCCTACAAGAGGTCTATATAAAATAGTGAATAAATTTGAAAGTTAAAAGTTAGGGTGCTAGTAAAAGCACCCTTGTTTTATAGTTTTTGCACCCTTTTTAAAAAATATTAAGGGTGCA
Organism: Lonicera japonica; assembly: GCA_021464415.1. NCBI lineage: Eukaryota > Viridiplantae > Streptophyta > Magnoliopsida > Dipsacales > Caprifoliaceae > Lonicera > Lonicera japonica. The sequence goes on from CM038467.1 coordinate 59,077,432, forward strand.
TTGACTAATTAACAACACCTTTGAAAATTTTTCTTCTAGGATAAAAAGCAAACATATGCAAACTTAGATTTATGCTTTCATAAGAAGACAAAGGTGAAATTAAATTTTTTATTTGTACAAAAATGTTCCTCATTTCTCTCACAATATCTAATTAAACACGTTGCAATTAGACTTTATCAAGCAAAATTAAAGTGATCGGAGAAGTGACGAGAAAAAAAAAATATTCTCTCGATCTTCTATACAAGAATCTGCACCTTAATTTCGATAATAGTGTTAAGAAAAGAAAGAATTGGATTTCTCGTATGAACTCTATTAATATAGATAGGTATTTGTTTAGGCACCCATAACTCTGTTTTAGAAAAGGGTGTCAAAACTAAAAATTAAGGGTGCTTTTACCAGCACCCTAAAATTTTTTATGGTCTCATTCTTAATGTAAATTTTTTAAGATCCTGTTAGATTGAAAATAAGGGGTTCGTTATAAAACTTAGGGAAATAAGGGGTTCGTTATAAAACTTCGGGGTTGAAATTGGTTCCGCCTTTGCTTTTGACCATAAAATTTTTTTATGGTCTTTTTTTCACTGATTGTTATGCCCAAGTAAAAATCAAGACGTACAACTATTATTTTGCGAATTGGACTTGTTTTAATTTTTTGATAGAGAGAGTAAGTAATACAATAAATTTAATTTTTTGTTAAAAAGAGCAATATTTTTTAATTTTTTTTTACGACAATGAACCGCTTTACCCCTATGCCCTTTGGACCTGAAGCAACCGAGTTAACCCGCCCCGACAAACACGCTCCAATGCCTAGCAAGGATTTGAATCAGGACTCGCGCTTTTGGACGGTATCGACCCACTGACCTGCCGGATCTATAGGCAAGGACCCAAGGCCGACCCCCTTGACAATCCCTGCTATGCCCTGGGGGGCAAGAGATCAAGTTATACAATAATTTTAAATATTAGTTAAAGAGATCAAGTAACTTGCTCGAGAAAATGAATTAGTCAGTCTAGCAGCAGGTTGTAGTCTTTAGGACAATCAGCAAAAGTGAAAATGAGCATGTAAAACCAGCCAAGTGAAAGCAACTTGAGCTTTTGCTCGATTTTCAAAACCACAATAAGGCCTTGGATTGAAATTTTTTTTCATGTTGTTGAAAAAATCTTATTTTATGAGATACAATATCTATATAATAAAGTTGAAGGAAAAAATATATAAGGGATAAAATTTTGTGGGGTTCTGATTTAATACTCTAATTTAAACGGTAGATATGTAGTATTTAGTCCAAATTTCAAATTAATTATCATTCTCTCTCTACTATAAGTAAATAAGTAAATATATATTTCTCTTATCACTTTCATTACTTCAGCCAAAATAGTTCAAAATTTTAGTGGCAGCCCCATTTTCTTGTATGGTTCTTTAAGCTAGTATATTCTTCTTGGAATAGTTTTTCAAGAAGAAATTTTAAGGGGGTGTATTCAATTCAGATTTTAAAAGATTTTAACTGACTTTTTAAAATCCGTGGATTCTGTAAGTTTATGGATTGTTTTAAATCCTTATAGAATCTGACATATTTTAATGTATGGATTCTTTTGGATTTCAGCAGATTTTAATAAGTCCATGGATTTCTGCATATTTTAATAAGTTTGTGAATTTCTACAGATTTAATAAGTTCATCAAAAAAGTAAAAAATCAAAAGACAAAAGACAAACAATAAAATAAATTAATTAAGAGTTTAAAGTAACATTATCAAAATCTACGTTTGAACCAAATTGAGTACTTAAAATTTTGATTACAATAAAAAAATTAAAGGAATTTTGATTATAATAAAAAAAATTAAAGGATAAATAATAAAAGAATTTTGATTACAAAGTGAATAAGAATTATAACATTGTTATTCCAATGTATATCTATTAATTTAAAATTCACGTTTGAACCAAATTTAGTACTTAAAGTTTTTTAGATTTTGGTCATATTACTATCTGAAGTATTATAAAAGTATAATAATGCATGCTGTGTTAGTCCATGAAATGAATTAACAAAAAAAAATATGTTATGTCCCTAACTTTCGCTTATAGTAAAAAATTAACAGTTATTACATAATAAGTTAATTGAATTTTAATTTTGTGAACCGATTTTAACTATGAATGATTTTATGCCCCCACAAAATTAGACTTCTCACCCCACTAGTATTTTTTAATAAAATTGACATGAATTGTTTTTAAAAATTTGAACAACAATTAGCGGTCTAATCATTTGAAATTATATTAATGCGTGATAACCACATTATTAGTAAAAGATAAAATAAAGACTTTATAGGAATGAATAAAAAATTAATGTGTTCATCACATAATAAGAAATTTGGATTTTGAGAGATAGGGGGAGGGGGGAGAGAGAGAATGTTGAGTAAAGTTCTTAAAGGAATTAGAAATCCATATGAAATCTCTGGGTAAGTGAGAAGATTTCAAGATGGATTTTTATGTATAAAAAAAGTTTTACAATCCACCAAAATTCATCAATAATTAAAATCCTACTAAGTCATTAGACTTTTGAATACCATAAGATTTAGATGGATTTTTTAAAATTTTAATTCAATACATCAAGATTTTAAAAGACTTTTTAAAATCTCAATTGAATACATCATGATTTTAAAAGACTTTTTAAAATCTCAATTGAATACTCATGAACTTTAAAAATCCATAAAAATCCTATAGATTCTAAATCCAATACACCCCCTTTAGTTTCAAATGGGAATTTGGGCCTACTTTTGACGTTTGGACCGAAGTTGGGCTTTAACCCTCGAGTAAGAATATATTATTTTTGTTTTTAGATTATATTATTGATATATTTATGTTTGTTTTATATTAAATTAGATGTTGGTTTTATGTATTTGATTGACTTTTCCATAACGTTATTTAAAAATGTAAAGAAAAGCATATATTTTTTGGGTTTTAGGGTATTAATAGAATGAGTACTCTGGTTTGGAGGAGTATCCATGTGCAATTGTAGTGTCAGACAAGATTTATGAATTGAAGGAGTACTTGAGCATCCGTGTGTTAATAGTGATATCCTACTAATGAAATTTTTGATAAAACTTGCAATTTTGGTGGCAATTTTTGATAAAATTTTTAATAAATTAATATATCATCGAGTCCTTGAATTTATATTTGAAAAGGTAAACAATATTTTTGAATTGATAACTCTTTAACAAAATTTCATACATATTTCAATAATCAAATTTCATTGTGTCCTTGAATCAAATTTCATCCGTTTACAAAAATTAGGTTGTGACACAACCAATCATTCAAAAAAAGCAACTCTAATCTCTAATATCGCAACAAGTCTTCATCTCGTTATATATTTTTAGATTTAAAAATCATTACCCCTACTAGATTCTTGTGTGGGGCATTGGTTCACAGATAAATATAGTTCATCTTTACAAACTTTATATAGAAATTCAACTATACTTAATGATGTATGATTGTTTCGTAAACTTAGTTAATCATTACAAAAATCATATAAAATTTCTACAATCACTTGATGTTTGTTGAAATTTATTTTTGAGGGATGAAATTTGGTTTATCGTATTGTTACATGTACAATACATGAAGTATATTTGGTCGAACAAAGTGTTCTATTCAAAAGTATATTTAATCCGTACAAATTTGTTTGAAAAATTCAACAATCACTTGATTATGTATGATGAAGTTTATTTAAAGAAACGAAAATTTGTTTACCACACGGTTTTGACCTCTACAATATGTGTATGAAATTTAGTTAAGGTGATCCATCTACTAAAAAAATATAGTTCATCCTTTTGAAGTTCATTTGATGATGTATGATGAAATTTATATATGTAAGACATTGAAATTTACTTAAAAGTATGGTTTACCGAAATAATACATGATGAAATTTGGTTTATTATATGGTTTATACCTACAAATAGATGTATTCCTTACTGATTAGGGTGTACTCCTACATATAGATATACATAAATACATAGATAAAACTTGATTGAGGCGAACTGCTAAAAAATAACCCTTTCAAATTTCATATCGAAAATCAAGATTGACTTGAAGTTGTATGATGAATATTCTGATCATGTGGCTCGTTGATCTAGTGGAATAGCTATGGTGTACTATATCGTCATCTAAATACAAATATGAATTGTAGTTAATTTGATTTGATTTAATTGTAGTGTAATGTACCATGTTTTTTTTTATTTTGGTGACTTTTAAATATTATTATTAGAATTAGAATCAAACAAAAATTATATATGGAAATAGACATGCATGCCCCTAATTTACAATTAAATTTTTCTCACAAATGTCACTCTTTACAAATAGTCCAATTGATACAAGATCTCCAGACTCTCCAATACGAACTCCAAGACGAAGTTCTACGACCACATAGTTTTGCAATTCTTGAAACACTCATCATTCACAAAAGCACTCATTCTGAGACATATTATTAGAATCAAACAAGTAAAAAGAGGTGCATATTCCTAAATTACCACATAATTTGTCACAAAAGTCCATCTATCTATTTACAAATAATCCAATTGGTACAAGATAAAAAAAATCTCCAATAAAAGTCCTACCGGCTACATAGTTTGGCAATTCATGAAACACTAATCACTCATTAAACTTTGATTTTAGAAGGTCCAACATCGACTTTATTAGAATGTTGTAATGGAAAGCAGCTCTATTTAATGGACTTTTTTTCCCTTATTAATGTTTTCAAAAATCTTATGTCCTATTTTTAATTGGTAATTTGAATTAAATAATACTATTTTGTTTTATATTTTAAATGAATGTATTGAATAAATTTAAATATCTTCTCCATCTTTATTCCCAATTTAACGTGTCTTTAAAAGTAGCATCAGCAATGCCAATTTCATTATTGGAAATGGCATTAGCAATGCCAATTTCATTATTGGAAACGGCATCAGTGATGCCAATTTTTTTAAAAAAATGGCATCTTCGTTGGCATTTTTGTCTAGTAAAAACGGCAACATCAATACCAATTTCATTCTTAAAAACGGCATTACTGATGCCAATTTTAAAATTGAAATATATATTCTTTTTAAAACAACATGCTTCTTATTTTGTTTGAGAAAACGGCATTAGCAATGCCATCTTTACCTTCATATTACACCCATTTTACCAAAAACAAAATATAGAAGTTATTTCTCCCAAGCCCTAACCAGCCGCACACTACTGCTTCTCATCTTCTTATACCATCGGACACCATCGCTCCTCTTCTAGATTTCCCCTCCCCCTCTTTTCTTTTTCTCCTCCATACTGCTACTCCACCCCTTCTGCCACACTGCTCACCACACCACCAGTCCACTGCTCAGTGACACCGCTCACCACTCCATCCTCTTCTCGCTCAGCCACACCACTCACTACACCGCCACAATTTGGTAAGCCATAATTTCTGTTATATTTACAAGATTATTATATATATATATATATTGTGTATGTATATAGAATTTTTGCTATATCTAGAATCATGCACTTTTAAAATTTGTGTTCAACATTTTTTTTACTTTTGTTCTGGTTTAGAAGTGTGGATTCAAAGAGTATTAAAGAATGGTTACGTTTGAGACTTGTGTTGGTTTTCTTTTGTTTTGCTTGTATATTGTTGTTATAGAAAACATGTGCGAGGTTTAATAATATGAATGAATTGCAAAAGGAAGGAAAAAATTTAAAAGAAAAAAGGTGCTACCCCTAATCTAGTAAAAAGGGAATTTGTGTGGCTCCCATGCAATAATTGATTAAGATGGTTATAGTACACATATTATTAAGTTGACATTTAGCAAAAACATAAATATAAAATTACACTCAGAATGGGAACATATTGACAGTGTGGGGGAAGGTTATAGATAGTGATGGGAGTAGTTGTTGGGACTAGGTGATTTAAGAGGAGGAAAAGTGAGAATTTTGCTGAATGAGGGGAACAACAAAACTTGAGTGGATTGAGATAGTTTCAAAAAATTAACAACCCAAGAAAATTATGGTTAGTTTGTGAGATACACAATTAGATCAAACTAAAAATATAAGACTATCAATTAGATGGACTTTCATCCTTCTTTATAGAGATTAATCATGCATTTAATGCAGTATAGATATACATCATGGAAAAACATAAGGAGGGGAGGAGGGAATTGGTGCTTTTAAACAACCACGTTCTTGTTGCAAGTAACAATGGTGATGAGATAAAAATGCATATTATATATACTACTGAGGTAAAAAAAAAGTGAATACTATTTATATCCCTAGTTTAGTCTAATTACTATTTAATTGAATCAAATATGCGAAGGTTAGTGGAATTAAAAAAAGAGTAGAAAAAATATTCAAAATTAGAATGCGTTTATTTATTTGTGTAAATCTAAATACTAGTTCTGAAGTTTAGAGATTCAATCTGAAAAATCAGTTTGTTTTAATTATGAATATCACATTAGAATAGGTTTTGTTTGTTTGAGCATATGATATATATGAATGCTAAATAAATATTATTTAGACAATTGCCCTTGTTGTCTTATCGTTTTATGTAACTAAGATGAGGGTAAAAAAAGTATTTTATTTTTTAAAAAATTAAGCATTAAAAGGAAGCGGGCCTCTTAATTTTTAAGAAGTAAAATAAAATTTTATATTGAACTTTTAAAATATTTGTGAGACTTACTCCTTAAACTCAAATTGTTTACAAGTAAGATCACCAAAAACTCTTAAAATACATCCTTTAAACATAATTAAACATATTAGATGAATAGGATATGATCAGATCATTTCATCCTTTGCGTGTTTCGATATATATATATATATATGGCACCAATAATCTCTAAAAAAAATTTAAAGCACAAATTGAACATGAGAAAAATATATTCTAGAAAATATTAAATTTTATAGATTGTACTTGAAGCTCGAAGTAGACAAGAGACAATATTTTATTTTTCCTTTTTCCCTAATAATAAATTAAAGAGAGAAACATTTACATATGATAAAAAAATTAAATTTTAATTTACACAAAAATAAGCAAAATATAATAACAATGGAAGCAAAAATAATGAACAAATTCAAAGATTAAAAATAATTAGAACTTTAAAAAAAGAATATTATTTAAAAATAATATATATTAATAATAATACAAAAAATTAATAAAGCATGAATAAAAGTTGTTTATTGAGTTTGAAATGAATGGGCATAACTGTTCATTAAAAAAATAAAAAATTTAAAAAGCATGAATGGAGGTCACCTTTAAAAACAGTACACTTGACGCCATTTTCAAAAAAAAAAAACACTCCATTTGAAATTGGTATTGCAAATTCTGATTTCAATTCTGATAGTGGTAATAATGAGCCATTTTCTAGGACAAAATCAGCAACGACGATGCTGTTTTTAAATATAGATATATATATATATATATATTTTAAAATTGGCATTGCTGATGCCTTTTTCAATGTTGAAATTGGCATTGGTGATGTCGTTTTTAATGATAAAATTGGCATTGCTAATGCCACTTTTGAAAAGACAATAGATTGGGAATAAAGATGGTGAGGATATTATTTAAGGATATAAGATTTTTGAAAACATTAATAAGGGAAAAAAGGCCTATTTAATGCACAACTGTAGATTATAAATGTTTATATTTTTATTAATAGCAGTTTGTACGCTAGTGTTCAGATATGGTGGGACAACCTAGTGATGTAGGTATATATGTAGTGTAGTTAAAATTTTATTTATTAATTAATTAATTATTAAAAAAATATATAGTAGTTAAAATTATGGGTGTCCATCCGATCCGATCCGGTCATTTTAAACCATCCGCATCCGATCCAATCCGATGTCGGTTTTAGGTTTTAGCATCCAATCCAATCCAACATACTTTACCAATCCAATCCAATCCAATCCAATTAAATGTTGGATTGGATCGGTTTCGATCCGATTCGATTCTTCGTTTGATGCATATGAAAGAATCCTATACAATGTGATGCATTAAATGAGAAAAATAAAAAATAAAAATTTTCTCTTTTTTATTTTCACATTCTTTTTATGTTTTCTTATTTTAAATAAATTATAGGAACGAGTCTTGTTACAAATATCAATAAATGAAATGATGCTATTTGTTTAAGTTTTTGTTATTTTAATTAAAACTCTTATCTTATAAATATTACAAAGTGACCCTTATCTTATGAATATTACAAAGTTACAACTTTAATAATGGATTGGATTGGATTGGATCGGTTTCTAGAGCACATAAATTCGAAACCGATCCAATTTTTTCAGTTTTCAAAATGTCCATCCGATCCAATCCAATCATCCATAAAATCCAGGAAAAATGGATTGGATTGGATTGGATTGGATCGGTTTCTCGGTTTGGATTGGATTTTGAACACCCCTAATTAAAATTTTATTAAACTTTTATAAATTAATAATTTATTACGCTGTTACATTTTGTATTATTATTTGTGCGCATTATTATTTGTGTTAGACCTTAGTTAATCCCTTGATTTGAATGCTTGATTGAATTGTACTTAATTTTATAGGACTTAGGTTGCATATACTTGTTCGATCGAATTGAACATTCTAAATCTCTTTTTACGTATAATTGTAATTTGTATTAGGTTATGTATTATGTTAATGGTGATTTTAAATGTTGTACAGTGAAATATAGTTTTAATTGATGTTGAAGTTATTGAGTATTTTTGCAGTGCTTTTGAATTATTGGTTTATGTGAACGTTCTGAAATAATATTATGTATGTTTTCACAAAAAGTTTTGTCCCCACACATGATTAGGCTTTTATGAATGTCGAGATTTCATAATACATCTGCAGTGAAATTGCTTCCTTGGGGTTTACATTATTAGCAATATTGTCGGTTTTTCTTAGATTTTTTGAATGTTATTATGTGATGATTGTTTTCCTTTCCTTATATCATAGGTTTCATTTATTTAAACAGTTACATGAAAACCTTAAGTGGTTGTTATTTTGTATTAAAACATGTAAATCAGTTTAAGCTTGTTTTTGTTTAAAATAAGTTATCAAAACTTCAACTGATTATTATTTTGAGGGCTTGTGGTATTCCCACTTGTTTTCACCACCATTTGATACTTTGTAGATCAATTGTAGGTGGATTTATTTGAGGGCTTGTGGTACTCCCCACTCTTTGAAATATTTTAAGAGGAAGTTTGATACGTTTATTGGTCAAGGCAAAGACCCCTACGAGTTAGATTGTTTTGGCCAGACGCTATTGCATGTCTCCGTATTGACCAGGAACTGTCTTTTTGCCCAATACTTGCTACAAAGGTGGTTTGATATTAATGCTAGAGATTTTATAGGAAATACAGCGTTGAACATTGTGACATTTGGTTTCAATAGCCATGGTCCAAGAATGACTACATTTCTTTTAGAAAATGATGCAGATGCCAACATTTGTAATAATTTGTCAGTATATCCACTTCATGTTGCGTGCTCTTCAGGTAAAGCGGGAGTTGTTTACACGCTTTTAGATAATGGAGCAATTGTTTGTCCTCCTCTTTCGTTCAACGGGTCCCCTATGCTATTTTGTGTTTGCTCTACTCAGTTTAGTAAAGAAATATTTTATGTTTTGTTAAGTCGAGAGTTGGATGCGAAGGAGAAGTCCCTGATGGTGAACAATGGTTCATTCACATATACGCCACTGTCTACTACAATTGCTCATAGGAGGTTTGACTTGATTTTATGTTTACTTGAGAATGATGCCAGCCCTCATCCGAATATACGTAGGCACATTTACCCCTTACACAAGCTATGTCGAAGAGGCGACGTAGCACTACTGCACATGAAGGTGCATGTAGAAGATTATAATGCCGATGTTAATCAAGATAATTATGTGTGTAGTTAATTTTCATTTTCATTGGTATTGTTTTATTTATGTTTTTGATTTCATTGTGATTGATTTTTTTAGTTTTATATTGTAGTTGAAGATGTTTCCAATTGAAGTTTGCTTGGTATAACCATTCTTGCACTATTGAGATATATGACATTGTTCAGTACTTGAGTCGCAAAACCATTCCTCTTAAAGGACTTTATTTTACTGTTGCTAGGGCTTATGTTGAAAAGAGAATCATTGAATCCATAAATAAATTGTTTGTCGATTCTCAGCAACTAATTTCTGTTGGAAAAGCAGAAGAAGCTTGTGTTGCCCTTTTATATTGATATGAATTTTGTATATTTTTTATTTTGTAACTTTGTTTTCCCTATTTAGCTTATATCATTTATTTCACATTGATTTCTTATGTATAAATGTATTCCCTTTTGATTTTTGAAGGCCAAAGCACAAAGAGAGTTGCTAGATTGGACTAAGAGGCCCTTGAAGCCCTACATTATACTGGAGCTCGTAGAAGCGTTCATTAAGGCCAACTACTATCATGAGGTTGTTGAAGAAGGCTGGAATTTTTTTCTGTTTAGTTGTGGGATGATGAAGAATGTTCTAAAAAGTTATCTTGGTATAAAAGGAAGAACTAATTATATGATATTGCTTTCAAGATGGCAATGGCTTCAAAATTAAGAAAGGTTGCACCCTTCTCTGTTATAATAAACTATGATTTTATTTATGTGGTTTTGCTTACAATTTAGTTTTTTTTTTCCTTTTAATTTTTCCAGGCTCTTGCTGGCTATCTTTTTAGGTATGCACTGGACTATCGTGATAAACGTGTTGTAGATCAAAGGATCGCACATAAATTAATTGACGCAAACCCGAATCGTCTTTCCTAGCCAGGCTAATGGATCCTGGAAAATATTAAATTTTATAGATTGTACTTGAGGCTCTAACAAGAGACAATATTTTTTTCTTTTTTGTTGATAATAAATTAAAGAGAGAGTCATTTACATATGATAAAAAAAATTAATTTACACAAAAATAAGCAAAATATAATAACAATGGAAGCGAAAATAATGAAAAAATTGAAAGATTAAAACTAATTATAACTTTAAAAAAGAAAAATTATTTAAAAAAAATATATTAATAATAATACAAGAAATTAATAAAGCATGAATAAAAGTTGTTTATTGAGTTTGAAAGGAATGGGCGGAACTGTTCATTAAAAAAAATAAAAAAGCATGAATGGAGGTCACCATTAAAAGTCGCACACTTGATACCATTTTCAAAAAAAAATCTCAATTTCAAATTGCTTTTACAAATGCCGATTTCAATTCTGAAAGTGATAATGAAGATGCCATTTTCTAGGACAAAACCGGCAAGGACGACAATGCCGTTTTCAAAAAAAAATTAAATTTTAAAATTGGCATCGCTATTTTCATTTTCAATGCTTAAATTGGTATTGGTGATGCCATTTTCAATGATAAAATTGGCATTACTAATGCCAGTAATGCCACTTTTAAAAAGACATTAGATTGGGAATAAAGATGGAGGGATTATTATTTAAGGACATAACGTTTTAGAAAACATTAATAAGACAAAAAAGTCCTATTTAATGCACAACTGTAGATTAAATGTTTATATCGTCATTAATAGCAGTTCGTAGCCTAGTGTTCAGATATGGTGGGCAACCTAGTGATCTAGGTATTTAGTGAAGTTAAAATTTTATTAATTATTTATTAAAAACTTATTTAGTAGTTAAATTTTTTATTAAATTCCTAAAATTAATAATTTATTACGCCTATTACATTTTGAATAATTATTTGTGTGCATTATCGTTTGCTTTAGACCCTAGTTAATCCATTGTTTTGAATGATCGATTGAAGTGTACTTAATTTTTTAGGACTTAGGTTGCTTATAATTGTTTTATCGAATTGAACATTCTAAATCTCGTTTATATATAAATGTAAATCTCTTCTATGTATAAATGTAATTAGGTATTAGGTTATGTATTATGTTGATGGTTATTTTAAATGTTATTGAGATGAAATATAATTTTAATTGTTGTTGATTTTGTTGAAGTTTGTTCAATATTTTTGCAGTGCTTTTGAATTATTGGTTTATGTGAACGTTTTGAAATAATATTATGTATGTTTTCACAAAGAGTTTTGTCCTCGCACATGATTAGACTTTGATGAATGTCAAGATTTCATAATGCATTTACAGTGAAATTGCTTCCTTGGGGTTTACATTATTAACAATATTGTTGATTTTTATTAGATTTTTTGAATGTTGTTATGTGATGATTTTTTTGGTTTCCTTATATCATAGGCTTCATTTATTTAAACAGTTACATGAAAATCTTAAATGGTTTTATTTTGTATTAAAACGTGTGAATGAGTTTAGGCTTGTTTTTGTTTAAACTTAGTTATCAGAATTTTAACTGATTGTTATTTTAAGGGCTTGTGGTATTCCCAATAATTTTCACCACCATTTGATACTTTGTAGATCAAGTATATGTGAATTTATTTGAGGGTTTGTGGTACCCCCCACTCTTTGAAAGATTTTAAGAGGAAGTTTGATACATTTATTAGTCAAGGCAAAGACCTCTACAAGTTAGATTGTTTTGGCCAGACGCTATTACGTGTATCTGTATTGACCAGGAATTGCCTTTTCGCCCAATACTTGCTACAAAGGTGGTTTGATATTAATGCTAGAGATTTTATGGGAAACACAGCGTTTTGCATTGAGGCATCTGGTTTAAATAGCCATGTTCCAGGAATGACTACCTTTTTTAGAAAATGACGCAGATGCCAACATTTATAATAATTTGCCAGTATATCCACTTCATGGTTTATGCTCTTCAAGTAATGCAGGAGTTGTTTACACACTTTTAGATAATTGAGCAGTTGTTTGTACTCATCCTTCATTCAGCAAGTCCCCTATGCTGTTTTTTGTTTGCTCTACTCAGTTTAGTAGAGAAATATTTGATGTTTTGTTAAGTCGAGCGTTGGATGCGAAGGAGAAGTCCTTGACGGTAAACAATGGTTCGTTCACATATACGCAACTATCTGCTGCAATTGCTCATGAGAGGTTTGACTTGATTTTATGTTTACTTGATAATGGTGCCAGCCTTCATCCATATATACATAAGCACTTTTACCCTTTACACGAGCTATGTCAAAGAGGCGACGTGGCACTACAGTACATGAAGGTGCTCATAAAAGATTATAATGCCGATATTAATCAAGATAATTTTGTATGTATAAATAGTTTTCATTTTCATTGTTACTGTTTTACTTGTGTTTTTTATTTAATTGTGATTGAATTTTTTGGTTTTATATTGTAGTTGAAGATGTTTCCGAGTGAAATCTTCTTGGTATAACCATTCTCGCACTGTCAGATATATGACATTGTTCAGTACTTGAGTCGCAAAAACATTCCTCCTAGAGGACTTTATTTTATTGCTATTAGGGCTTTTGTTGAAAAGAGAATCATTAAATCCATAAATAAATTGTTGGCCGATTCTCAGCAACTTATTTATATTGGAAAAGCAAAAGAAGCTTGTGTTGTCCTTTTTTCTGTAAGTGTGTTTTACCTATTTAGCTTATATTATTTCACATTGAATTCTTATGTATAGTGTATTCTTTTTTTGACTTTTGAAGGCCGAAGCACAAAGAGAGTTGTTGAGTTGGACAAAGAGGCCCTTAATGCGCTACATTATACTGAAGCTCATAGGGGCGTTTGTGTGAGAATCCGTAAATGCAGCCCCCGGGCCTCAACCTCTAGTTTGGGGGCCCAAAACGTTAAAAGAAGTTCTTATGATTCATTTGCTTCTATATGGTGATAATTCATATCGTGTGTTCCTCTATCTTATTCTAAATGCAAGAGGATTCGTTCAAAGTCACCAATACATTTTATGAGGAAATGGACAAAAGAATTATGCAAGGGGAAAGGCTACAGATAAGACTTTTTCTTATGCGTGTCAATAAAACCAGGATTCTATTGGTTTCGAGAACTATATTATGGATTGTGAAGGTGTTAAGCACCCGTTCTGCCCTTTCAGTCTCTAGTGGTCTTTATATGTTTATTCTATGTTGAAAAACTTGGATGCTTTTACTAATATTCTACCATTTTCTGGAAATATCTCATGATAACGTGATTTTGGGAAAAACCTGGAAAGAGATGAAAACTTTGTATTTCGTGATTCAATGTTTTGGTTTTGTCAAAGTCTGATTACTAGTGACAAAAGTTTATCTTATTTGTTTGAAAATATGGGATTAATTCAGTATTGCTTCCTCAGATAACAATATCAATTATCTCGTTTAGTTAATTTAGAAAAGATTGGATATTATCGAAATTAATTTAATATGGAGTTGAACTCTTGAGGAGAGCGTATTAGATACATTACAGTCTATATGGAAGACATAATATATCTGAATTTAATTCTTAAGTAAGCTTTATCAGTCCGGTTTTTGAAAACTTGGTTTTATATACTTGTTCTGCTTTTACAAATGATTTTATCAGGGTTTTACCAAGTTGTTTTGTTTGAAAACGAAAAAATATTGGTAGCTTAACAATAAGTTTATCCAACTGGAAAGTAGACAGAACAACAGATATAAAAAGTCTACACTTATGAATAATTTAAGTTAATAATTAAGATAAAATAGGTATGCAGATATATAAAAACAGGTTTGCAAATATATAACTTAATTTAAAAACAAGTTTAGGTAATTACATCCCCGACGATATAATATAAATAAGAGAGAAATAATGTATTGCAAAGATTTTCAGCGGTCCGACTCTAGAATGTGGCACTCCGAGTGCCAAGATTAAATCAAAGATGTAGGTCGGAAAATACCCTAGAGGGGGGGGTGAATAGGGTTTTTAAAACGTAATGCGGAATTAAAACGTTTTTAAAATATTTAAGCAAAGTAATTTAGTTAAATAAGTTTATCAAGGAAAACAATCAATTAAATAATCAATCCCAAGAATAAGCAATAATATAAGCAACTTCAATCAATTAATATAAAAAATAAATAAAGAGATTGAGTAAGAAAGATTGAACCAATTGAAGTCAAGATTTTTTGTCCACACGGTTCGGCTTGGAAACCCCTACTCCGCGCTCGGTTAGTTCCCCGAGAACTTCCACTAAAACTGATCTCCTTCCGGTGAAGATCAAACCTTTACAAGTGTAATTCTTCTCACTACACTCTTTACAAATATTGCTTGACCACAATATTCCCACAAGAATCCCTCTTGCTAACTATGAGATTTACCTCTCACAATTTCACTCAACAAGAATTTACCTTCTTGTCTATCTTATGAGATTTACCTCTCATAAATTGTCTAATACAATTGTTTGGTGACTCACACCAATTAACAACTCTATCTAAGTGTGTATAAGATACAATATGAAGCTCACACTAGAGTTTGCTTGATTGATCAAATAGATAGCTCAAATGATGAATATAAATGATCAATAAAATAGCTTGACTTTGGATAGATGAAAGATATATTTGTAGAAGTGTTCAAGCTTCTCAAAATGTGTCTAGGAGGTCCAATATATAGTCCCAAAATAGATATAGCCGTTTGTAGTGGATTAATTAATTAATGGGTCAAAATTGCACATTTGTCAAAGTTCCAACAGCTAGTTTTGACAAAAAAATTCAAATTTGTTTTGTTAATTTCTCCCAATTGGACCGTTGGATCATGCTCAAATTTTAGTCAAAATTTCCGGGAGATGTTTTTTAACTACTGTAAAAATTTCAAAATGATCGGAGTTCGGGAAGGCCTTCATTTTACCGTTAGATCAAAACTGGGCAAAAACTGAGCGAATTTTAAACGAAAAATAAAAATATTTTTCCAATTTAATAATTTAGTTCCAAATAAAATTCTAATGATTTTTGAACCTCAAATATATGTTTCTAAGATACCCATTTTTATTATAGCTTAAAATATGATCATTTAAAATTAATATGAATTTATTTTGAAACTCGGTTTTTGTAAAATGATGTTTTTCAAATAAATTCAATTTCAAGCTAGTTTGAATCAATCTTTAAAAGATGCATGAATATGTTTGAGCTATAGGAATTTGATCAATAAAGTATCTTTACATAAAATCTAAGCACTCACTCCATTTAATGATAATTCGAGTCTTCGTGATGCTTGATTTTCTTGTGCGTATCTTTACTTGTTTGATGTTCTTGATCCTTTCTTGGTTTTGATTCTTTGTGAAGCACATGGAGATCATTTGAGTTCATTTCTTGTGAGTGAAAGCATTTGTGGAGCTTTGTGTGAGAGTTTGACTATATCGGTTTGACGTCACACTTGGTTGGAAAAGATATCGGCTAATGGCTATCATCATTGGAACAACCGAGTTAAATAACACTATATTAACTTATTGTAATTATCAAAATAAGATTAATTGACTTTAAGGTCAACAATCTCCCCCTTTTTGATGATGACAATAGAGTTAATGTGTGTTTATAAAAAGATAATAATTTTAAGCATATAAATAATATGCTCCCCCTAAATAGGTGCATAGATAAAAATATACAAGCAATTATTAAAATGAAAATACTTGCATAACACACATACTTCTCCCCCTTTTTCTTCATCAAAAAGTAGGGAATCAGTAATTATCAATTTAAAGCTGCAAAAATATTTGTTAATACTCATAATAATGTGTACATTAATGCAAGCAAATTTTATAAAATAAAAATAAAAGAAAATTAAGCATAAAATAATGTATGCTCAAAATTAAGCATTATCAATCCCTTTTATGAACTTTTTAGAATAAACTAGATATCACAAGCTCTAGTCATACCGAGTTCACGTCGAATAGTGCAAAAACGATCATCCGAAAGTGGTTTAGTGAATATATCCGCAAATTGCGATTCGGTGCCAATGAATTCAATATCAACATCACCTTTTTGCACATGATCACGAATAAAATGATATATTATCTCAATGTGCTTAGTACGTGAGTGTTGTATAGGGTTCTTGGTCAAACTTATGGCACTTGTGTTGTCACATTTAATGGGAATGTGGCTAAGACTAATTCCAAAGTCTTCTAATTGTTGTTTAATATATAAAGTTTGTGCACAACAACTTCCGGCCGCCACGTATTCCGCTTCAGCCGTTGAAAGGGCCACCGAATTTTGTTTCTTACTTGACCAAGATACTAGTGCGTGTCCTAGAAAATGACATGTGCCACTAGTGCTTTTCCTATCGATTTTGCAACCCGCAAAATCCGCATCGGAATAACTTATTAGGTCAAATGTGTTTTCTCTTGGATACCACAAACCCAATGAACTAGTACCGGAAAGATAACAGAAAATTCGTTTTACGGCAAGCAAATATGATTCTTTAGGATCTGCTTGGAATCGTGCACAAAGACATACACTAAACATAATGTCCGGTCTAGACGCCGTCAAATATAATAAACTACCAATCATACCTCGATATTTCTTGATGTCCACACTTTTACCTTTCTCGTCTTTGTCAAGTTTCAATGTTGAACTCATAGGAGTGCTCATGGATTTGGCTCCTTCCATGTCAAATTTCTTTAAAAGCTCCTTCACATACTTCTCTTGATTAATGAAGATGCCTTCTTTGCATTGTTTCACTTGTAATCCAAGGAAGTAGTTCATTTCTCCCATCATGCTCATTTCAAATTCCTTTTGCATACAAGTAGAGAAATTCTTTGCAAAGATTGTCGTTAGTAGAACCAAATATAATATCATCAACATAGATTTGTACAAGTAGCATGTCATTATTATGATTTTTGATAAATAAAGTAGTATCAATTTTGCCTCTAACAAAACCATTGTTAATTAAAAATGAACTTAATCTATCATACCATGCTCTAGGTGCTTGTTTTAAACCATATAAAGCTTTAGATAATTTAAATACATAATCCGGATAAATATGATTTTCAAAACCGGGAGGTTGTTTCACATAAACTTCTTCTTCAATAAAACCATTCAAGAAAGCACTTTTTACATCCATTTGATATAGTTTGAAATTTTTAAAGCAAGAGTAAGCAAGTAGCATGCGAATAGCTTCTAAACGTGCAACGGGTGCATATGTTTCTTCATAATCAATGCCCTCCTCTTGATTGTATCCTTGGGCAACAAGTCTAGCTTTATTTCTAACAATAACACCATTTTCATCCTTTTTATTTCGAAATACCCATTTAGTGCCTATAATAGTATAATCATTTGGTTTGGGAACAAGTGTCCACACTTTATTTCTCTCAAATTGATTGAGCTCTTCTTGCATAGCCATCATCCAAGATTCATCTTGTTCGGCTTCATTTATGTTTTTAGGCTCATATTGAGAAACAAATGCCACATTATTGCAAACATTTCTTAAGGATGATCTAGTCATGACCTTATTAGATGGCTCTCCAATAATTTGATCAATAGGGTGGTTGGACACAAATTTCCAACTCTTAGGTAAATCATTCAAGTTTTGCTCGGCCTTACTTTCTATCTCTTTAGAAGAAGTTTGAGCACTCGATGGTTCTTCCTTAGATGTATCATTAATTTGTATATCCGAAATTTTTTGGATAATTTCAACATCATCATCGGAATGCACTATGGGTGTAAAAGGATTAGATTCATCAAAGACAACATGCATAGATTCTTGAACAACTAAACTTTTCTTATTATAAACACGATAAGCTTTACTATTAGTAGCATATCCAAGAAATATTCCTTCGTCGGATTTAGCATCAAATTTTCCTAAATGATCACGATCATTTAAAATAAAACATTTACAACCAAAAACCTTAAAATATGCAATATTAGGTTTCTTGTCATTCCATAACTCGTAAGGTGTCTTATCTAACTTTTTACGAATAATAACACGATTAATTACATAGCATGCGGTATTAACGGCTTCTGCCCAGAAATATTCCGGTAAAGAATGTTCATGTAACATGGTTCTAGACATCTCTTGAAGAGATCTATTTTTCCTTTCAACCACACCATTTTGTTGAGGAGTTCTAGGTGCCGAAAAGTTATGATTAATACCATGCTCATCACAAAAATTCTCAATATCAATATTATCAAATTCTCTACCTCTATCACTTCTAACACGTATAATAGAAGCACCCTTTTCATTTTGAACTTTTCTACAGAATTTAGCAAATACATGAGGTGTTTCATTTTTATGAGCAAGAAAGAATACCCAAGTAAATCTAGAAAAATCATCAACAATCACAAAGGCATACAATTTACCACCTAAACTAGCAACCGAATTAGGTCCAAATAAATCTAAATGTAACATATCAAGTGGTCTAGTAGTAGTAATATCTTTCTTAGATTTAAAGGAAGACTTGTGTTGTTTACCAAGTTGACATGCATCACAAATTCTATCTTTAGCAAATTTAGTTTTAGGCAATCCTTTAACTAATTCCTTTTTAGATAATTTATTAATTAAATCCATATTAGCATGACCTAATCTTCTATGCCATAACCAAGAAGCATCATTTAACACAGATAAACATTTAATATCTTGTTGAGATAAATCATCAAGTTCAAGAGTATATACGTTATTTGATCTATAAGCAACAAACAAGATAGAATTATCACTAATATTTTTAACAATGCAACATTCGGATTTAAAAATAACTTCATAACCTTTATCACACAATTGACTAATACTTAGCAAGTTATGTTTTAAACCGTCAACAAGTAAAACATTATCAATATAAGAAGATTTATTACCAACCTTACCTATACCAATGATTTTGCCCTTGGCGTTGTCCCCGAAAGTCACATTTCCTCCTTTCTTGGGAATAAGACTTAAGAAGTTGTTCTTGTCTCCGTCATGTGCTTTGAGCAACCACTATCCAAGAACCACTTGGTTTTGCTACCTTTGGCTTTCAAGCACACCTCATCGTCTCTTGCCATAAGGCAAAGATTTGCCGTTTCTTCGTCGCTAGAATCGCCATTGGATTCACCTTCTTCGGAATCACTCCAAGTGCCTTTAAGTGCATGTCTCACTTGTTTGAATGCTTTGTCTCTTTTATCTCTTCTTTCTTTCCTTCTAACCGGACAATTTGTTTTGAAATGTCCCGGTTCATGGCAATGGAAGCATTTCTTTTCTTCCTCATTTTCAACTCTTGGTTGAATAGGTCGATCATTGTTCCTTCTTGATGAAGAATCAAAGTTATTTCCTTTTCCTTGAAACTTTTTCTTCTTAGCTAGAAATTTTATGAATTTTCTAGAAAGGAGAGCCATATCCTCATCTCCTACCATCAACTCCTCATCATCTTCTAGTTGAGTTGCTTTGAGAGCTAGTGACTTTTTGGCTTTTGAATCACTTTCTTCTTCTCTCGCCAATTCCTTCTCATGGGTTTTAAGTGAACCCAAAAGCTCGTCCATGCTAAGTGTTTTGAGATTCTTTGCTTCTTGAATCGCCGTCACTTTCGGTCGCCATTTCTTTGGAAGAATCCTAAAAATTTTTCTTATTTTATCTTCATTAGAATAAACCTTTCCAAGAAGATCTAAATCATTAGTAATAATAGAAAATCTACTATACATGGAAGCAAGAGATTCATTAGGCTCCATTTTAAATAATTCATAATCATGAACAAGCATATTTATGTTATCGTCTTTAACTTGAGTGGTTCCTTCGTAGGTAACCTCAAGTTTATCCTAAATTTCTTTAGCCGTTTTGCAACTAGAAATTTTGTTATATTCATCCATGCTTAATGCACAATTTAAAGCATTTAAGGCTTTAGCATTATATTGAATTTTCTTAATATCATTTTCATCATACTCGGACATTTTCTTAAGAACAATTTTTCCACTATCATCCTTTTTGGTAATTTCATAGGGTCCTTCAACTACAATTCTCCATTGTTCAAAATCACTAGATTGTAAAAATATACTCATTCTATTTTTCCAATAGCTATAATTTTTACCATCAAATAGAGGTGGTCTATGGGTGGAGAGACCTTCGGAAAGACCGGTTCCTTGATATATAGACATGATCGTAAACTCTAAGATTGTTAAATCAAAATAAGAGTACAACCTCTGATACCAATTGTAGGTCGGAAAATACCCTAGAGGGGGGGTGAATAGGGTTTTTAAAACGTAATGCGGAATTAAAACGTTTTTAAAATATTTAAGCAAAGTAATTTAGTTAAATAAGTTTATCAAGGAAAACAATCAATTAAATAATCAATCCCAAGAATAAGCAATAATATAAGCAACTTCAATCAATTAATATAACAAATAAATAAAGAGATTGAGTAAGAAAGATTGAACCAATTGAAGTCAAGATTTTTTGTCCACACGGTTCGGCTTGGAAACCCCTACTCCGCGCTCGGTTAGTTCCCCGAGAACTTCCACTAAAACTGATCTCCTTCCGGGTGAAGATCAAACCTTTACAAGTGTAATTCTTCTCACTACACTCTTTACAAATATTGCTTGACCACAATATTCCCACAAGAATCCCTCTTGCTAACTATGAGATTTACCTCTCACAATTTCACTCAACAAGAATTTACCTTCTTGTCTATCTTATGAGATTTACCTCTCATAAATTGTCTAATACAATTGTTTGGTGATTCACACCAATTAACAACTCTATCTAAGTGTGTATAAGATACAATATGAAGCTCACACTAGAGTTTGCTTGATTGATCAAATAGATAGCTCAAATGATGAATATAAATGATCAATAAAATAGCTTGACTTTGGATAGATGAAAGATATATTTGTAGAAGTGTTCAAGCTTCTCAAAATGTGTCTAGGAGGTCCAATATATAGTCCCAAAATAGATATAGCCGTTTGTAGTGGATTAATTAATTAATGGGTCAAAATTGCACATTTGTCAAAGTTCCAACAGCTAGTTTTGACAAAAAAATTCAAATTTGTTTTGTTAATTTCTCCCAATTGGACCGTTGGATCATGCTCAAATTTTAGTCAAAATTTCCAGGAGATGTTTTTTAACTACTGTAAAAATTTCAAAATGATCGGAGTTCGGGAAGGCCTTCATTTTACCGTTAGATCAAAACTGGGCAAAAACTGAGCGAATTTTAAACGAAAAATAAAAATATTTTTCCAAATAAAATTCTAATGATTTTTGAACCTCAAATATATGTTTCTAAGATACCCATTTTTATTATAGCTTAAAATATGATCATTTAAAATTAATATGAATTTATTTTGAAACTCGGTTTTTGTAAAATGATGTTTTTCAAATAAATTCAATTTCAAGCTAGTTTGAATCAATCTTTAAAAGATGCATGAATATGTTTGAGCTATAGGAATTTGATCAATAAAGTATCTTTACATAAAATCTAAGCACTCACTCCATTTAATGATAATTCGAGTCTTCGTGATGCTTGATTTTCTTGTGCGTATCTTTACTTGTTTGATGTTCTTGATCCTTTCTTGGTTTTGATTCTTTGTGAAGCACATGGAGATCATTTGAGTTCATTTCTTGTGAGTGAAAGCATTTGTGGAGCTTTGTGTGAGAGTTTGACTATATCGGTTTGACGTCACACTTGGTTGGAAAAGATATCGGCTAATGGCTATCATCATTGGAACAACCGAGTTAAATAACACTATATTAACTTATTGTAATTATCAAAATAAGATTAATTGACTTTAAGGTCAACAAAAGACTCTTGCGGAAATAAATTTTTTCAAAGGTGCTTCCGAAGAAGGCTTAAAGATTATAAATATGAAAGAGAACAAGGATTTTTTGTGTAAAAACCGTGTCGGTGAACCCATGGGAGTGTTGGTCTATTTATAGTGCTGGGAAGGGTTTGTTGTGCAATAAACTACAACAGTATTATGCTGTTTGTTGTGCGAAAAACAACTGAGATGATAGATTCTGACAGACTGATATGTCAGAAAGTAGTTAGTCTGTATCTGGAGGAGTTTGTCATGCAACAAGCCCATACGATAAGGCCATTTGTTGTGCTGCAAACTTCCCTAAAGCATGGTCTAGTGTGTGGGTGAGTTCTGAACTCGATGTGAACTTTATGGTAGTTTCTAATATAAAAAATGTACTTTAATTAAACAAGTGTGTAAATAATAAACTTAATTATAATTTAGCAAGTGTGCATCTAATAGACTTAATTAAAATTAAACAAGTATGCATAATAATAAACTTAATTAAAATAAGACAAGTATGCATACAATAAACTTAATTAAAATAAGACAAGTATGCATACAATAAACTTAATTAAAATACAACAAGTATGCATACAATAAACTTAATTAAAATAAGACAAGTATGTATATAATAAACTTAATTAAACTAAGAAAAGTATGCATATAATAAACTTAATTAAAATAAAGGGGTCAGTTGATTACCTTCCCAATGATAATATAAATATTAGAGAAGCAGACAGACCTCTGGTGTTGACAAACAATGACACTTTGTGTGTAAAAATTTATACTGAAAAGGTTCTTATTTCTAAGAACCTAATAAAAATTAACTAAATCATAATCTTCAACACTTTTAATAAAACAGTAGGAAAATCTTATTAATGAGAGCTATCGGTTCAATGGCTAAAAGTTCTTACATGATTCTTCACGTCCTCATTTTGCTCTCTTTTAAAAAACAAGCCTTAGGCCATTCTTTATAAGGAAAGCCAATGCCTCACTTTTGGCTCCCATCCAATGTGAATTTTAAAAAGTGGGTAAAAAAATAAGGAAAAGCAAAATTAGCTACATAAAGGCTTGAAAAAAGCCACTCCACCAAAATAAATCCTAAGCTTAAAAATATAAAATAATTAAATAAGGGTTTTTGCAGGAGTAGCAAATTGGGTGTCTACAGTATGTTAAGGTCAACTACTATCATCATGTTGTTAAAGGCTGGAGTTTTTTTTGTTCAATTGTGGGATGATGAAGAATGCTTTGAAAAATTATCTTGGTATTAACGGAATAACCTATTATCTGATATTGCTTTTAAGACGGCAACGGCTTCAAAATTAAGAAAGGTTGCACTCTTCTTTGCTGTAATAAAATATGATTTTGTTCATATGTGGTTTTGCTTATAGTTTAGTTTTTTTTCCTTTTAATTTTTCCAGCTTCCTGCTGGCCATCTTTTTAGGTATGCACTGGACTGTCGTAATAAATGTGTTGTAAATCAAAGGAGCGTAAATAAATTATCTGAACTTATGTAAGTCTTGTTGTCCAACTTTGTATGTTTATTTATTGATTCAAAGGTTTTTTGAACAGTGACTAGAATCCCAAGGTTTTTTGAACAGGGATGCGTGATCTTTATGAACCACTCCATATAGTTGTTTGCACAATCCCAAAGGAAGTTGTCTGGTACAAACCACAATTTCTCGTTTAATAGATGATTACGCCAATTTTCTTGTTGCCACCGACTACTCGTTGTATACATCACCTTGTATGCATTATTTATCTTCCCTCGTATCCCTCCTTCTTTAGGTTTAATCATCGGCATTATGGGAAACATCTGAACTCGGCCGAATTGCCTAAACACCCGGTCAAAATAGTAAGCCTCAACCATGTCGAACAAAACAATTAGACCGCAATAGTAAGAAACCTCATGGAAGGGGTGGGCATTTCGATGGTCTTTATACGGATCCCAACATACTTATTAAGGTTGCTACGAGTTAGCTATAGTAAATAGCATAGTTAAGTCATCAAAAGAAAGTTCAAAAGTACAAAGAAAGTACCTATCTCCCAGTTAATTCATCAAGCCTTTCCTTTAATGCTTTAATTGACGTGTTCGTATCACCACTGCATTGTTGAGGTTTCCACCTGCACATCCGTGGCTCCATCTCTATGTATTCCATATTGGGAACAAGGCGTATACAATCGCTAAAATGCTCAAAAATTAAAGCCTTAATTACATGTTAAAGTTAATTAATAAAACAAAATTGTATGGCGCATAAATGACACAATTTAATTAATAAAAAATGCAATATACCACTAGAAGGGTCATACACCCAGTGATTGACCGAACACCAACTCTCGATGCAAGCCCGAGGTAATGGTACGTATATGCTAAGATTGCCATACCCTATGCTATTTCACCCACCTTGTTCATGTCTTTCAACTCCCCTAAGTAGAAAATAGAGACTTTGGGTTTTTGTCTTGTCGGGGAAAACTACACATCCTAACAAGTATAAGAGGTACCCCCGTGCACATTGATCCAACACCTCTTCACTTAAATCCTCCTTAGCTCGACCTTGACAACACTTCTTAATCCATGCTTGCCTAACCGCAAATCAATTATCACATACCCTATTAAGAAATTTTTCATTAACACCCAATAGTTTTGCCGCATTTTCAATCGCCTTTTTTCCTTCAAGTTCTTTTCCTACCTCCTCAGAATTAAAGCAAGTTCCCTCTATAGGAACACCAAGAATAGCCCAAACATCATCTAAAGTAATGGTCATCTCACCAAACGTGAGATGGAAAATGTTTGTGCCTGGTTGCCCCCTCTTAATAAAGGCTGAGATGGCAATGTAGTCAATGCATCTGCAGTTATGCTTTTTCAAAGCACACAAGCCACTTATTTTCACCCGATTTTTTACACCCTCGACCTGTAACACCCCGCCCTTGGGGGTGATGAAAAAATGGATAATATAATACAATTGTTCACAAATTACATTTATTTCAAAATGCAAGGAATAAATCTCACAAACCGAACTACAACACACTCTAAAATTCTCCCACAAGCTCTCACCGTCCCATCCCGTGTCCTTACCGCGAGTATCTGTGGATGAAAAACATGTATGGGGAAGTACACCGTATACATAGGATAAAAGAAATCCATGGATATAATTTAATAATGACAACAGATACATATATTATACCAAACATCAAACACGACTTCATACCCGGCTCTCTTATGGCTACATGCTAAGTACCACCATACAAATCCTTGCCTCACCTCACCCATGCCCTTTTAGTGGACATTGCAAACCGAGCGACTGGATCTTGTCTAATCCCGGTAGGTGTAGTTAAACATTTACCATTTAATCACCATGGCACCATGACCCACACATATACAAACAAAGCCAAACAATATAACATTGAGCCAATGAATAAGTAATACGAAAGGAGTACAAGAATCAGAATAACGAGGAATGCTCTAGAGCTTTACGGAATGCATACAAAATACTTCCCATACCTTAACCATAGAAATCATGCCATATCCAAAGCCTCAGTCAATGAAACTCCGCAATCTCTTTGCTACCACATCCTTTCAATCCCCGGGACAATCTTCCCTTAAGGTGAATCATGTTTCGAAAGTGTTTCGGAGGTGAAAATGTAGAGAGAAGATAGAGAAAAACCATTTCTCAAAACCAGGGGTGAAGGATATATATATATAGGAAAACAGAAAGCTCTGGAACCCCTTAGAACCTCACCAACTGACCTAATAACAGGCGCCTGTTTTTCATAAACAGATCCCTGTCTAACAGGAAACCTAAAAATACCCAGGGCCAACCCCCAATAGTTGTCTATTAACCATGAACAAGCACTTGTTGGGCCCAAAATATGCAGGATGAGCTCAAAATATTAAAAACCGGGACATAGAGTGTCACAAACTCCCCAACTAAAAACAAATTCGCCCTCGAAATTTAATTAGAGTCGCAACGGTCCCTCAATGCATCTTACGAAAAATATATACAAAGGCCAAGGGTTTTTGAAACCCAAGCTCTGATACCAAATTGTAATGCCCCGCCCTTGGGGGCGATGAAAAAATGGATTATAAAATACAATTGTTCATAAATTACAATGATTTCAAAATGCAAGGAATAAATCTCACAAACCGAACCACAACACACTTTAGAATTCTCCCACGAGCTTTCATCGTTCGATCCCGCGTCCTCATCGCGAGTACCTGTAGATAAAAAACATGTATGGGGAAGAACACCATATACAGAGGATAAAAGAAATCCGTGGAGACAACTTAATAATAACAACAGATACATATATTATACCAAACATCATACATGACCTCATACCCGGCTCTCTCGTGGCTACATGCCAAGTACCACCATACCATTCTTGTTTCACCTCACCCATGCCCTCTCAGTGGACATTGCAAACCGGGCTATTGGATCTTGGCAAATCTCGGTAGTTGTACTTAAACATGTACCATTTAATCACCATGGAACCATAGCCCACATATATACAAACAAAGCCAAATGATATAACACAAAGCCAATGAATATGTAATATAAAAAGAGTACAAGAATCATAACAACGAGGAATGCTCTAGAGCTTTACGGAATGCATACGAAATACTTCTCATACCTCAACCAAAGAAATCATGCCATATCCAAAGCCCCAGTCAATGAAACTCTGCAATCTTTACGCTATCATGTTCCTCTAAATCCCCGGGACAATCTTCCCTTAAGGTGAATCATGTTTTGGAAATGTTTCAGAGGTGAAAATGTAAAGAGAAGATAGAGAGAAACCATTTCTCTCAACCAGGGGTGAAGGATATATATATATAAGAAAAGGTTTCGAAAAGCTTTGGAACGCTTGCCCATGTAAAACAAGCACCTGCCCAACAGCGAACATAAAAACACCCAAAGCCAACCCCTAACAGTCGCCTGTTACCCAGGAACGAGCACCTGTTGGCCCAAAATATACAGGATAAGCTCAAAATACTATAAAATCTGGACACAAGGTGTCAGACGACCTCTATAGACAAAGACCAAGATTTCAACTTCGACCAATGGGATGTGGTTGATAACCTCCTATTTACATCCTAAAAGAATGGTGAGCCACATCATTATGTTATATATATATGTACATATTTATCTATATTTATGTACGTAATTAATAAGTAAACAAAACAAGGAAATACTTCTTCTGGCTTCCAAATAGTATATGCTATATGATATTTAAATGACGTGAGCTCCGATTTGTCTACGGGGCTAATTGGCATTTCACCAACATCAGCTACGCGAACATCAGTAATGGGTTCAACCGGAATTGCTTCATCTTCATCCTCTTCAACATCATATTCTCCTAATCTTCGTTGTCGTCCAGTTTGAGTTGAGGAAACATTTACTTCACTTTAGCGCGGCAATTCCACTTGACTCGGTGACACAAAGGGAGGCTGTGACACACCGAATCCCATTAAGAGGATTAGACTTCCCAAATTTGGTTAATCACGGTGTTGTTCACCGATGGCGGGTAAAATGTATAAAAAATATAACTTTCAAAAAAACTTAAATAAAGTTTAATCCAAACAAAATTCCATTTTAGAAAATTTTGTCATGTGGAGTTCGTTTAAGTAATAAACCGCCCTGTAAAACCTTTCGACCATTTTCATCCAAATCAATCCAAATGTTCAACCAAATAGTAAAGCAACTCCACATATAAAAACATATACATAAGCGCCCTTTTAAACATCCTTTACTAAAAGATTTCCAAAGTCCATTTACAAATACAAGTGGCTTTACATAACAAAATGATTATACAATCTAGTCCTTAATCTAAGAACTACAAAAGTTTGATGGACAACAAAGGATTCTAGACAGGTGTACATTGCGCTTCAATCCCCGAAGTCCAACATGCAAAATTGTTGAAAGAGGGAATGAGCCAAATCCGAGCTCAATGGAAACTATAGAGTTCTGTGTAGAAAGTACATAAAGCAACCACATGCGCGTGAAGGTTTTATAGAAAGTAATTACCCTACTAGGGTAATTTGAAAACAATGTTATACGATGCAATTCACACAACTATGCATGCCGAACCCCCACTAGGATTCCCGTTCTAGTCACTGGAAGCTATTTTGTTCACTATCCGATCTCGTCTTCCCAAGTTCCTAAATACGAACCCCTTCTATGGGTTTATGTTCTTAACATATCAAGCCCATGCTAATAGGAGTATCTCAATAAATCTCTAGCTTCCTACGGTTCGTCATGCTACGGTGGGTTTGTTTTAACGTGTGTATCAATGCTGTCCTATACTTACTCTTATAGATTGTAATTATAAGCCAAGTATTTATTGTTTCCTATTTGTTATTAGTTCATTATGAATTCTATGCTTGGCCAACTAATAGGCATCATTACAAAATTATTCGCCTTAAGCATTATGTTAAGGTGTTTTCTTATTAATTACGATTACCACTTTAATCTTTAGTTCTTTGTATATGTCAAGCAATTCGACCATGTACCTCAAAAAGTCATACTAGTCCATCAACAATCACATACGAGAAGTTTATATTACCAATTAAAGATATGATGGCAATAATAAGAACAATAATAATCAAGTAAGGATCAACATCCTCATATCTCTAGTATAAAGCCTCAAGCTTACGCCGCGCAATCAACTAGGCTTAGAGTTTCGATTCCCAAAGGGCCCCAAGCTCTAAACTAATCGTGTTTCCTCCAGGTGAGCGAACTGCCTAGGGACTTGGTCTTAACTTGTAATTTATTTGGAGTTAAACCCACGCAAGATATTTTCCTGGGGACTACACTGTAAATAGTTAACAAAAAGAACACTCGTACAAGCAAGTTCCTCCAAGGATGGAACTACCTTAGGGTATTTCACCTAAGTGTAGGGCTACTACTTCCTTGAACACATAGCCCCATTGATAGAGCCATATGAACTAATCCGCAAGCCAGGGAAGCCACTAAATGTATGACTACGAACACTCATCCATGATAAGGAAATATAGATCGATATGATAACATAACAGGCGGCTACAACCGCACTGTATAGGGCTCCAACCCTAAATCAGTTGGGGCTCTAACCCGCAACTAGTACCGGTACTTAAACATAGCTGCTACAACCGCTCTCAATGGGCTATAACCTAATCATATGATAGGGCCATAACCCTACATGGTAAGGCTACAACCTTAAAATCAATATCCACACTAATAATTGGCCAAAATGGTAATTCAACAATGCACTGGAAGGCCAACACAATTCATCACACATATGGCAATCCACACATATATATAACCAATATACAATTATACAATCATTCGTAGATCATCATCATACTCATCGTTATCGAGCCATTTATCCAAGGCCTTATCGTCATATTGTTATTCCTATTTTTTTAACCAATTAGTGTATTTTTGGCATCTCACTTTTATTAATGTGTCAAGTATGTAAAACTAAGGCCTTATGGTTCATATCAAAGTTCTTATGTTATTCTGCCCATCCGAGCATTAGTCATTGTGATTCTTACCTAACGGAGGCACTTACGGCACACTTTGCTTCATACAATTATGGCCAAGGCATACTACAACATGCTCACTTAAGTTTATAACATTTTTATAATGTATCGAGATTATATTCTCACCACTAGTCGTATCAAGGGTCTACACAAGACACTAGACTCGAAAGTTATTGCGTACCACTCCACCTTAGTGAGTTTTTAGGACAATTTCATAGATAATGCTCTACAATCACTTATAATGGCATAACTATGAATCTCTAGCATTAGTAACCCAAAATAAATCACTTTATGCCCACAAACCCCAAAATCCCCATTTTTTAGGTTTAACATGTACGTGTGAGACGGGTTCTTCGTGTAAATCTTGGAGATAACAATCTACACTTACATCAAACCATATATATGCATATCTATCATTTATCACCCTTAATCAAGCACTCTATAAGTAAAACCCTAAAATACTCATTATCTAGTTCATACATACAACTATGGAGTGGGTATGACATATAAATGCAAGTAATTCATAGCATGGTGATGGTTGATGACACATGATATATGAGTGGTAATTTATCCATATGCATCACTAATTAGACCTTAAACCAACCCAATCCCATGTGCACATCACAATCCTAGGGTTTGTATGAAAATCTCCATTTTTGGTAGAAAACTCTAATGCAACAATTAATTGTTTGAAAAACAAGTTTTAATATAGTGTTCCCACCTCTAAAGAGCTTTAATTTCGAAAGTGATGGCTTGATGATGCTTCCTCCGCAAGAACATGAAACCCTATAGCTCTACCAAGCTTTAATGGAGGAAATTGACGAAGAAGATGACGAATAGTGAAGGAGAATGAGGAGAATAGTGGAGGAAGGTGTATGGTTGGTTAATTTCAAGTGGGCATAGTGATTCTCTCAAGAATATCCCAAAATGTCCCTATTTTTCTCTCTCTCTCGAAGCTCTCATGGTGTAAGAGAAAATGGGAAGAAAATAAAATAAAAACTTGATGCGTAGGGACAACAGCATGCTATTGGACAACCAACAACATGCTGTTCTTATGGATAGTATGCTGTCCCCAAGAAATTTCAAGACAGTCTCCACAGCCTTATCTAGGCATCTCTAACAGTGGGCTATTCTAGAAAACAACATGATGTTGACTTCGACTGCTTCGTTGACCTTGAAGATACAGGAATATGGACTCGGGCCAAACACAAAAGTTGTAGATAATTGAATTACCTTTCCAATGGCATAAACAAGGACTCGTTTAGAGTTCGGATGAAGAAGTTATGACCAAAATACCACTACTGTGTTTGAATCCTAACAAAATTACGATAGGGCTAGATTTGCGATAATTCTTCCGAACTCGATCCATTGCTTTGGAAAGATGTTGGGACATAAAAGAGGTATATAGACTATAGAATAGTCCACAACACAATAGTTAAAGTTCCAAATCGAACAAATGAATTTTAAGCTCCGAAATCTCCAATTCTTGTCGTTAGTGCGCCAAACTTTGCTACGGCTACCCGAAGTGCATTTTGAGCCTACTCGCGTGTGTAATATGACTAACGTGACTTGCACGAAGTGTTCGAATTATCAAAAAGCACTAATAATAAAAAATGACCACTCAAAGCCAGAATTTGACTTTAACGCAATTAGAATCAAATTAACCAATAGGGTATTACAGAGGCTCAGTCGGATTCTCAACTACGAGGTTTCTGATTATTTCATATTATTAGTGCAATTTTAACTGTATTTTCAATTGATCTATATCTAATCATATTTAGGGATGGGAAAGCATTAGCACGCACATTATAAAATAATTCTCATTGTATTGATACTATAAATACACAAATATGATTATAATTCATGGAGATGGCATATTCCCACAGCACATATAAAAGAAACTATTTCCATTATTAATCATCGCATGCATTGTTTTTAAAACGTATTTTTATATACAAAACCTTATAGTTCCTATTAAGCCCGTGTTTGGCTCACTCCTATTTTTCAAACCAGTTTTGCAAGTACATTCTTGGGATGGTGCGTGTGCAGAGTTTAAAGACCTCTGATTTACCTTAGATACTATTAGTCATCCGTGGATGACTCATGTTTTATGTATTATGTATATTTGTTCGGGAACTTTGTACACTCAACATCCTACTTATTTTAAATTTATAATTCATTGCATATGTTGTAAGGCTTTTTAATTATGGATTGGGACCTTGTTGGATGATTTGTGTCATGGAAACATTTATGTTGTTACACGGGTATTTATATATGAATGTTGAGTTTGACTTGAGAAGATGAAACTTATATTTTATTTACAGTTGTTTGATTTGTTAAATTTATAGACTCCACATGCCAAAGTTTTCTGAAATAAGACTTTCTAATGAGACGTGTTCTCATATAATACAAAAATTATTTTGATTTGCACCCATCATCGCATACGGCACAGTGATTAATCGGGTCCGGAGGTGGAATTCTCTTAATGGGATTTGGGACGTTACAAATAAAGGATTATCGATATAATTATGCCCTTTAAATATATTAATATTAATGAAAATACTATGGTTGTTGAACTAATGGTGTTTCAATTAATACTTTATTTTTTATTACTCAATTTAATTGATTTTTTCTAACATAAATAAATTATATAGCATGTATATTTGTGTTACGGTTTTGTTGTTTATAAAGCCTTGATCAAGAAAGCCACATGGGCATGTCAAAGAGTCATTCAAGTAATGTGAAAATTATTCTAAATGACATGGCAACTTCATTGACCCAAAGAAGTTGAAGGCTCTCAAAGATTCTAACTCAACACCAATCAGGAGCTTCAATCATATTCAAGCGAAGAAATTATGTGTGTGAATGTTTAGGAATTTGTTGTTAAATTAGTGATATTCGATCACAATTATTTATTGCTCAAATTATATAATTTATATAGTGATTATTGAAAAATGCATTGTATTATATTTTAAATATATTTATTTTTATAATTTTTTATTTTTTTACTTAAAATGATTTTATCACTCTTCAAGATTTGAAAAGTTGGACAATACCCTTTTGCACACCATATATTTTGAATTATCTTATAGGCTTAAGATTATCTTTTATGATGATGGATAATGCATTAATGAGATAAGAAGGGTTAGTGGGCTATAGGCCTAAAGCTTATTGTTGTACCTTTGCAAGCTTAAACATGCGACTATTTCTAGCAACAGTCAACTGTTAGGCAAGCAACAAGCGCCTATTGGGTTACAATAATCGCCTTTCCATGCC
Organism: Lonicera japonica; assembly: GCA_021464415.1. Classification (NCBI taxonomy): domain Eukaryota; kingdom Viridiplantae; phylum Streptophyta; class Magnoliopsida; order Dipsacales; family Caprifoliaceae; genus Lonicera; species Lonicera japonica. The sequence goes on from CM038467.1 coordinate 59,110,724, forward strand.
TAGTAGTTTGTTTTCTTGTTTTTCTATCTTAAATTCACTCAAATGGACATATTTTGTTCCAAACGGCTATAATCCTTTTGTGGAGGTATTTATACACTTGAAAAATATTTTCCAAACTATCTAATCATCCAAAAATCAATCTTGAACTCCATCTTGATTTTAAGCAACATTTTTATTGATTTTATAAAGCAATCTTACGTATTTTATTTGAACAATTCATTTTCTTATTATTTGATCAAATCTCTCTAACTTTAGAAGTGAGATTCAACATTGTATCTTTGCAAATACTTTGATAGAGTTAGTAAACTTCATTGGTATGTATCACCAAACAATCTTATTATTTATTTATGAGGCTTTCTCATTGTAGAGCAAGATTTTTCTTATGAGAGGTGTAGTGAGAAGGATTACATTTTGTATGAAGTATGATTTTCACCTGTAAGAAAATCCTTTAGTGGAATTTATCGAGAGAATTACTCGGGTGTGGACGTATGGTTTAAACAACCAAACCACGTAAACAAAGCATCATTGACTCATTCGATTTTGTCTCTAAACTCAAGCTCTCTAATTACTAGTGTTGACTTGTTACTTAATATTGCGATTGTTTAACTTGATAGTTCTTTTGATATATAGTTAAGCATTTGATTTTCATATAGTCTCTTAGATATTTTTAATTCCGCATTTATTGTAAAAACCCTTTTCACCCCTCTAAGGCTGTTTTTCGACCAACAATTGGTATTAGAGGGTGGACTCTTCTTTTGATTTAACCATTTTAAAGTTTGAGATCATGTTTCTATATCAAAGAATCATTTTTGCCAAAGGATTGTCAATTACTCAATCACCATTGTTTGTGGCAAAAATTATAATTATTGAAAAAATAAAATGTGAACTTTTTTATAAGCTAATGACTATGAACAATGAAACTAAAACCGATGAGAAGGGAGTTATATCTCCTAAACTGGAATCCAAATATGATGAGAATGACATCAAGAAAAATCGATTTAATGCTAGTTCATTAAATTCCTTACATTGTGCTTTGAGCATGGATGAATATAACAAAATCTCTAATTGCAAAACTGCTAAAGAGATTTGGGATAAACTCGAGGTGGCCCAGAAAGGAACCTCTCAAGTCAAATATGATAATATTAATATGTTTATTCATGCTATGAATTGTTGAAGATGGAGTCTAATAAATCTCTTACTTCGATGTATAGTAGATTTTTCATTATCACTAATGCTTTGGATCTTCTTGGCAAGGTTTATACTAATGAAGACAAAATTATGAAAATTCTTAAGATTCTTTCGAAAAAGTAAAAGCCTAAAGTGACGGTTAATAAAGAAGCTAAGAATCTCAAAACTCTTATCATGTATGAACTTTTAAGATTTCTTAAAATTTATGTGAAGGAATTACAAAGAGAAGAGGAAGCTGATACAAAATCCAACAAAACTCTAGCTTTCACAACTATTCAACATAAAGATGATGATCGCTCAATGGGTGAAGATGAAGACATAGCACTTCTTTTTAGAAAATTCATGCAATTTCTAGCAAAGAAGAATAATTCTCAAGGAAGGAATAATAACAATTCATCAACCCCAAAGAGAAACAATGATCGATCAACTAAACTAAGAGTTTAAAAAGATGAAGTTAAAAAATATTTCATTGTCATGAACTGGGGCATTTTAAAACAAACTTTCCGGTTAAAAGAAAAAAAGATAGATACAAAATGTTCAAACAAGTGAAATATTCTCTTAAAAGAACGTTGAACGATTTTGAAGAAGGCGAATCTGATGCCAATTCAAGCGATGAGAAAACTACAAATCTTTGCCTTATGGCAAGAGATGATGAGTTATAATCCGATTATAACTCCTTTAGTGATTTTAATGATATTGATAATGAGTGTGTACATAATGATTATGATAAGCTCTATAGAATGTTTAAGGAAATGTATAACAAATTTGAAGAGGTTTTAAAAAAGCATACAAATCTTAAAAACAAAAATTCCATCATTTCTAACAAATGTGAATTTTTTCAAAAAGAAAACCTGAATTCAAAAATGAAATTAGTACTTTGAAAAAGGGAAATGAAAAGGAAATCTCAAACACACTTGTGCTAGAAAATGATAAATTAAAGATCAAGTGGAAGACTTAACCAATAGTATAACCAAGTTTACCAATGAAAGGGATAAGTTGGATAAATTAATAGGTACGCAAATGTGCATTTTTAGCAAAGCCGGTTTGGGATATAACCAAGTTAATAACCAAAAAGATAACAAATATTGTGGTAGGAACACTCGTGGTGTACAATTTTGCTATTATAAGGAAAACGATTTTGCCAAGGGCAAACTTACTTGGATTCGAAAATGAACCATTACGTATGCTAACCTAAAGGACCCAACTCATTTTAGGTAACAAAGGAGAAGTTACTTATGATTATGGTGTAAGTTTGCATTAAAGTTAGAAGCAAGCAAGACAAAATGGTTTTTGCACATGACGGGAGACAAAAAAAACTTCTTAAGTCTCACTCTTTTCGAAACAATGCAAAAGGTAAAATAATCGGCATAGGTAAGGTTGGTAAATATTCTATTTGTATTGATAATGTTCTTTTAGTAAAAGGTTTGAAGCATATGTAATTTACTTAGCATTAATCATTTATGTGGTAAAGGTAATGAAGTTATTTTTAAATCCGATTGTTGCATTGTGAAAAATTTTAGTTATAATTATATATTACTTATTGTATAGATAATTAATAATTTGTACTCTTGAACTTTATAATCTTTCTCAACAATATGTTAAATGCTTATCAGCTTTAAATAAAGTGTCTTGGTTATGGCATAGAAGATTGAGACATGCTAATATGAAATTAATTCACACTTTGTTCAAGAAAGAATTAGTTAAAGGATTGTCTAAAACCAAATTTATTAAGGATAAAATTTGTGATACATGTCAACTTAATGGTAAACAACATAAATCTTCATTCAAGTCTAAGAAAGATATTACCTCATCCAGAGCACTTGATTTGTTACATTTAGATTTTTTTAGGTCTAAACTGATATGTTGCTAGCTTGGGTGGTAAATTGTATGCATTCATTATCATCAATGATTATTCTAAATTTACTTGGATATTCTTTCTTACTCACAAAAATAAGACTCTGCATGTTTTTCTTAAATTTTGTAGAAAAGTTCAAAATGAAAAAGGTGTTTCCATTATTCATGATAGAAGTGATAGAAGTAGAGAATTTGATAATGTTGATGTTGAAAATTTTTGTGATGAGGATAATTTTTTGGCACTTAGAACTCCTTAACAAAACGGTATTATTGAAAGAAAAATAGATCTCTTCAAGAAATATTTAGAACTATGTTAAATAAACATTTTTTACCCGAATACTTTTGGGCAAAAGCCGTTAATACTTCATGTTATGTGATTAATTGCATTAATATTCATAAAGGTTTAAATAAGACACAATATGAATTGTGGAATGATAAGAAATCCAACATTGCATATTTTAAAGTTTTTAGATGTAAATATTTTATCTTGAATGATCATGATCATTCAAGAAAATTTAATGCTAAATTCGATGAAGGAATTTTTCTTAATTATGCCACTAATAGTAAAGCTTAACATTTTCATAATAAGAAAAATTTAGTTGTTCAAGAATTTATATATGTTGTATTTGATGAGTCAGATCCTTTCGTTCTCATAGTGCACTCTGATGATGATATTGAAATTATCTAAATGGATATGTAAATTTAAATTTATAATACATTTAAGGAGGAACCAATAAGTGCTCAAACTCCCGTTAAGGAGATAAAAAACAAAACCGAGCAACCTTTAAATGATTCACCTAAAATTTGAAAGTTTGTGTCCAACCACCCTATTAATTAAATTCTCGGAGAACCTTCTAGTAAGGTAATGACTAGATCATTATTGAAAAATGTTTGCAATAATGTGGCTATTTTTTATAGTCCTACACAATGCGCAGGCATTTTATAATTAATATACGAATATATAGTAAGGTAATGATTGGATTGTTATTGAGAAATGTTTGCAATAATGTGGCTATTTTTTGTAGTCCTAAGCGATGCGTATGCATATGCGTTTTGTAATTAATATACAAATATATATTATATCTTAAAACATATATTTTTTAGTGATTTATTTTCTAGACTGGTTTACATTTTCTTATAATATAAAATAATAACAATACAAAAACGCTTAAAGTTTTCCAAATGATGATGTAGATATTTGGTGTGTAGAGTTTAAATTATACACAGATGATCATATCATTAGCTCTTGTAGAATATAAGTTTGGTTGTTCACAATATTTAATGGAACTTAACACCCATCGGTAGGATTATAGCACAAGTTTTAGTAGTTTATCTTCATTACTGGAAATGGTAAAATTTTAACTCGTTGTGGTAGTACACTTTGAGTGTATTGAACATCACCAGTTTGGTTAATTATTTTTATATTGACTATATAAAACAATTTAAATCCCATGGTTATTATGAGTGCTTATACTCTTAATCTTGATATAATTATTAAATACATATATTTAGTGTTTGTTGTTTTGACTCATGAAGAGTAAGATTCATTTATGGATCAATAAACTCAGTGAATTAGATAACGATATTATATGTATGATGAATATTAATTATTGACAAAACCCATGTCCCATTATAGAGATTGATGATAACCATTTGAGAAAGCTTACAAGTTTTGATCATGTTAAACCCTATATGCGGATTATGTTAATCTGATATGTCAAATATGTTAAGTAGAACAGTTCAAGTTTAAGAAGTCATTTAAATTAACTATCAATAATTTAATTTAAATGTCGGTTATTTGTAATATTAACTTAGGGAGAATAATAATAATTTAATAACAAAGAAGGTCGGAATATAATTTTGGGATAAGGATAAGAGTGCAAATTATAATTCTTTAGTAGTATGAATTAAAATTTATGAAAATAATTAATTCATGGTCGAATTAGGAATATTCTAACTTTCCATAAGAAGCCCTAACCTTTTTTACTCCTTAAGGTCCCTATTGTAGCCTATATATACACCAGCTTCGACTCCTCTCTCAATTACACAATACATAATATTCATAATTAAGGTTTGTACCATGAAGAAAAGATGGAGTAGTTCTTGGTGAAACTACATCCCATACTCAATTTAAGATTTTACAAAATAAGGAATACAATAAAAGATCATAACATCCATCAAGCACATGTTCTCGATTCTTCAACACCAACTACAAATCGTACTGAGATGAGATCAAATCAGAGAGAAATCAAAGGTAAAATTTATTAATGTTTTTAGGGTTTTACGGAAAAAAAATTGTGGTCGGTCTATACGCAATATCGAACAATCTAGGAATTAAATCCCCATCGTTTCCAAAGCTTCAAGTTCATAATTCATGATTTCATTAGGATTGAGGTAAGAAAGGTAAGCATGGCTATTTAAATTATAAGTTTTAGTGTTATGGTGAAATTTAAATTAACAAAAAAGGATATTTGAATTAATTAGATTTTAAGTTTAATTATATGACGAGTTCTTTATTTGCTTTACAGAACACATCTTAGAATATGTGGTTCAAAAGCATTTGCATGTATGAAACACAATATGAGTTTATAGTTGATGTATATGGAACATAAAAGTAAAACAAGAATGCTGGGTAAAAGCATTCCGGAATTCTTTAATTAAGGTGAATAATGAAAAATTCCTTTGAATTTATGTGTGTGCGGATTTGGGGATCCTCTTGCCTATGTTGATTTTAAGGTTTTTATCAAAAACACTTTGAAGTTTATTAAGTGGAATCAAAACCTTAGGTCTAACCAAATTTTATTGTCAAAATCATATGTTGTGTTGTCTAGCAATTAAATTAATTAATCAAACAATCACATAAAGCAATCACACAACACTAGGAAGTAACGAGGTAACCCTACTTGCGTAGGACTAATCCTCGGGACTGTCGGTACTTTACTATGAATAAAGCGGAATTACAGACTCGATGACTTACTACAATTGCTTCCCCACAACAAATGCAACAATTTAATCATTTGATCGAAGAATCCAACTGCAACTTGCTTGGTATAGCGCTTCCTAGCTATAACGGCGTATTCGTTACCACATCAATCTCATTTACAATCCTTCACCACCGTCAACGATCTCCCTTATCGCATTAGCAACTTTTTGCTTTATTGACCTAAAAGGCCATTAATCTTGTTTTGATAATAACAAAAAGTTAATCATGTGTTATTTAACATGTTTGCTCAAAATGATGTTAGCTCTACCATTAATCACAATCTCTATCGATCATGATAAACAACGAACCAAATTCGGCAATTCGTATTCAAGCTCAACACTCACCATATGTTCAAACTCACAAGCAAATCTCTCCAATGTCCTCTATGATCTACACAAATATTTACAATCAAGAGAGGATCAAGATCAATAGAACTAATAAAGAAATGAAGGAACAAATCAAGCATTTGAAGATACAAATATTCTGTAAATTGAGTGAGTGTTTAGGTTTTGTGTAAAAGTCTATCTTTGATCATTTATATAGCTCTTCAAATGATTTAATCATGTTAAGATGGCATGAAACTAGTTTTTACTTTGAAAAAGCTTTTTACCGAAAACTAGTCATCTTGAAAAATTCATAATAAATTTATATGAATGAATTTTATCACAAAAACAAATTTGGAAGGCTTAGAAACTTATTTTAAACATTTCCCAAGCATTAAAATTGATTTTGTAGCTTATTTGCAAAAGTCCAAAATAATGATTTTTTGGCTGGTAGAGCAGTACCCATCAGTCGACTGATGAGCCTTGCTCAGTCGAGTGATGACCCAGAAACTAGCCGTTGGAGATATGACTTTATGCCATTTTTGACACCAAACCTTCACCCACTCCCTCCAAACGGCCATTTGTTGTCCTAGACTATATATACACTATCTAAGACTCATTTAAACACTCTTGAATCATTTCTACACTCTATTCTTCATCTTTATCAAGTATTCTAAGATTCAAGAAATTATTTTGATCAATCATTCACTTATTTGAGCTACTACTATTTATCAAATTGATAACTTCTAGTGTGAGCTTCATTTCATATATTGTAAACACTTAAGAGTTATTGTATTGGTGTGTATCACCACAAACAAATCATTCTTCATTTCTAAATAGAGTTTGTCTCTTTGTAAAGCAAGAGAGTATATCTTGTGAAGTGTAGTGGGGATAGCTACATTGTGAGTGTTGTGTGTATAACGACATTTGTATTGAGGTTTGATCTTCACCCGGAAGAAGATCGGTATTAGTGAAAATTCTTAGAGAACTATACGAGCGTAGACATATGGTCTAACAAACCGAACTGTGTGAACAAAACATCTTGGACTTCTATTGGTTTAATCTTTCTATCTCTAGCTCTTTTATTCATTGCTATTTTATTATGTGATTGGGATTGCTTGCTTGTTTAGCTTGTTACTTGATATAGACTTTAAATCTTTTTGAAACGTTTTCAAAAATCGGATTAAGTTTTAAAAACCCTATTCACCCCCCTCTAAGGTATTTTTTCGACCTACACGCTTCAATTTTAACCAAAGCTTCTTGCTCGATCCGACTTCAATCGTAGCCAAAGTGACTTTGCATGATCTTTTAAATGCTTGGAAACCCTATTTCTTTTAAAAAGACAGAACAACGGATCTCTATAGCATGAAACAAATTAACCTTAGATGGTGATGTTTTCTTTCAATAATCCATCATATCATTTTGATGTTTTTAGACTTGAAAAGCTTCTAGAATCCTGTCTAAAACATGTGTTTTTGACCCTCAAAGATGGGATGTATTTATAGTAAAATATTGAGTCCAAAACCTCTTTGGAATAGGTTTAAAACACTTAAAAACGAATTTTTGCGATAAAAATATACTCCATCAGAATTATGCACCAGACCGGTACATGTTATAAAACTTCTACCAGTGCGATTTGAGAAATTGAATTTTTAGCAAATTCCACAAGGTGGACCGGTACACAAAATACTTTTTGTATTGGTCCGCTTTTTACAATGCTTTTTGTTTTTTCTTGTTTTTGTTTGTTTTGTCCGTTCAAGCTCCGATTTAACCCAAATTTTAAAGGCAACCTATGGAACATGTTAGACATGTTTAAAAAAACTCATATATTTGACTCGATGGAATGTAACGAGTTCGGAAAAAATGCTGGTAAAACATAAAATTCAAGTTTGATTCAAAAGGCTTTCGTTTTTAATTTTAACGCTCAACCACCACCTAGAATTAAATTAAACCACCTTACCTTTACTTACTTTAGGTCCTGAAGTTCGTACAATGCATTCGATAAGTTCAACAAGCTTCCGTTGATTGTCGCATCCGATAAGTTTGACTCAACTAATTACAACAGAAAAAGTGCTTTTGGTATCGAAATCAAGCCAACTATAAATATTAAACATAACAAATACTAGTATGCAAATGAACAGTAAGGTTTCACATATATCAAAACCTTTTATTAAGGTGAATACTAGGACGCATATGATTTGTAGTCAATAGTCCACATCCAGCCCAGCGTATCGGAATTTCACTTTGAGGAAAATATCGGTATGTACCTCTATTGTAAAAATAAACATATTTCCTGATTCAATTAGGATTCATTTTGTTTCCTTTTTTAAACTTGATTGACTGCTACTTTATAAACTCCTAAATATTAAAGTATAAGTCATAACGTAAAAGACATGTTTTTACAACTCTAAAAAGCACACGTATCTCTTTGGAGAGAGAAACAACCCACCTAGGTTTTTGAATTTTCATTCAATAGTTGTTCTTCTTTTTAAGAACACAAGTGAGATCCAAGCAACCTTTTTCAACCGTAATTAAAGAAGAGAAGAGAAAATAGGCCACCATATCCAATGAGTCTAAGACGCTCGAGGGTCGTTGGATTCAAGCAAGGGTTGTGAACAAAATCGTAAAAGTGGACATTGGATGAGCTAAAACAAGTGATTCAATGCCAAACTGTGCGAAGGAGTCAATGGATGCTATGATTAGTGTTTGAAGATTGAATCAACACTTGTGTGATTCAAGTTTGTAAGTTTGAGTTCTAGCTTTCTTAAACATTTTGTTCATAGTAGATTTTGTCATATGATTTAAAAAATTAGTCTTAGCAAGTCAGATACCTTGTTATATCTGTTGTTGTGTAATTGTTTAATTGCCTTGATATTATTGTTTCTGCATGTTAGAAAAGAACAATCACTTTTGTAAATACTTATGAAAATTTATGCTATTGATTCACATTCAATCCATTGCAAGTCAGTTTTCAAAATAGAAACGGAAAATAATTGACTTAGGCAAAACTTTGACCAGGGAGGTTTTCCACATATAAATTGATATGTCTCTTGGGTATGTACGTTGTTATATTTTTATATGTTATGCTTTATTTAATTACTTCCTATGTTATCAAAAAAAATAAATTACTTCCTATCATATTTACTTAGAAAGAGAATCTTATTTTCGCAATTTAAGGGGGTGTATTCAATTCAGATTTTAAAAGATTTTAACTGACTTTTTAAAATCCGTGGATTCTATAAGTTTATGGATTGTTTTAAATCCTTATAGAATCTGACAGATTTTAATGTATGGATTCTTTTGGATTTCAGCAGATTTTAATAAGTCCATGGATTTCTGCATATTTTAATAAGTCTATGAATTTCTACAGATTTAATAAGTTCATCAAAAAAGTAAAAAATCAAAAGACAAAAAGACAAACAATAAAATAAATTAATTAAGAGTTTAAAGTAACATTATCAAAATCTACGTTTGAACCAAATTGAGTACTTAAAATTTTGATTACAATAAAAAAATTAAAGGAATTTTGATTATAATAAAAAAAATTAAAGGATAAATAATAAAAGAATTTTGATTACAAAGTGAATAAGAATTATAACATTGTTATTCCAATGTATATCTATTAATTTAAAATTCACGTTTGAACCAAATTTAGTACTTAAAGTTTTTTAGATTTTGGTCATATTACTATCTGGAGTATTATAAAAGTATAATAATGCATGCTGTGTTAGTCCATGAAATGAATTAACAAAAAAAAAATATGTTATGTCCCTAACTTTCGCTTATAGTAAAAAATTAATAGTTATTACATAATAAGTTAATTGAATTTTAATTTTGTGAACTGATTTTAACTATGAATGATTTTATGCCCCCACAAAATTAGACTTCTCACCCCACTAGTATTTTTTAATAAAATTGACATGAATTGTTTTTAAAAATTTGAACAACAATTAGCGGTTTAATCATTTGAAATTATATTAATGCGTGATAACTACATTATTAGTAAAAGAGAAAATAAAGACTTTATAGGAATGAATAAAAAATTAATGTGTTCATCACATAATAAGAAATTTGGATTTTGAGAGATAGGGGGAGGGGGGAGGGGGGGGGGAGAGAGAATGTTGAGTAAAGTTTTTAAAGGAATTAGAAATCCATCTAAAATCTCTGGGTAAGTGAGAAGATTTCAAGATGGGTTTTTATGTATAAAAAAAGCTTTACAATCCACCAAAATCCATCAATAATTAAAATCCTACTAAGTCATTAGACTTTTGAATACCATAAGATTTAGATGGATTTTTTTTAAATTTTAATTCAATACATCAAGATTTTAAAAGACTTTTTAAAATCTCAATTGAATACATCATGATTTTAAAAGACTTTTTAAAATCTCAATTGAATACATCATGATTTTAAAAGACTTTTTAAAATCTCAATTGAATACTCATGAATTTTAAAAATCCATAAAAATCCTATAGATTCTAAATCCAATACACCCCGTTAGTGTTTACTTTAAATTTGTGAATTGATTATTTTCTTTTTCTCCCATCACATATAAAGTTTATCTTAGCATTATACAACCCACTTCTAGAACAAATTAAATGTGAGATCCGCACTAAATTTAGTCCAAATTTTCATAAAACCAACTTACTCCATCCAAACTTCCTTCAAAATAAAAAACTAGAAATTAGGTAGAAGGGCTTATTATACATTGATTTTTACCAAAAATCCAATGAATAATATTTTTTTGAATGAAGAGCCTATTTTTAATTGGTAATTTGAATGAAGGGCCTATTTTTAATTGGTAATTAGTGTAAGATGCCTATTTTGTTTTATATTTTAAATGAATGTATTTGAATAAATTTAAATATCATTTAATTAATAAAAACATGTTATGTATTACCTAAATTACCCCTTTTAATGAAATTTTCTCAAAAAATATGGACTGCAAAGTTCATATTGCAATATGAACTTTGCACTAAAAATATGGACTGCAAAGTTCACATTGCAGTAAAATATGGACTGCAATATGAACTTTGCACTAAAAATATCGACTGCAAAGTTCACATTGCATTGAAATATGGACTGCAAAGTTCATATTGCAGTCCATATTTTAATGCATATTGATATTTTTTTAGTTTATTTTAAGGGTTGGGATGTCATTTTATAATGAAAAAAAAAGACACATGTCATATTATCAATAAAATAAAAAATAGGCCCTTTATTTTAAAAAAAATTATTCCTTGGCCTTAGTGTGAAAATCTTTATCTAATAAGCCCTTTTTTTTAATTGCCCCTAAAAAATAAGTTAGATAAAACATTTTCTCCTGCTAGCTTTGGAAAGTTTTTGCACCTCCTAGAATTATCGAAATGAAAATATTCGAAAGTGGGAGCATTTATGTAATTAAGTGGAATAATTGCCATACTTTTCGAGCGGTCATGTTCATAAGCCACACCTTTTATCTGTACTTTAATAATTAAATCATTATATTTTGTACTTTAATAATTTAAACATTATATATTTTGTACTTTAATAATTTAAACATTATATCTGTTTCGGATATTTGGAACTGCTTATTACTATAATGGTTGGGTCAAACACATTTAGTAAATATAAAATTTGTGGGGTGTAATTTCTCCTTCAAGAAAAAAAAAGTGATTTTATTTCTACCCTTAAAAATGTTTGGTTGCACTCTCACTCTTTATTCAATTTTTAAGTATTGATTAAGGGCATATTATTTAGTATTTGAGAATCGTGTATAAACTTATTACTCGGTACTTATCGTGTAAGGCATTATCAGACTTATATTCGACTTTTAATAATTGAATAACAAACTCTTACTCAGTGCTAAATGATCAAATGAAAGATAGAAATAAAATCAAAAATTATTATGGTGAAAATAGAATCACCAAAAAAAAAAAAGCAGTGACATTGAAGTTGGGCTATTATTCATTCTTCCAATGGATTTTAATTATAATGAATTTATATGGTGTCTAAATTTTAATTAGTACACCTTGACCATATTAAACATATATCAAATATGGTAATTTTACATTTGGCAAAATTTGTATATAAAATAAACGCCGAAATGCATTACACTAATTTATTTTACTAAGAAAAATTCCAAATTAACTTATTTTTTTGTACAAATTGATTCGACACCATTTAATGTGTTAACTGTTTTTTTAATTTTATTTATTGGTCCCCAACGGTTAATATAATTAGCTAGAAATTAGGTAGAAGGGCTTATTATACATAGATTTTTACCAAAAATTCAATGAATAATATTTTTTTGAATGAAGGGCCTATTTTTAATTGGTAATAGTGTAAGAGGCCTATTTTGTTTTATATTTTAAATGAATGTATTTGAATAAATTTAAATATCATTTAATTAATAAAAACATGTTATGTATTACCTAAATTATCCCTTTTTATGAATTTTACACAAAAAATATGGACTACAAAGTTCATATTACAGTAAAATATGAACTGCAAAGTTCATATTGCAGTGAAATATGGACTGCAATATGAACTTTGCACTAAAAATATGGAATGCAATATGAACTTTGCACTAAAAATATCGACTGCAAAGTTCACATTGCAGTGAAATATGGAGTGCAAAGTTCATATTGCAGTGAAATATAGACTGCAAAGTTCATATTGCAGTCCATATTTTAATGCATATTGGTATTTTTTAGTTTATTTTAAGGGTTGAGATGTCATTTTATAATGAAAAAAGAAAGACACATGTCATATTATCAATAAAATAAAAAATAGGCCCTTTATTTAAAAAAAAAATTATTCCTTGGCTTTAGTGTAAAAATCTTTCTCTAATAAGCCCTGTTTTTTTAATTGCCCTATAATTAGTTGCACAAACATTAAGTTTTGCACTACTCACTTACCAAAGTTTAAATATTTAATGCGCTTTGATACTCTTTATATACATAAATAGTGGTACACATCTTTTTTTCTAGTTAATTATATGTCCCATGAGAACGTACTGTTAAATATACTAGAAAACCAATCAGATTAAAAAGAAGGCAGATAATGCCTTAAATATATGTCTGTACCAGTTTATCTGAATTGAATGTTTTCACGTTAATTTATTAAAAATAATTTGTACAAACTAAAGGGGCATGACAAAAGTACGTACCTTTTGCTTAATTATTTTTAACATTATAAACTTTGTTGATTTACTTGAGCACACCATATACCACCAAAAATTGTGCCAATTGTTTTGCGTTTCTCAATGACAGGTTCCTAATTTGATATATCATTGTCGGCAAGGTGTGATCGAATATAACACAATCGCAACAACATATTGCTGAAAAATAGATATTGGTAATCAACAACCGCCTCAATTGGCCACTCGGCTGCTCACAGCCGAGCATAATATAACAATACTCGGTTGCTCGATCTCAACCGAATGAAAGTCCCGAGAGCATGACATTTTATGGGATTTCATACTCGGTTGAGAGTAGCCGAGTGTACAAACTTGCAACTCAGTTACGGAGAATTGAATAAGCCATCTTAGTGTTTTAAACAGAAAATTTTGTTTTTTATTTATATATTTAATGTGTATCCTATGAAAATCATATAAATAATAAAACAAAATAGAAACATGTATGTCTTTTTTTCATTAACTCTTTTTTACATGCTTTTCTTTCTTTATTCCAAAATTAAGTTATTATGTAATTTTGCTTGTTTGAGAAGATGATAAAGATGGTGGAGACATTTTGGAGTTAGTTTGGGATAATTTGTTTTATGTTATTATGTAATTAATTACTTAATAATGTTATTAATTAATTAAGTATGAGATTAATTCTCAAAAATAAGTAGGAGTGATATGTATAACATGAGAGTGTTATTAAAATAAAAATATAAAAGTGAGACTATTAGTAAAAATGTGAGTATTAGCAAGAGTTTTATGGGTGCCAACATCACCGCCCATAAATAAACCTATCATTTTCAACGTCGCTTTAGAACTGTTGTTAATTTTGAGGAATCCAACCACCGAAATTAAGCGGAAAAAAGCTTTATTCCGCAAAAACTTTATTTTTTGACCGTTGCTCTCTATCTCTCTCAACGTCTCTCTCTCTCTCTCTCTCTCTCTCTACTTTCTCTGTCTAGCGTGTTCATCATATTCTTATTCCCGCCCACTATACACCCTCAGGTACGATTCTTTTCTTTTTATCACATTCCCCATCTCTTATTTTTTCTTTTATTCAGTTTCCTCTTCACCAGTTTCCTCAATCAAATCATGAACCATCAACTCTTCATACAGGTTTGTTCTATTTCTATACAATTTTTTTGGTTTGAGGTTACCCCCACCGGGCGTGGCTGCCGCTAGCCAATCATTATTTTGACAATGCCGAAAATCAACTTGAAAGTACAAGTCGACTCAAGATTGTTCTGGTGGCGGCCTTGTATAATATATATATATATATATGTGTGTGTGTGTCTGTGATGTGAGATTCTTTAATTTCAGTCAATTTTTAGCTGTAGATTTAATAGAATGCATATGGTTTCATTTTTTAGCTCTAGATTTGTGAATTCTGATGTTTTTTTCAGCTTCATTCACTTCCAATTTTCTGTTTAAATTTATAATTTTGGTTTAAAATGTTGTATCTTTTTAGTAGAACAATTGAATTTTTCATCTGGGTTTGAGATTTTAGGTGTAGATTTGTTCCTTTTTTGGCTTCCTTTGGATTTATTCACTCTCAATTTAATGTTTTTGGGCGTTCAATTTTCAAATTTTTTTCATGGGGATTCTTCATTTTCCCCTGTTTGTAGAATAGTGTGATTCCCAATTCTAATATTTTCCCCCTAATTCTAGTTTAAAATGATTTTTTTTTTTAATAGAGAAATGAAACTTTCTAATTTGGGATTCTACTATCACTATTCCTTTTGAGTGAAATTGTGTATATTTTTTGGATTTTTAATTAATCAGAGGTTAAATGCCATATTTTATTTCAGGAGTCGTTATATTTTGAAAATTAATTTGATTTTTCTTCTTTGAATTACCATGGTAGTGTGTTTGGGATCACAATTTGTGCTTTAAAATTGGAATTGGAACAAAATTATAATGATATAGGTTTATTTTTGTTCCAATTCTAATTTCAAATCTTGGAATTGGGTTCCAAAAGTCATTCGGATATAAATTATATTTTTAAACTGTTGTTCTGTAGGGATTTTGTTCAATTATTGGGTGGATTCATTCAAAATCTTAATATTTTGGGTCTAAAAAACCCATGTATAGAAAATAATAACCCCTCCATTATAAATTAAGAATTTTAGTATTTTTTTTAATGTCATAAATTAATAGTCTAGATCTCTTTTTAAAATATAATTGATTTTTTCCTCTCTAATGTTATTGAAAAAGTTAGAGATTTAAGAGTGTGTTTAATAATTCTTCTTTTCCACCGAAAATGTCTACAGTTTCATGATTTTTATTTTTAATAGTGTTTGATTTTATATTCTTCCACGAAATTAACTTTTGTGTTACAACTTAGTCCAACATAATTTTTCTCATTTTTCACATAAAAACAGTTCCATAAACTTAAATTCTTTTCCGCTTTAAGTTATCAAACACACCCGAAAACTTAATTTTATTGTGGAATTTTATTCCATACATTTCTTTTTAACATGTTCCCATTTCAAATATACAAAGTGAAGATTTCACCGGGTAAGTGAACAACCCTACAAATTTGTCATTGTCTTCTTTTATAAAACAAATGCTTTACACCTTTATCTTCTTTTCTTGCCTCCCTCTTTTACTGCTTTATTACCCAGACCCACCTCTTAATTGTAATTAAATTACTTTTCTTTCCTTTTTTTATTGTTATCAGCTTCCACTTTCAACAATTCTTTTTCATTTTTTATTTTGCACTCTAGTCATTTCCTTTCTCATTTATCAGTATTCTATTGGGTCCTCCTCTTATTTTCCTTCTTTCTCTTTTTCCACGTATTACTTTTCTTCGCCCATTGCTTTCAGTCACTTGTTTTATTTACACCATGCTTTATTTTTTTCTTTCCTTCTGTCCTTTCAATATTAGTGAGAAATTTGATCTGAATTCTTTGTCTTATTAAGAATTTGTTATTGGCTTTTATTGGAGGCAATGTTTATTGCCAGAGCAGAAATTGCTATTGTTATAACAATGTATTGTGTTTGAAACATAATGTACAAGCATATAAATATATATGCATAAACCGGTCTGGCAATAAATATTATTACTTTATTGTATTGATTTTCTCTAGTTTGAAGTTATATGGCTTGTTTGGTTCATGTTGACATAGTTTTCCCATACATTCAACTTTGTTCACTATTTTCTTTAGTGCAATGCGACACTTATCGGATATTCTTACCAGATATTGTTATCCACATGCGGTATAAGTGTACAACCCATAATGCATGCTGGTAAGAATATGCGGTAAGAGTAATTGGTACCAAAACCATTTTCATTATTTGGTTTTTGAGGATTTTGAAATGTTGAGTACAAAGCATATAAACATCTCTATACTCTTTCTTCTGTTATATGCTCAAGTCTTCTTATGACTTAATAACCAAGAAAATAACTTTATCAACTTTTCATTTGTCATAGCTATTTTCAGCATGATTTAGCAAGAATTGCTTTCAGTTTATCTTTCGCTTTCTTTCTTGCTTCAAATATGTTGATTCTTCTCCTTGATAAAATTGAGTAAGAATTTTTTTTCCCTTCATTGAACAGGAAGAAGTATTGCTTATGAATCTAGTGAGTAACACAAAAGGACTTCATTCTGATTCACACTCCGATTTTTGGCTGAAAAAGATTACCCAAGTTAAGGAGTGAAAAAGAAAAGAAAAAGAGATCCATTCAGATCAAGAAATGGGATGTTCTTCATCGAAGCTAGATGATGAAGAGGCGGTCCAGTTATGTAAAGACCGAAAGAACTTCATTAAGCAAGCAGTTGAGTATAGAATCCAATTCGCCTCTAATCACATTGCTTATATCCAATCCTTAAAAAGGGTTTCCGCGGCTCTTAAAGACTATATAGAAGGTGATGAACCACGCGAGTTCTTGTTAGATTCATACACAACGCCGACCTTTACAACCCCCGTAAAGAAAATGAACCCAGAATTTATTTCTATATCCCAAATCCAATCAGCGCCTCATAAATCCTACAAAATAAATTATTTAAGGTCGGGTGGAAATTCGTCAATGACAGTGGAGGAGAGGCCTCAATCACCTGAGACGGTCAGAGTCGAGAGCTACTCACAGGTGCCACATTATGGAATGGATGGAATATTTGCAATGCAATCTTCGCCTATGAGTTCTTCGATCTTCCATTATTCACCAAACGAAAGGGCTAATTCATCGATATTCCATTATTCCCCTAATGAAAGGCCTAGTTTTCCACCCCCTTCACCTCGAAATTCCCAATGGGATTTCTTTTGGAACCCGTTTTCTTCGTTGGATTATTATGGGTATCCCAATAGGAGTAGCCTTGATCAAAGCGTTTTGGAGGACGAAATCAATGGGCTAAGGCAAGTTAGAGAGGAGGAAGGGATACCCGAGTTAGAAGAGGAGACTGAACAAGAGGAAAGTGATCATAATCATAATCACAATAACAATCATAATCGTGTTAGTGTGAAGGATGAGAGAGCTAAAGTTAGTCTCAATGAGAGGAATAAAGAAGAAGTTTTAGTGGAAGATGTTGATGATGATGACGACGACGATGATGATGAGGATGAGGATGGAACGGACTGTGGAGATGAAATGCAGTGCGAAATGAAAGGGCCACGATCACATGGAAGTAAGACCATGGAAGTATCAAAGGCACAAAATGCAGGACAAGTTAGTAATCAAGAAACGGCTGTTGCTAATCAAGAAAGTAATGAAGAAACACCGGGGTTTACTGTTTATGTGAACCGAAGGCCAACAAATATGGGAGAGGTTATTAAGGATCTCGAAGCTCAATTTACAATTATTTGTAAATGTGCTAATGAGGTATCGGCTATATTAGATGCTAGCAGGGCTCAGTATTCATCAACATCAAACGAACTGACAGGTTAGATAGATACATACATTTCAATTATCTTTTTATGTACTCTTTCTTGTTGATGTGTACTATTAATAATTTAGTTAGTACCAGATGAAAACGAATGCACAAAAGAAAAAAAACAAAACATGGGTCATTCCAATTGTCAACAGTGTTTAATGGTAAAAAATTTGCGTTTCTCCGTATGGAAGCCTGTCAATCTTGGTCAAACCACGTAACTTGTATTGTCTCTGCATGCGTGGTTATTTTGTTTTATTGTCATGTTGTATCTAAATCTTTGTAGTTCTTTCTTGAGTTTGTCATAGAAAGTGTCATTAAGGGTGCGTTTCAAAAAAAGTTGGAAAATGATTGAAGACACTGCCAATTTTTATGAGAAATTGAAAAAAGAGATAGTGATTTGGTGAAATATTCGTTTTATCGTTGTGTTGTATATAAATCTTTGTAGTTCTTTCTTGAGTTTGTCATAGAAAGTGTCACTAAGTATGCATTTGATAAAAAAGTTGGAAACTGGTTGAAGATGATGCTCCTAGTTTTTATGAGAAGTTGAAAAACGAGATAGTGATATGGTGAAATATTCTCCATCTTTTACTTGTCTTCCACGGAAATTTTTTCTTTGGGCGGTCGGTAAGAAAAAAATTCCATTGACAACAAAGAAGGAGGTGACTAACCAAATCACTCACCTCTTTTCTCAACTTCTCATAAACATTAGGAGTGTTTTCAATCATTTTCCAACTTATTATCAAATGATAAAATGATTGAAGATGCAACTATAATTTTCTTTAACATAATCCTTTGACTTAACCCTCCAGATTTACGGTGTAATTTGCTTTTTTTTTGCAGCCATGAAGATGTTGAATCCAGTGGCTCTGTTGCGGTCAGCTTCATCACGATCAAACTCATCAAGATTCTTTATGAATTCTTCTTTGGCTTCAAAAGATGAAGGTTATGAAAGCAGTAGTGACTTCTCTGATGAGTCTTGTATGTTTTCGGGTAGCCACCAGTCCACCCTTGACAAATTATTAGCTTGGGAGAAAAAACTCTACCAGCAAGTCAGGGTATGCCTCTCGCTAACTGTTGACCAACTTTGACCTAGTCATCTCAATGCATTATCTACATATATCTATATACATATTATATACATACATAGGTTTCTGTTACTGTCCAAGCAAAAACGGGTTCTGCTAAAGCACTGTGCCCAATGTACAACTCCTCAATGCATCATTTGTTTCTGGAGAAGCTAGTATTACTATATCAATGCATTTCCTTGTATATGAAACACAAATAGGGTCATGGCATCATCAAAGCTGATGCATAATGTACAACAACTCCACGCATCATTTGCTCTAGGAGAAGCCAGTATTGCATATGCAATAGCTTATCCATATACATACTATGTATAGCTCCACGCATTTCATTATATACTTAGGGTTGTGGCATCATCAAAGCAGAAATGGCTTCTGCCGAAGTGATTTGCATAATGTACAACGCAATGTATATCTATATATATATATGTAGATCAATGGATTTACTTAGAACGAAGTGATTTGCATAATGTACACCAACGCAATGCATATATATCTATATATATATGTGTAGATCAATGGATTTACTTACGTGGAGGTTGTCAAGGGGACCTAAGAAAGAACAATAGAATGTCTAGAGTGATAATTTATTACTCTGTCATCTATTTAACAAGTTCTGCTTTATTATCACAATCTAGTACTCCATCGATCTCAGTTCTCAAATTAAAAATCCTACGTTCTTTTCTGGACGTGTCAAATTTAGAATTCAATTCCCTTTTAGGGTGGTACAATCAATGTACCAAATCTCGCAATAGAAAATAAGTTGTGTACTTTACCATTGGTTTAAACTTAGTGTTATCAAAAATAGAACAGAACAAAGTGGGACACTTGACTTTAGACCGAGGGAGTGGTTTATTACCTATCTTTTGACTACAAACAAGGGCTTAATCCCGGACTATTTCACCAGATTGCATTTACAACTTAAACATGACATGATTGCAATTCCAACTTTAATTTTTTTAGTCCAGTTTTTATTATAAAATCTTGTTTCAGCTGAGCAGAGTGCGCATGCATCCGTCTGTACATCCTTTATTTTTGAAAAAACTGGTATTTTAATGTTAAATTATCTTCACAAAATTGGTAAACGTACATATATTAGTTATTTTGCCCATCTTTAATTTGCAAAATAAATAAATATATATAACTAGTATTAATTTTGCCGCCACAACCCCCACCCCCTTCCTAATTGACATTTTCTTTAGTGCTATAATCACCTGTATTTATTAAAATTTCTGGCTTCGCTCGTGTATAGAAGGATTAGGAAACCAGAATCATAAGTTATTTTGCTTGTGAAGTTATTTGCTTACATATGACTCTGGCATAATATAGTAGTCCCATATGATTATGGACATGTAATAATGAGTTTTTGATTATTTGTAACTGAACACAGGCGGGTGAGCGTGTTCGGATGGCATACGAGAAGAAGTGCAAGCAATTGACAAACCAAGACGTGAAAGGAGACGACCCGTTCTCGGTAGATAAAACAAGGACAGCCATAAGAGATCTGCACACACAGATAAAGGTTTCAATACACAAAGTTGAAGCTGTGTCAAAGAGTATTGAAGTTTTAAGAGATGAAGAACTTCAGCCTCAGCTTTTAGAATTGATTCAAGGGTATGTACCTACATTCTTTTCATTCTCGTCTATATCATATCAAAGCTATAAGCATAGTTAAACTCATATGGTTTATAGTCCATTTTAAGATTGGAAAAGCCAAAAAGGAAGTATCTTAAGTGTCCTGGTTTGGTATCACTTAAGAGTTAGGAGTCGCTAAGGTTATTTTGGTCATTTCTCTTGGCACTAGGTCCTTCATAGAAAGGATATTTTTTTTTTCTTTAAAAAAAAAGGGAAGGTCTAAGTCTCTCCCCTTTACTACAATAATGACGAAAATCCTCCCACCCCATATGAGACTCAAACCCAAGACCTCTCCTAATCAAATTCAGGTGAGTGCCTTACTAGCCATGGGATTTTATATATAGTAAACTAGACAATGTTCCAAATCAAATGTTGCTGTTTGACTAGTTGTGAATGTATAATTTTGTGGACATCCAAAAACAGGAAGTGCAACTTACAATTGTTCCATGCCCAAATATATTGGATAGAATTGTTATAACGGTGACCTAGTACAACTGATTGAACGATGACCTGTGAATAACGAAATCAAAGGTACAGATCACTGCAATGGCTTGTTCCTAGTTATCTTAACCCCCCCCCCCCCCCCCCCCCCCCTCTTTCCTTCCTACATCCAGTTAAATCTTAGCCCTTGCTTCCAGGGGCTTGGCCACACTGTGTGGTCTAGTGACCCACTTGATATCTAAACTATACACTAGAATAGGTATAAATCGGATATATTTGATCTGGTGTGTCTAATTGAAACCATTTACATTTTTAAAAAATAGTTAATAATGGGGTCAAATTATAAAAAAGACTCTGGCTCAAGCATATTTTCCATAGGAAATGTTATTCAAGCCAAAACATGTCCCAGAAATATCAAAAGATTGAGTCTCAGATGCATTTATACTTCTTGTGGGGTTGATTTTTTAAATTTTTTTTGGGGTCGAGTGGCATAGCCCATTCCTCGTTTTTTTTTTTTTTTTGGTTGATGATTTAGTTGTCGTAATTGGTGTAAGTGATTATTATTGAATGACCCCATTGACCAAAATCTATAACTACGCCACTGCTTGCTTCATAAATCCAGCAAGTGATATTAAATCCATTACGACATGTCATCTTTACAACCATTATAACGAACATCGGTCTTTCATTGGCCTCCTCACCAAATAGTTTCGAATTTGAGAATGCATACACTCCTAAATGTATTACATTGAATTACGTTACACATTCTTTAAGAACTTTGTTCATTTGCTCTGTGGCAGCGTAGTAATCAACACTAGTTTCATTATCATTGTCCAGTTTTGCAACTCAATGGTCTAAACATTACTAAATCAATTGTGATGTTCAACAAACAGGTTGTCAAAAATGTGGAAGGTAATGGCAGAGTGTCACCAATCTCAAAAGCGAACACTAGACGACGCCAAGCTCTTACTAGCCGGTACCCCTTCGAAAACCAAGAAAAAGTACACCATAATGTCCCCATCCGAGCCCCACCGGCTAGCCCGTTCTGCAGCGCAACTCGAGACAGAACTCAGAAACTGGCGAGCCTGTTTCGACTTGTGGATCACTTCCCAAATATCCTACGTACATGCATTGACCGGTTGGGTCCTAAGGTGCGCCCATTCCGAAACGGACTCGTCAAAATTACCTCTCTCTCCTCGCCAGTCAACGGGGGCCCCGCCAATATTCGGTATTTGCATCAAGTGGTCTAGGGTCCTCGATGCGGTTGGGAAGGTCCCAGTGCTGGACGGTCTGGATTTCTTCGCAGCCGGGGTTGGTTCTTTGTATGCACAACAGCTGAGGGAGGATTCTCGCCGGAATCAGGCCGGGCAGAGGTTGTCCGGCGGTGGCAGCTCTAGCGGGGGTATGGAGTTGGTGGAGGTGGTGGCAGAGGAAGAAGTGATGAGTGTTGAGAAAATGGCTGAGGTTGCTGTAAAGGTGTTGTGTGCTGGAATGTCTGTTGCTGTGAGTTCACTAACAGAATTTGCTGTTGGTTCAGCTGAAGGGTATGCTGAGTTGGCCAAGGAATGGGAGGGTGCCAAGTGGCAGCAAAATCCAGCAGGGGCATGAATGTAATTTTATGGGGTGGTTTTTTAGTTTTTTATTTTTTATCTGTTGGGTTGGTAAAGGGTTTGTAAATCACTGACTTTTTAATTTATTGTAACATATTTAGAGAAGTAAGTGGGATCTAGCTTAATTAGAGGTTAGAATTTTGTTGAACTGAGGATTGTTAACAATTCCAAATCATTTTCTTTGATTTTAGAGAGGATAGAATTAGTAGTTTCGCATGGGATAAATTTAATTTTATCATGTTTGGTGTTAGAGAGGATAGAATTAGTCTATTATATTCTATATTTAGTGCTAGGAAATCATATTTTCATATTTGTTTATTTTAGATAATTACTCTCTGATACCAGTTAAGATAGGGGCAATTAAAAAAAAATTAGAGAAAGATTTTCACACTAAGGCCAAGAATAATTTTTTTTTTAAAGGGCCTATTTTTTATTTTATTGATAATAAGCATGTCTTTTTTTTCCATTATAAAATGACATCCCAACCCTGAAAATAAATAAAAAAATTTAATTTTATCAATATGAATGTCTATATTTTGCAACATGGAACTTTGCAGTCCATATTTTAGAGAGGATATTTTTATGCAAAGAATTAGTCTATTTTTATATGAACTTTCTATATTTAGTGCAAAGCTATTGCAGTACATATTTCAGCAACTTTGCGTTCATATTTTACGATATGGATTTGTCATTTTTTGTGAAAATCATAAAAAGGGTAATTTAGGTTCCGTTTTTATTTTAGATATTTAAATTTATTCAAATACATTCATTTAAAATATAAAACAAAATAGGTCTCTTATAATCAATTAAAAATAGCCCTTCATAATTACAATTAAAAATAGGCCCTCTGAAAAATATACATTGGATTTTTGGTAAAAATCAATGTATAATAAGCCCTTCTACCTAATTTCTAGTAAGAATTATCTCTCCTAAAAGTTTAAACGGTTAGGGGAAGGAACTGTAATAAATATCATATTTAAGACTTCTTCTCTTTATAAGATCTACTTTTGATATGATATTTATAATTTTATTTATAAAATAAATTCAAAATTTTATTAACAAAAAAGTGATTTTTATGGAAAGTAATTAACCTAAATATTTCTAATGAGAAATTAGGGTATTTAAAAAGTAAAAAATCATTATCAACCCGAAGATATAAAATAGGCAATGTGAGCTAACCTAATTGGGGAGACAGATAGTCAAAGACTCAAATTTAAAAGAGATTTAAGGTTCAAGTTTCACCAAGAGATGTGATGTCGGTTTTCGTTATTAATAAATAAATAGTTAATAAATAAATAACGACACCTCACGTTTTTTATATCAAATCAGTACGTTTATGTTTATTTACTTAAAGTATCCATTCACCTTATAAAAAAAGAAAATTTCCATTTCACCACCCCAAAATTCTAGTGGGGGTTAATTAGCCTAGATTAGGAGTCCTATTTGGGTATATCGATTGGTAAATTATGTATACTTATATCAAAACCAAAATAAAATTTTCAATATTAGTTTTAATAATTTACGAATCAGTATTTGAAACTAGAATACAATATCAAACCATTTTGATTGCCGGTTATATTTAGTATTTTTGGTAAATTTCGGCCTATTTCTATTCACTTCAAATTACAAAAGATAAAAAAGAAAGGAAACTACTTTTGTATGACAAGTGAAATTACATGAAGGATTTACAATAACATTTTCGTGATTAAAAGTTATATAAGAAGATTTACTATTTTCATCATAATTTATAAGTTTTAACATTTTTAACAAAGGTCAATCCCTTTGATGACTATTTAGTTTTACTACTATTTTAAAACTAAAAGGTGAGGTATGTCACAGTTATTAAAGTTTTACTAATTTTGAGTCTTCGGAATCAGATTAATAATATTTGTGAAAGAAGTTGCTTTTGAGATATTGGAGAAAATTTAAGACAACTTTAGTATATATATATTTTTTTAAGTAAAATGAGTCAAAAGACGAGCTCAGCATTTATCAATCAAACAAACTTATAACGAGGCAATTTTATTAGTCTAGCCTATACAAAAGTAGTGAAAATTTAACACCATTTTTTAATTGGCTGATTTACAATACCAAACTTTTGAGATATTGTCATACATCATATCTGACTTAGATAAATAAGGAATACAGTTTGCACATGCACCTCCTGTGCAATTAGAAAGATGGAATTACTTCTTAAATTATTTATAATTTATACATTGAGCAATTTATATTTAATTTAACTGGAATTTATATACTTTGAAAATATAGTATAAGTAAATCATTTAGCTATATATTTTTCAATTTACATATTGAAAATTTAAATTTAATTAATTTAATATATATATTTTTACTTCTCCGGTTATGAAAACAATTCCCCTTTAGTTATTTTCCGGTTAAAATTTTAAATTTCATTAGAATTTATTAACTTTAAAAATTATTAGTTAAATCTCATTTAGTTAGTTTCCAATTTTCATATCGAGCAATATTATTATTATTATTATTATTATTATTATTATTATTATTATTATTATTATTATTATTATTATTATTATTATTAAATTTTAAATTTTCCGGTTAAAATTTTAAATTTCATTAGAATTTATTAACTTTAAAAATTATTAGTTAAATCTCATTTAGTTAGTTTCCAATTTTCATATCGAGCAATATTATTATTATTATTATTATTATTATTGTTATTATTTGGTTGCAAAAGTTAGTTATTGTATATAGAGTAGAACTAAATGGTATGGATATTAGCATTTTAAATTAGTCCTATGGCAATCTAAACGGTCTTTAATTTACACTTTTCTTTAATTTTTGTATTTGTGATGGATTTGGTAGTACTAAAAGAATTATTTTAAATTTCAATTGTAATTGTAATTGTGTAACAATCCTTTGTGTTGTAGGCGAGTTGATGTATGTGCTCGGGAGTGACCACTATAAGCGCTACGTGACTATAAATGGTGTCATTCCACATTGCTTGAGTTAGGTGAGCTTATATTTTATATGCATGGTCACTAATCATTTATAACAAGAAACCTTTTATGGAAAAGTAAAATCGCGCATGCTTGGCCCAAAGCGGACAATATTGATAAACACGGAAAATTTTCATCATCTTTTTTCTGCTTTATAATTAAAATGTGAAAAGAGTACAGATTTATGCCAAAGTCAATTAAAAATGCAGCAGAAGTGTGTGGCAAAATTGATTATATCTATACGCTTAATTAAAATGTGAAAAGAGTAAAAATTTATGCCAAAGTCAATTAAAAATCAGCCGAAGTGTGCGCAAAATTGATTATATCTCTACGGTTAGTTATCGGAATTTTGTGTGCTTTATATTGTTGAAAAAGGGGCTCGAATACAACTTTCACATTTCGGATTTTATCAAATTCAGAACTTTTTTGGGTCAAAAAAATAATAACATAATTTGAAAGAGTACAAATTCATGCCAAAGTTAATTAAACATGCAGCAAAAGTGTGCAGCAAAATTGATCATGTCTCAACGCTTAGTTATTAGAATTTTGCGTTCTTTATATTGTTGAAAAGAGGACTTGAATGGGTACAAATTTTAGATTTTGAGTTTTCGCAAATTCAGAACTGTTTTGGCCAAAAACACTAACATAATTTGAAAGAGTACAAATTTAAGCCAACATTAAAAATTGCAGCAAAAGTATTTGGCAAAATTGATCATATCTCAATACTTAATTATCAGAATTTTATGTGCTTTGTATTGTTGAAAGAGTGGACGAAGCTTGAGACCTCCTGAAACCAGAGAAACACATTCTCGAATCATCAAAGAATACCCCACTAATAGCACCACCAAGAGATCGACTACTTTAAAATTTAGACCTTATCACTTAATTTTCCTTTGAAAAATAAGTGGTATATCTTCCTCTTAACAATTTTTTTTTAAAGAGGTAAAATACCATTTTTATCCTTAAGTTGTTTTTATAGAATATAAAAAAATAAGGGCAAATTTGTTCAAATAACACTCATTCAGCATTCAGATATGATATATTCTAACAAACATAGCCCCTGTTTGGTATCTGTTAATTTTTTTTTTTTCCCAAATTTTAAAAACTTAACTCAAAATCAACTCTACTTTTACACTTTCCAAAATTTATTTCACTTTATTTTCTTTCTCTAAAAAAAACTTTTAAAACACCATAACTTTAAATTCAAAAATCAAAATTAAATAAAAAATATATATTTAAAACATACTCGTCGAAATCTATAAAATAAGCTCCATTTTGACTATTTTTGAAATTTTTTTATAAGATTTTTTAGTTGGTTGAAAAAAACTCAAACAAAAACCAAATTCACTTTCAACATACTTCTAAATTCTACCAAACACTACATTTTAAAAACTCAACTCAAAACATCCACCAAACAACCCCATAACATTTTTAAATATGACATTCAAAGAGATTTATGAAATTAGTGTTCAAACTCCAAGACCATTCTTTAGTTTTCACATTTAGCCATTTAGATTCAGGTAAGTAAACAAACGCACTTTAGGGTATTTGTTTTTGTCTCTAAATACTTAATGGGAGAGTTTTAAGCATTCAAAGGGGGCAATAAGGGTTTTTTTTTTTATCAAATTATTAAGAGGTTTACTCAGCATTAAGAGATATCAGTCGCATTGAATGATTAATGCTAAATTTTTTAATTCATTGTTTTATAGAAATACTTAATATTCAAGTCTAAATTAAATATCCATTTTAAAATTGGGTGATTTTATTTCTATCTGCAATATCTTGCAATTAATCCACTTTTAAATCATGAAAATTTTAAACAAATTTTCACCATATTAACCTTTTCAAAATTGATAATTATATCTACCAATTAAAATTAATTTATAAATATTATTTTTGAATAAATAATTGTATTAATTCATTCATTCTCTTTGCTTCAATTCCGTGTCCAATTTCGGTTTTTTTTTTCTCAAGAATCACGATTCATTTGTGCTTTAATTAAGCTTACAGGGGCATGGATTGAAGCTCAGTTATTTAGATGTAAAGTTTAATAAGAGTTAGGCTTTGTTGCATAAAAGGAGCGTAAAAATGGAAAAGTACAAGCTTGTGAAGAATATAGGATCCAGTAATTTCGGGGTGGCGAGGCTCATGAGGAATAAGGTTACGAAGGAGCTTGTTGCAATGAAGTATATTGAAAGAGGACATAAGATTTTGTATTTGTTTTAGATTTGAAATCGTCAAATTAATTGATTAATTTAATTATCACTTTATTTTTTTTTTTTTGTGAATTTTAGCTTCTATTATAATATTTGCATGTATTTACAATTGAAATCATCAAATCACTCGATTAATTTAATTATCAGTACGTTGTTTTTGTGAATTTTAGCTTCTATTATAATATGTGCGCATGCATGTCAAATTATTAATCTTGTTATTTCTTTGTACGTTTACAAATATGTATTATTTTTAAGAGTTAAATTCATTAACACTGTTATATATTGTCTATAGATTGATAAGAATGTTGCAAAAAAGAGATAATAAATCATAGGTTACTTCGTAATCCAAACCTAAATCGACTCAATGAGGCAAGTTTCAATTTTTTTAAAAAATAATATTTATAAAATTAAATTAATAATATTTTTTTGTCATTTTATCTATACTCGCAGATTAATTTAATAGGCAATGTACATTAATTTAATAGCATAGATTAACTGCAAAATATCGCGTATAAAAACAAAATCACCCTTAAAATTTTGATTCAACATAACTCGACATTAAATAATTAAATGTTAAAAAAAAAATTAAGGCGCCTTAGGTTAAAAAAAAAAAAAATTAAAAATTTATATCCATATTTGTAAAAATGAAAAAGAGAGTAGTGATACTTGAACCCACAAAGCAATGAAGCATTCAGCTCTTAAATGTTTAAAATCAATCTCGACCGTCCGAATTTCGGGACATTGGTGGCCGTCGGTTTCATTGTGACATAACAAAGTTCTCTCACGTTGGTAGTCACACAGACACACACTCCTCCGTCGACTGATCGACCGACCGGCACGCACCATCACGGCCTCGCCTCTCTCTCGCCTCAAACAGTCGCACACAAAAATACTCGCCTCAAACATAAAAAACCCCTCTGTCACTCTCAGTTTCACTGCACCATCTCAGTCTCTGACTCCTGCCTCAAGCCCCCTAACAATTCAAGCCCTAGGTCGACTCGATTGAGGTGCATTTTTCTTCCAATGTTCTCTTTTAAGTGTTTATAAAATTATAAGTCCCTTTCTCTTTAATTGTTGATTGGATTTCTTTTTAAAAGTTATTTGTTTAATTGTTTCTATTGTTTGCTTTTTTTCTTCTGTTGCTTTTTTATGGTTTTAGAGGTAGTAGATTAAGTTGCTACTGCAATGGAGGTTTTCACAATTTGCAGAGTTCATTTAGTGACATTTACAGGTTTAGTTTGATTTAGGGCATTTTAATTTTGCAAGTGGAAAAATTTGGTAATACAACCGATTTATACTCGATTCGGTATTGGTTTGTGTATTTGGAATTACAAAATTTTTTGATTCGTTCGGTTGGGTAATCTAATGGAATTCGGCTATACCTAGAGGTTTAACTCGAAGGACAGAGTGAGTGTCAAAAAGCTCATCCAATTAGGTACTCTCTCCCTCCTTTCCTATATATGTATCTTCTGTAATAATAAAAGACACTGGTTTTTGAATCTACAAATTATCTTGCCCAATGTTTAAAAGCCAATCTCGACCGTCCGAATTTTGGGACGTTGGTGGCCATTGGTTCTTTGTAACGTAACAAAAGTCTCATTCGCTCTCTACATCTCTTCCCCTCTCTTACCCTTACGCTGATGCCGACGCTGTTCTGGCTTTCATTGGTGACAATCACACACACACTCCCTCGATTGATCGAACAGCACCACCGTAGCACACACAACATCATTCAGCTTCTCTCTGTCTGGTACGAAATTCCCATTTCTCTCTCTGTGTGTTCACTTCTCCATCTAATAGAGGTGTTTGGATTCTTACTCGGCTTATCTTTTCTGCGTATCCGTTCTCTATTATGCGGTGGGTACCTCACGCTCGACAATCTATCTGTATGTATTCTATATTCTCACAAATCAGCCACAGTCCATCAAATCAAATTTCCTTTAAAATATGGTTTGAAGAATTTCAATTTTCAAAATTAGGGACTTTTTAAGCTTAGTTTTTTTTGTTCCAATTGTCTAATTTGGTGTAATCTAATTCCTTCAACATATATAAATTGTCATATATGTACTTCCATTATTTTTAGCAAGTCTAATTTCTTTGTCTTCTAATGTAAAGCTAAAGGTTTCTTTGTTTTTAGGAAGTATAATTTACATGTCTTCTATTTATTTTATCTCTCCAAACTCCACTGCCATCACTATCAGAGAAGGGTTTTGATCAATAATCAATGAAACTTTCAGGTTTTCATGGTCTATTCTGAATTTTTAGATCAGCTCACTCTATATCTTCCATTAATTTTTAGACCGTCAATTCTTTAAATATCCTACTTATTTGGATGTATTACCGGGATTATGCTCTGTTTGATTTGAATTTTCTTTTTGGGTGCATTTGGTTACGCAGTTTTGGAATTCTATTAGAATTGTAATTCTATAGAATTACATTTCTTTGAATTATAATGCCATAGAATTACAACACCATTGTTTGGATTGTACATAGTTTTCATTTGCAGTTCTATTAGAATTCAAAATTTGTTTGTTTGGTTAATATGCAAAATTCAATTGAAATTTCAAAAAGACAATACCTTTAAAAAACCTCCACCAGCACCGTCTATTATCGGAGCTCTGGTGACCTCATTGGAACTCCGGCAACCGGCAGCGGTGGAGGCGGTTAGCGGTGGTGATTTAGTTTATATACATGCACACAGTGTACATACATATATGTACACATATATAAACAAATAGCCTATATATATGGATACAAATAACATACATTTATATATATCTACTATGTATGTGTGGTATCTATATATATTAAACTGTGTCTGAGTTGGTAGGCTGCTAGACTGTGTATAAGCAGGTGAAGGGGCTGGTTACACGGTAGGCGCGGAGGGTTGGGGGTTGGGGGTTGGGTTGAGGCTATACTTGCTAAGGGGTGTAGCTACGGGACACAATTTATATATATTGGGTGATGGTACAATTAAACTGTGTCTGAGTTGGTAGACTGCTAGACTGTGTAAAGCAGGTGAAGGGGCTGGTTACACAGTAGGTGTGGAGGGGTGTGGGTGGGGGGTTGGGTTGAGGCTATACTTGCTAAGGGGTATAGCTACAGGACACAATTTTTATATATTGGGTGATGCAATTATAGGGTAGGAATAGTGAAAGGGCTGGGTGCTCTAGGGCTTGGGTCTTAGGGCAGTTTGTGAGGGTTGGGTAGGGGGTGGGGTGGTCTTGGTGTGGTGTGTGGTGGGGTGAGTGGGGGTGATTGAGGATGGTTTTTCTTTTTCTTTTTTTTTTTTAGAATGAATTCATTGAGAATTGGAATTGGAAAACTCTACTTATGTAGAATTCAATCTTTTGGAATTTATGGTTTTAGAATTCTATCGGAATTCCAAAACCGTGATTTTTTGTCCATCCAAACTATACCCCAATTCCAATTCAATGGCATAGAATTGGGGTTGTCAAACACACATTTTCTGTTTTCTCTATAATTGACAAAGTCTGAAGGTATCTCCACAAGGGGAAAAAAAAACCGAAATCAGTTTAAAGAGAACATTTTTGCCCTTTTGAGTTTGCTTTCAAAGGTTCACTTGAAAATCATAGTGACCTTCAAGAAGTTCCTTTAACAGTAACCATTAACATGATGTTACCAAGTATAGGAGTACATCAATAGAGCTGATAATACATTTCACGTGTTGATTTTTTTGGTTACTGCCTTCCTTAATTATTTGGTTAGTGATCTGCCTACTAAACAGCCCAAATCAATAGATAAAAATATACTCCGTGTTTTATTAATAAAAAAATTCTCATTTCATTCTCACTTACATGCATTAATGAAGATTTTATTTGCTCTATTATGTGTTGAACATATTTCATTTTTTGACTTTAATCTTTATCGAAAGAACTCTCAGGTTCTCATTTAGTTGTAGATTGTAGAACTCTAAAGTGGCATGATTTGGAACTATGAATAATTGAAGTACCGCTCTGCATGCTAATTAAAAGAAACAGTTTGGCTCAATAAATTATTGTTGTGGTGCTGAATAAACTTTGCCTCAATAATTGTGTTTCTTATTGTTTCGTATTGTATTGGTGATGGGAATAGTGTGTGACATGGTAATATAGGTGCAGGTACTTGGTGCATTTCTGTTGGGTTGGTTCTTTATTTGTTTTTTTTTTTGATAAGAAACGAAAGATTTATTGCTATTCAAAGAAAGTTACATCAAAGAAAAAGCAATAAAGATAGCAGTGGATGAGAAAACCACTACAAAGATGCGACAACTCAACCCAAAACAGCAAGAACAAAACCAATCAGACCTAAAAACTACAACAATCCAACTCAAATAAAAGCCTATCAGTACTATCAAATAAATTAGCTGCCCTAGCCCAAAGACCAATCAAAAATCTCAAGTGATCCCATAAGCTAGATACTGATCTGTAACAATTTTCAAAAACTCTCTTGTTTCTATCTAGCCATATTTGCCCAAGCTGCAGCCATCACTGACACCTTCCACAGATTGCCAGCTTGTGCGCTGCTGAAGCTACATTCCAGGCGAATGAAATCTACTCATCTTTTGGGGACGGCCCCTATCCATCCAAATGCCTTATATAACCGAGCCCAAATTCCCCATGCATAGTTACAATGGAGCAGAATGTGATCAATCCCTTCGAAACCTTCTTTACACAAAGTACACCAAGACGGGGACAAACACATGGATGGTCTTCTCTTGAATAACGTCATAAGTGTTCACTCTTCCTCTTAATACAAGCCAAGCAAAGACCTTAACTTTGGAAGGGACTTTTCCTTTCCAAATGAAATTATACTGATGTGGAGTGATTGAGGGCGATGAATGAGATAGTGTTTCAAAAAAGGACTTACAAGAGAAAACACCAGAGATATGAGCAACCCATACCCGTTTATCCAAAGAATTTTGGTTAAGATTTAAACCATGAATCAAACCTAACAAAGAGACATACTCGTCAACTTCCCTATCAAGGAAGGACCTACGAAATGAAAGATTCCACGAATATTCTAAATGAGATGACCAAGAAATTACCGAATGAATTGTAGCATTATAATCACAAGAAATTCGATAAAGTCTAGGGAACCTAATTTTGAGAGGGTTATCCCCTACCCAAGAATCCTCCCAAAAGCGGATTCTCTCCCCATTTCCCACAACCAATTTAATATTTTTCTCAAAGTCACTCCACACCCTTGAAATAGACTTCCAAGGAGCACGAAGAGAGCCATTAATGTCATGTGAAGAGTCCCACCCATTTGGATGAGTGCCATACTTACTTGCTATAATTACATTCGGTTGGTTCTTTATTTGTATTGTGCCTATCTTGGCTGATGCTCAAGTAACTTTTGGTACAGTTTTGGTTAGTGTGTTCCTACCATTCAACGATAGTATATGTATTGTAGGATGCCATCTTGACTGGATTTTTTTTTCTTTTCTTCCTTTGTAAAACAAAAATTCTTATGTGATTGTTGCTTTACATTGTCCTTTTGAGTTTATGTTTAAGTATTGAATAATTACCCGAGTTAGGCCGTAGTGCCATCGGCACAGGTTACCCCTAGTGTATATATATTAAAGTATTTGGTGTCAATAGGGACTTGTATGCACAAACCCTAGTGTATATTGATTCGAAACCGATTCATTTTGTATAATTAGAAATGATGGCTGCTTCATTATTATTGTGAGTTGATGAGGTTGTCGAGCCACTACTGTGTAAGGGAGAAAATGTATGATTTGTATTCGTCAGTCATATTCTTTGCTTATTAAATTTTTATTACAATTTGCATTGAATTTGGGTTTGGTGATCGAAAGATAAAAATTATGGTTAATAAAAGGTTTTGAGTTTAACTTTATATTTTGGTCACTTGTAAACTGTTTTATATTTATCCTACTAAGTTCTTTGAATGCAAAGTTGGGAAATGATTGGAAGAGCTACTAATTTTTATGAGAAGTTGGAAAATGAGATGAGTGATTTGGTTAGAGGTTCTATATACTTTTTTATTTTTGGGAAAGAAATTTTTTCCATGGAAAATAAAGAAAAGATGGTAAACATCTCACCAATTCAATTGTCTCTTTTACTAAATTAATTTTGTTCAAATCTCCGACTTTGCAATCAAATGGACCATTAGGGTGCGTTTGGCAACCCCAATTCCAAGGGTTAGAATTGGAATTGTAGCCTTGAATTCCGTATCTTCTATTTGATTGCACACAATAGCTCTGGATGTGAAATTGAATTGTAATTCAAAGTTTCTTTATTCAACAAAATCAATTCCATAACAAAATCTAATTTTTCCGTTAGAAATTAGAATTCACAGCATCGAAGAGGAGCAACCAATCAATACCTTTCTTTTAACGTACACTCAAAGACTACTGCTCATGTTGATTACATACATATGCCTGTATTTGTATTTTTTTCCCCTGAATTATTATGACTTTCTTTGAAGCCTCACAAATTATAGTTATTATTTTCTAAAATGCGTGAACCAAACAAAGGAATTTGAAATGAAATCCATAACTGAAAGAAGTAATATAATCGCACAATCGAATTGAATTGTACTTCAAAGAATTCAAATTTGATAAAATTCCTCTTCTAGTTGAATTATAATTCCATGTATCCAAACACACCCGCGTTTATTAAAGTTATCACTTTTCTTTTCTAGATGTATGCTAGATTTTAAGTTTTTTCAACTGAACTTGAATTTCAATCGACTCATAAACAGACGACATAATGCGGCTTCTAAACCGTATTATATCACAAGTTTCCGCTAACACCAGCCAATTGAGAAGCATCACAAGCACACCAAATGTGAAAATACTTTTGAGCTCTCGGCCTTTTTCGACCAATTCTGGTGGTGGTGGAGGAAATGAAGAAGGTGACTGGGGGACTGGTACGGGCCGCAGTAGTAGTAGTAGTACTTTTGAAGACTTGGGTTGGGAGGATTCATCACCATGGTCTACGGGGCTCACCAAGGAGCATTTTGACGGGGAAGTAGTGGGCCGCCAGCTCACTACACCACCCGCAAGCGGAGATAAAACAGGGCCGACATCTCAGTTTGCATCTGCGAGATGGACTGAAAATGAAGTGGATAAATTGAAGGAATTGGAAATGGAGAACAAGAAGGGTGAAGCTTTTGTGAATGGATGGGGCAATAGGATGATGGAAACGAGTGTGTTGTTGAAGCAAGTACGGGAGCCTGGGGCAAGAGGCTCGTATTTGAAGGACTCGGAGAAGGCAGAGATGTATCGGCTTCATAAAGAGAACCCGGAAATTTATACAGTTGAGAAGTTGGCGAAAGATTATAGGATCATGAGGCAAAGGGTGCACGCAATTCTATGGCTTAAGGAGCTTGAAGCCGAAGAAGAGAAGAAGCATGGCCCTTTGGATGATTCTGTTGAACTCCTGCTTGACACTTGCCCCGAGTAAGTTTTTGAATATCAACATTATGATTATTTTATTTCTTTTAAATTATTATTGAATTTTTTAATTTTTGAGTATGATATTAATAGATGAATAGCATTGGCTAATTAGATCTGTGCTTAAGCACAAGCGGTTGAAGTGTGACTATTCACATAGGGCGCCCTTGTTCGAGTCCCAGCCTCTTCCCCTCCCCCTCTTTGAACCACCCGGATCAATCCATCGCTTGTAACCCTAAAAAATAAAAATAAAATAGCATTGGCTAGTTGAGTGGGTTGGTGGATTAATATCAAGACAAGCTAGAACATGGAAATTCAGAGGATGAATTCAGGTTTGGTGTATTTTTTCCTTACCGATATACATTATTGTTTGCCTATATAATTGTATTGAGGCTGATTTTCACTTGGTATCTTTTGAGCTATGTTCTTCCCACTAGTTTTGTGCTTTCTAACTGACTTTGTGTTTTGGACAAAGGATTGGTGGTATAGTTTGGAAGGTGTGTATAGTAAATCCAGAAGACAAAGGGGTCCTTGTATTTGTAAATTAATCAAAGAGTAAAATTAACTAATGGATGTTCTTTATATACCTTTAGTCAAAGTTACTCCATGGCGAATATAATCTACTAAAATAACCAATATAGAGAATAGCCAATATAGAGAATTCTTTTGTTAAGGGTGGCCTGTAGCTATGGAATCTGGGTTGGGAGGGGAGTTTAAAGTTTCCCTTTTCTTTTCTCTGTGAATGTACTTTGCTTGCGAGGATATCCTATCCCATGTTTCTCCTTTCTCTTTGTTAAGAATAGTTCTTTTCTTAAATAAGAAATAAACTTTTCAGTGGACAATGAAAGGGACATGTTTTAGTGGAAACCTACAATCGGGCTATTTTAGTCGGTCCATTTCCCGACACCCAAACACCATTTCTGCATCTTTTGGACGCTTCTTTCCAATCTGCAAAGATGATTACGCCTCCCCTGCTTCCATCACACAGAAAATATATATACTTATCTAAAATTGAGGCAATTCTAAATAGAAGTTGTAAATAGGGGAAAAAAGAGAGTGGAAATACGACTCGAACCCAATTTAAATAAAGTTAAGTTCTGATTAAAAAAAATTAAAAAAAGTTAAGCGACCTTTCAAAAACTTTTCCTCCACCCATTCAACCTCTTAATTTCCTTTTCAATAATAGGGTTCTGAAAAAACCACGCTACTACGGTTACCACCTGCATTCCTAAGACTCATTGGCCAAGACTTACTTTATATTCCACCATGTCAGCGGTACTGTTCATCCACATTAAATCCCAGGTTACCACCCGCATTCCTAAGACTCATTGGCCAAGACCTACTTTACATTCCACCCTGTTAGCAGTACTGTTCATCCACATAAACCCAGCACTGTAAAGTTGGATACATTGACATTTGAGCCCTTATGTTTATTGAAAAACTCCGTCGTCTTCACAGGCTTTCTAATTTTTTATCACCCCCTTATTGTGAAGAAAGTAATTATTCGCAAATTGAAATTGTGTGAAGCGCACTAGTGGTGCACACGGTTTTGGTTGGCTCAGTTTACTACTCAACCAGAAACCAATTCGACTAATAAATTCCAAAATTTTGAACAGATATTTGTTTGAAAGTTGAAAGGATCCTGAGGAAAAGGGTTTTGTTTCCACCGAGCTAAAATAATATGTCGATATCTCTAGTAAACTAAAGACATCATTTAATAGCTATGTTATTTTGCTTGAATTCTAACCAATCATACGAAAATCCCGAACCAACCAATTGAATTAGATTAGATGGGTCTGGCTTGGGTTTGAGTTCTAATATCCAGTTCTACAATACAATTTTGTGTACAAATATCTAGTCAAAATAGATTGTAAACTCTTTGTCTATTCTTACTGATTTATATATAGAACATATAACTCAGATTAACCATATCTGATAAACCCAATGAAACACAATATAAAAGTCATTTGAATCCCAATTTGTCATTTTAATACATATAAACATATCCCTGAGAAGGAGAGTCCAAGCAAGTGGTAGACTTTGAAAAACGCATACAATAATAAGGATGAAAGGGGCATCATGATATCCTTGCCTAATGCCTTCAGATGCCCCTAAATGGACCCGTGGGCCTACTGTTCATCATGACCAGAAAATGAACCAACCCCAAACAACTTCTAATCCATTTTGTCCATTCCTATCCAAATATTTTTACTCAAAAAATCTCATTGAAGTCCCAGTCCATGACCTTTGCCTTTTTAAATCAATTTTATTGCCACAACCAAATCCAAAGAAATTTCCCATGGCTGGCTTCTTTGGGAAAGGTGAGTACGTGTGACTTGGTTCAATTGAGGAGGCCTTTTATGTGTCTCTCCTCTTTGTGGTGTGTTTTTTGTGGGAAGGCCAATGAAAATATTGACCATATTTTGCTCCACTGAGAATTTGTTAAGAAGGTGTGGTCAAAGGCCTTAGAGGTGTTTGGTTTGATTGGAGCCTTTCCCAAGAGATGGAGTGATTTTGTGATTATAAAATGGCAGTTCAGGAAGAGAAGTAAGAAGGTTAAGCAGTTATGGCATTTCACAGTTATGCCAATGGTGTGGCAGATTTGGCATGAATGAAACCGTAGTGTTTTTGAAGATAGCAGTGCTCCATATGATATCTGGGAATCTTCCTGTTTTTTGGCTGGATTGTGAGCGAAATCTTTGAAATTTTTTGACGCTTCAGATAGCTGTTTGTTTTCATTGGACTGTGGTAGTATCATAGGGTGTTGATTGGTTTGTTTCTTGTCTTCAGTCTGCTAGAGTTTGGGCTTTTCCATATCGTTAGAGCTCTCAGTGGATATCTTATCCCCTGTTCTCTAGTGTATCTTCTTTTGTATTGTTTTGTTTTTTAGCAGTTATTTAATCTGTTTCCTATTAAAAAAAAAAAACAGAAGCTCCTAGGCATAATGCAATTTTGTCATCCAATGCCTCCACCATCATCTAATGCTTTAAACTTCTGCCATTTTTTTGAAAACAAATTTTTAACAGACTAAGTTGGAGAGATAATTTGCACTTAAAGGAAATTTTGGATAAATTAAGATGAGAGAATTTGGTTGGGTTTAGGTATCACTCCTATCACAGCTTAAAGTTGTGAATTACTCACAGGAAATAACAATCTTCAAAATCTGTTCCCTCTATAAAATGAAAGATTTACATCAATGTATAGAGAGGTAATCCTAACCTAGCCCTGCATTTATTACTTAATTTTACTCAACTAACTTCTTAAACTTACAAGGATGACCTGACTCTTGGTTAAATTTTCTATATGCCACTGGACTTTCAAAAATGGCCTTTTGACTTGAGAAATTTCTGGAACTCTATATTAATGTGACTTAACAAGTAATTCCTTATGGGCTGATTTTTTTTTAAGCATACTCCCAACATGGGCCTGTTGTACCATTGTCTTCCCGTATCAATGTTTAGGGCTTTGTAGGCATCCATCTCTTGCAAACTTTAATATGGGGTTAATTGCTATCAATGCATCACTTGTATAAAAGGACCAAAGGTCACATTGTTCCATACACCTACACGGCTAGACACATTAAACTTTGAGACTTATTTCTTGTAGAAATAGAAAGGTTGCAGGTGCATGTATCGGGCTCCTCTAGGCTGATGAAAATGACTCTAGAGGAGAGTTGAAGAAACCGTTAGCGTAAGATGAGATGGTTCGGATTTTGACATGTAGTTTTTGTCTAAATGAGTTGTTGCTAGAGGCAAATACTATCTTTCAAAATTTAAGCCATCCAATTTTAAGTGAACTGTCTAAATTTTACTGCTGTACTCTAAAGTTGTTGAAATCACTCTAGAGGAGCCAGACCGACGGTTCATGCACCCCCCACCACCCACCACATCTCCCCTCCCTTCACAACAGCAACAGCAGGAAAAGAAAAGAAATACACAGATAGAAAGAGAAGAGAAAAGAGTGTTATCTAACTCAACAATGTCTGTCTTGTAGGTTCTTTAATTCCCATGACAGGGAATTTCATGTTGCCTCTCTTCCTTACAAGCCAGATTTCAAGGTAATGCCAGAGGGTTGGGATGGTACAACTAGGGATCCAGACGAGGTGCACTATGAGATATCGATGAAGGAAGATGAAATGTTATACCAAGAGTTTGTTCAAAAGATGAACTTCAACAAGATGAAGGTAAACTCTTCCGTGCCATTCGCATCTCTACTTACTAAATGCAAAAAACTTGAAAAACTAAATTAGAGGAACCATTGCCTTACTTGGTTATCACTCTGTTCTATACTCTCCCCATAATAATTGGGAGTCCATGTTTGACTTTTGCCTTTTCTAGGAATGCACTAATTTCATCACAATCAATGGTTTAGAACAAAACTTGTTTCCTAACTTGAGTTTTGGTACATTGATTTCGTTCTGAAAAGAGAAAGTGGACTCTTAATTTGGTATATCCCAATAAGGATAGTTGACAGGTAATTTGGGATGGAGGGACTATTTATTCTGCTGTTATTGTTGTGTTTATAAGTTGCTGCCTAGGCGGTGGCCCTAGGGTAGCAACAGCTATGGGATTATACCGAATCATACCAAATGGGTCCTGGATAAAAGAAGGAAAAAAAGTAGATTTTGGTTTGAATATTTACGTTTTGAAAACTGACATGTACCAATTTCTTTTACTGTTTTTGATTCTAGTGTTTGAAGAATTGAAATTACCGAGTGGAAAATAAGTTTGATTAATTACCTAAGATATAGGAGAAGAAATTACTAAAATTTATAACTACAAAAAATACCAACAGAAAAGACTATTGTATGCATTCATGTTAACTAATTTGCGGGATGCTTTGATACGTTGTACGAGGACAGGGTATGTTACCTAGCCCGGTACGCATTATGTGGGGATAAGCCTAGTTGGAAAACTAATTTCGGGCGGCTATTCATTTTAGACTTTTTGGACATATACTTGGGTTGCTTTTAACACAATTTTTTAAGGTATTGTAACGGAATCCATTATATTTTTTATGTAGTATGTATGTGTCACTACATAGGGAACTATACGTCTCTCTCATATGTCTATGAAAGCGAGATATGGGAGTGGCTAGCATTGGAACTTGGGGTCATGAAAACGCCCTGTTTGGCGTTGGTGCACCCAATTTGCGGTATGGGGTGGTCCATGAATAAGGTGATGCTGGTTATTATAGTAAAACAAATTTAATCAAACATTCCACTGGAGAATCAAGCTTTGGTCGTTGTAAAATTACTATTCTTCTAACTTGTTATATGCTTTTTTTTTTACTTCTTTTGTTTAATGTTACAAGTACCCAAAAAATGAAAATAATGGAAAATAGATACTGGATTAACAGTGAAAAATTAATACCTATAAAAGGAGGAGATGCTTGTTGGTTGGTATTGGGTTTATGTAAATGATATCTAAACTCTACGCTCTCTTTATCTAAATACTCACACCGTCCCAAATTAAGAACCCACTATTCCTTATGCGATGTATCAAATTGATAGTCCACTTTCTTTTCTAAAGCATAATCAACGTGCCAAAACTCACCATAGGAAACAAGCTTTCTTGTAAAGGATTGATTGTGAGGAAATTAGTGCATTCTTAAATAAATGTGAAATGCAAGCGTGGTCTCTTAATTAGGGACGGAGGGAGCATAAATGATATCTAAATTCTATGCTCTGTTTTTCTAAATATCTAATCCTCTATCTTTCCACCATCTTCAATTTCCCCATCGTTGTAACACCTTTTCTGTATGGTGTTGTTGGGTACAGATGGCGAAGGAAGTAAAATGCCACAAGTACAGCAGGAGGCGCCCTTCGGACGGATGGAATTTCATGGTTGAGAGGATGGGCCCACGAGGCAAGCGTGGAAATGGGGGTGGATGGAAATTCATTAGCTTGGCTGATGGGTCGAGCCGACCCCTAAATGAACTCGAGAAGATGTTCGTCAAAAGAGAGACTCCTCGAAGGCGACGCAAGATTCTGCCATGATAAAAATAATAATCCCAAGAAGAAGAAGAAAAAGGCATTCTTCTTTGTTGATTTTATAAGTTTGATTTTAGAAAAAGAAAAAATTCATTTGATTGATGGTTTTTTGTAGGATGGATCAAAATGCCCCCCTAAATCTTACTTAGAACACCTTTTGGGTTCTTTCTTTGTTCTCAGCATATGTAGCAGCATTTCCTTTTAATGGAAGACACTTGAGACATTTTATCTTTTGTAGATTTACGTTCCATATGTTGTTATAATATTTCTACCACTGTCATAAAGTTATATTTGGGTTGAACCCAACTCAGCACGTTAAGCAACGGGTTAAAACTGGATGGTTGGCGGGTTTGGCTGAACTCGACCACCTTTAAGTTAGTGCGAACTTGAATCCGAAGTTGGTTTACTCTGAAAGATCCGAACTTGCTTCACTATATCCGTAGGTTCGTTCGTGTTGTAATTATATTATACTAGACATGGATGCAAACGCGTATACACCCTTTTTTTTTCTTTGTACATGTTTGATATAATTTAAAGTGGAAAAAGTGTACTGCTAAATAAGTAATGGTTTAACTCCTGAAAAATTGAACTCGTGAAGAAAAATAAAAGGATCATTGGTTCAAAACTTAGTTGCGAACACAATTTATAGTATTATTTTTGAAAAAAGCAATAAATTGGGATGGCAATTCGTGTTTTTGAGTCTATATTTTTTTTCTTTTTTCCTGACATGGCAAGACAAGCAAGTACATGACATGAAGTTGTGGCAAGAAAAGCAAAGTATATGACATGAAGTCATGATATTTTTAGTTAACATAAACATGACATGGATGAACACGATATATATATATATATATAAACACGATATAACTAGAACGAAACGATTACAATTTTTTTATTCTAATAAACATGTCCTTATGCGGGTGGAAACATAATATTTTTTTTCCCTCATTTAGACACGATTGAAATGACAATACAATTACCATGAGATAACTCTAATTTCGTATCAATTTTGTTCCAAATTTTAGAACAACACAACATGACATTGTGTTAAAAAATTTCTAAAGACTAGCACAAACTTATGCTAGTTTTGTGTCAATTTCGTTTTGTGACGTGCTTTACTGTCGTTTTTAAAATTGCCACCCCTAGTAATAATTTTGTGACTGTGTTTCTAATAGTAATAGAAGACAACATATTTTAAGCAAAAAGTATCATATTCGTTGTGGGGTGATAAATATATTATATTCGGGTCATAGTTTGTGACCTATGCGATGCACATACGTGTAATAAAACAGTAATACATACATTATAGAATTTTCTTATAATGCTAAAAATAAGTGCAAAACTTAGAAGTAACTACTAAACAATTTGATAAATACAAATAAACTTCTAAGACCGAAAAATCCCTAACTAACAAAAAGGAATTGGACATTATTTATGAAAGAACAGCTATATGAATTTTAGACTGAAATAATATTCAAATTGCTTCCACAATTATTGCAAACTCTTAAAGAGATGCAAATTAATACTCTTTATTTTATTTTATAAAGTTTTTAATAAAATCGCTAGCCTCCTAAGAGGACTAGTGTCATGCCATAAAAACCAAAAATTATACATAAAAAGGGGATACAGTAAGGCCATCCCTAGGACCCCAAGATTGAAATTAATAATACTTCATTCATTTTGATCAAGAGTATCTAACTTTTCATATTTCAAACAAACAATATAATAACTAAAACATAATCAACGATGCACAAAACTTATTCATAATCATCTAGAATCTCGAGGTTTGGGACATTGACTATATCCACAAAAAAGAGTGGACTCTTAACATGGAACAAAAGGAGTAATTTTTTTAGATTCTAGTATTAATCTGCAACTGCTTCTGCACTTGAGCCACAAATTGAAGTTACCATTAAATTCTGCACTTTGGCTCCACCCCTTGACCTAGAGATGATTATTGGAATAAAAAGAACTTGGAAAAATAGAGAATATTATGTAAAATTTTCCATAAAGTGTAATGAAGCATGTAAAAGATCTTAACAAAACAATTAATTAGTTTTTATAATAAACAATATAGAATTGTAGATATAGGAGAAAAATACTACCCTTGACAGTACCATGGAAAACTC
Organism: Lonicera japonica; assembly: GCA_021464415.1. Taxonomy (NCBI): domain Eukaryota; kingdom Viridiplantae; phylum Streptophyta; class Magnoliopsida; order Dipsacales; family Caprifoliaceae; genus Lonicera; species Lonicera japonica. The sequence goes on from CM038467.1 coordinate 59,154,611, forward strand.
TTAAAAAACAATGGCGACTCCTCCAACGAATGACTATGCCACCAGAAAAGACAAATATTATAGTAGTTAATTTGTTGAAATCAATTATCTTTCAAGATTTTAATAACTAAGAAATTATATTTCAGGTATTCTACTGATCTGGACTAAAACATTTGACAACAAAGAACTATCATAACCAAACTTCCACCCAATAAACACTAATTAAATGCTAATGGCAGATAGAATGTGAGATATGGCACGTGAAACAAGAAGATTTTTAGCTATATGATTGTGTTAATTAAGGTTGCAGAATCAAGAATTTGCCATTTAACTATGGAAAAACTACCATCTGGTAATGTGAAATGTTAGAATTAACACATGTACATTATTTGAACACTATTATCATTCATGTCAAAAGAGGTCGACCGTTCGTGAATGGCAGATATGAGATAACAAAAGAATTGAGATATGTATACATATAAACTACTATATGGTAATGTGTAATGTTAGAATTAATTCATGTATATTTTTCAAACACTATCATCATTCTACTTCAATACATAGAATGCATTCATGTCGAAAGAGGTTGATTCCTCATGAGGCAGACATGAGATAATAAAAGAACTAAGATGTGTATATATATCTCAATAAAATAATATAAACTATTCTTATTTGAAAAGTACTTAGTGTTTGGAAATCCTTCTTTGCTTCTAGCAGAGAGTAAATACAATGCCTCACGAACTATGACATATTTTGGGCAAGATTTTCTACCCTATAAATTCACTTGGACGATATGATCAGATAATGTTGGGACGGCTTGAATAGTTACAGAAAAATGTGCTATGAAATATTAGATGAATACTATGCCAGGAAGGGGTTTAGGCGTTGCACACTAATAGGGTCCGTCGCTTAGGAAGACTTTAGGCAACGAACGAGTACGAACGTTGCCTAAGAGTCATCTTAGGGGATGTACAAATAGAATACGTCACCTAAAAACCAACTTAGGCGATGGATCTTAGGTGATAGGCAAGGCACGTCTCTTAAACCTCATTTCAGGCAACGAACGAGTAAGAATGTCGCATAGGAGTCATCTTAGGAGATGAAGCCAACATAGGCTACGGATCTTAGGTGACAAGCAAGGTACGTCTCCTAAACCTCACTTTAGGCGACACACTTACTAAGGTACGTCACCTAAGAGCCCCTTCAATTTTCATCAAATTTGAAAAAATAAAGTGAAATTTAAAGTTCACTTAGATGACGCCCAATGACCAGTGTACGTTGCTTAAAGGTATTTTCCTCCTCAATTTTCACCAAAATTGAAAAAAATTGGAAATCTAAAATTCACTTAGGCGACGTACAATGACCATGTACATCGCTTAAAGGTATTTCCCCCCTCAATTTTCACCAAAATTTGAAATTTAAAATTTACTTAGGCGACGTACAATGACCAATGTATGTTGCTTAAAGGTATTTCACCCCTTCAATTTTCACCAAAATTTGGAAAATTTAAAATTCACTTAGACGACGTACAATGACCAATGTACGTCGCTTAAAGGTATTTCCCCCCCTCAATTTTTACCAAAATTTGGGAAATTTAAAATTCACTTAGGCGACGTACAATGACCAATGTATGTCGCTTAAAGGAATTTCCCCCCTCAATTTTCAACAAAATTTAAAATATTTGAAAATTTGAAAATTCACTTATGTGATGTACATTGGCAATGTTCGTCTCTTAACGTTTAATATTCCGCGACATTCATTGGTAATGTATGTCGCCTATGTTTGTGGTATAAATAAGCCTTCATCCCCAATTCCTAAATCAAATTTAGTCTCTCTCTCTCAACGCTCGCTCGTCTCTATCTCTCTCATTGTCACTGAGATAAAGATGGAGATAATAGTATAATTTATAGGAAAGAAATCTACGGAAGATAGATAGAACAATATCGAAAACACATCGATGGAGAGAACAATTAATTAATAATTTATTAATTTATCAATATTACTTTATCGATAAATTAAAACATCATTTAATTATTATATGTATATATTTATGGTGCAAATTAGTTGCCTAATTTACTCCACCAACCACAAGCAGACACGTGGCCTCCTATATGTCAACGGCATCACTGCCCTTCAGCAAACAGGGCTCGAGAGCTCTAATTAAGAGTTATTTAGGAGCCAAAGCTCCAACCAATAGTTATTCCAGTCTGAAGGACTATTCTCGAGCAATGGATTGCAGAACTCGAAAGACAAAGCTCTCGTAGTGAGCTTCGAACTCCTTGGCCGACCACTGTGTCAGGAAAGGCACAAGCAACATGGGCGACTACCACCAACTTTGCCAGATGCCGCATAACCTCTCTCACCTTCATTGAACGCATACTAATTGCATTTAATGCACCAGAATCTATGGAGAAGCAATGTTAGAGTTGGTAATTATCAGGGGATGGCCTCAGACATGCTCTGGGAGCTCTCCAACACATTTCCTCTTAATCATATATATAGAAGAAGCATTTACTTCTCTCACCAACTCAACAACTGAACGACAACCGAGAATTAACCAACATTAAGAGAGAATTCAGCATTCAAGTAGCCAATAATGAGCAATCAAAATAAATAGAGAAATAGACTTACAGAGAACACGATAGAGTTCCAAATATAGGGAATTTAGAACTCATGTAGCTTGAAGGATACTCCTATTATAATTTTGTGAGGATAGAACAGTTAGAGAGATTTTGTGAGTTTGTAATAGTTACTCAATTATCTTAATACAAAGCAAACCGAGCTCACAACTCTATTCCACAGAGGAAGATTAATTCATATTTTCATATGAGGCCAACCTCCTTTATAAATCTTTGACTCTCTTAACTTGTTGAATTTATTATCCTAATCATTTGACTGTGTGGTCTAAAATACCTCTTGTCTTGTTTTACGAACCAACATATATAATTTATTTATTTTAAAAAAAAAATAACAAAATCCATTTCCTCCTAGATCTATCCGATCGATGCGTTACAAAAAAATGACAATTAGTGGAAAATTTTTAATCGGAAAGTATAGTTTCCCCACTGAAAAAGGCTTTTTGTAGCAAATTTAACAATTCCTACTAAAAGTTGGTTATTATGTATACTATTTGTGGCTAACGTAGTTTTTCTAACTAACGGTGTGGCGAGAAAAAAAAAACATGTTGGCGCCAAATAAATTTAGGAATTATTGGGGAAATTGAAATCTCGCCACTAATAAGGTACAATTGCTAGGAAATAGGATTGCTGGAAAAAATCTTGGTGACAATTAGTGGTGAATGTTTTAATGGGGAGTAAAAAATCCCCACTAAAAAGCATTTGTTTTAAAAGGGAGTACATATTCCCATCTGAAAAGCATTTTTTTAGCAATTTCAATGATTATCACTAGTAAATGGTGTTTGTATGTACTATTGGTGAGGAAAATATATTTGGCCACAAATTTCACCACTAAAATAGTGGCGAGTTTTTATTTTTTTTACTTTGGCTGGAAAAATTTGGAGTAGGCGTCAAACAAAATGGTAGTATTAGTGGGGACATTTTTTAATTCCCTACTAAAAGTTAAATAAGCACATTCCCTATTCGTTAGTTTTGGAACAAATTTTTACCCGAATTCAATCTAAAACTGGTGCGATTAATCTCAGATATGATAAGAATTTATAATATTTTTATGGTAGTGATATGAATCTATTAAACCTTTTGATTATCAAATATATTGGATATGGAGATATACCAATCCGACCCATACACATTTACGATATATCTTATCCGATTCAACATATATTTATAAATACTTGCACATAATTCTTCAATTTTCGAATATGATTGGTTATTCATATTAGATATCCCTCTGTATCATGAATCGAATCAGTATGTTATATCGTCAATCTAATTGGACTTGGATACAACACGATTTGATACGATTTATATTTTATTCGTCGATATATTTTAAATACTCAAGGTTAGAGTGAGGCTATCAATTTGATACAAACTTTATAGTCATGATTAGAACTATCAGAACCACACGTTACACAATAACTTGACACAAAGTTATAAGCTGGTATGTGGTTTACATGAGTTTACCTGATTTCTTAACGAATGCAAGTGGTAATTATTGGGTTCACCCATTTGATATGAAATGATACGAATCGATTATCTCATTTCAAGAACTACCATGGATACATAGAAGTATTAGATACAGGCTAAATGTATGAAAAATGAAGAAATTTGGGTCATTGATTAGACCAATTAATTTTTTTAACATTTTTTAATAAAACTAATATTTATTAAATTGAGAAAAAAAATTACATATATTTTAGGATTATAAGAGTATTTCCAATAGTAGTGTAAAAAATGACTTGTAAATCTTATGTGTCAATTGACTTTTACAAAAAAAAAAAACTTGAATATTAAAAAAAAAAAAATACACTTCAATGGAACTTTTGTAAAGTCTTGTATAAATTTTAAAATAACCAATAAGATTTCAATGTTTGTTAACTATAAAGTTAAGCAATTTATTATAACTTTTTCTTGAATTTTTTTATAAATAATTTCATAGTGACAATGGATCTTGATTTGTAAGTATTGATGAGCATATTTCAAATATATAGTTTTTATTAAGATCTATATTTTATATTTGAAGTTATCATATTTTTAAATTTTATTTAAAAATTGCACAGAGAAAAATGATGTCGCATTGTAAAATGAGAGTGTATTTTAACACAATTATTTTACATAAACTTGTATTTTAAAAGACGGTTAGAGACAAAAGAAAAAAAATTACAAGTCATGTAACACGAAATTGACAAGAAAACCACTTGAGGAATACAACTTATTTTTTTATTATGAATTATACTACAATAATTAAATTAAAAAATAATACTAAACTCTTAAATTATAAAACTTTTACATAATTGCTAAACTAAACTTTTAAACTTTTAAATTAAATTACAAAACTATAAAAAACAAAACTCATAAATAAAAATAAAAATAAAATAAACCCAATTCTTACCCTCCTGTAAACCCACGAGCCCCCAAAACCTTTCACTTCCCCCACAAATCCCTAAAATCCCCCAAAACCATTGAACCACAAACCCCTAAAATTGCCCCACCGTCATCTCTCAGTAAGCTTTCCGGCAAGGATCCAGCGCACCACCATCTAGACCGCCATATCTATCGTATCACCAGCGCACCACCGTCACTCTCTCTCCACTAACGCACCACCATCTCACTCTCTCCACCAGCGCATCACCATCTCTCTTTCCATCTCGCACTCCGGAAATTACAAGTACGAATACTACTCTCTCTCTCTCTGTATATATATGTGTGTGTATAAGAATACTATGGTTGTTAGAGTGAATAGTACTTTTAGGGCTTGTACATTACTCTTAATAGGACTTAAGTCTCTCTCTTGGGCGGGGCATCAAGTCCATGTATCTTTACCGATTAACCAATTTTTAAATGCTGGGGTAGATCCTAAAGAGATACCACTGCCTCGTGAATTTATCTTGAATCGGGATCTTTTGGCTCAACTTTATCCCAGTTTTGCCGAGAGAGCAACCCCTTTTTTCACCTTGAATTGGTCAAAATACGCAGACTTTCTTACTTTTCGTGGAGGATTAGATCCACTAACCGGAGGTCTATGATGCGTTAATCTTGTAGATGTTATATATGTTTTTGAAATAGGATTACCATATAAGAATGAAAAAGTAGAGAAAAAAAGTGAAAAAAGAAAAGGAGATATATAAACTTGAGCATGTAAGTTTACTAGGTATTGCCCGTGCCATCCGGGCTTCTTCTTGCTCCAACCGGCTAATAAATGGAAGTCGGGTCTGTGGATGACATTGTAAAAGGGAAATGTAGAATTTGGGTTGGGATAGCGAGATTGGATTGAAAAGGACTTTAGGTTTCTTTTGGAGTGAGGAATTGGGGGTAGGGTTTTGTAGAGTGGGTTTGATGATTGGCCGTCGGCACCGGTGAGTTCAGCCGGCTGCAGGCATTTTCAGGTGGCTATTACTTTGCCGGAAGAGCTATTGAAACGAGAACAACAATTGTTGTTATTGGAAGTAATGAGAAAACTGTACATGTATCTAAAATAACTTCCTTATGTTGATAGAGATAGGCTGAAGATCACAGAGAGAGAGAAAGAATGGTTTGACGAAATTGGCCCCTCTTGTTGATTATGTGAATGCTTCTGTTAGTGGCTAACGGAATTTTTTAACAGAGTGGCAAAAATGGAACCAACTATTGTATTAATGGGCCAAATGGAACCAATCTTAGTTGGGTGATCATTTTTAAAGTTTTTTAATTGTTTAGTGACCAAATGCGATATTTACTCTTTTTTTTATCCTTGTTTTGCTTAACATTAAAATTTAAATGCTATGTGCAATACATGACGTACATTGCTTTTTTACCGGCTATTGATGGTATTGTAATTATTTCTAACTAGTTTAGCAATATATATTTTACTAAATGCTATGTGCAATACATGTCCATATTATTTTTAATTTTTTTTTGGCTGATATTATTATGGGGGTGATGGGAGGAGGTTTTCCTAGGAAAAGCTTGTAAATATATATATAGCAAAATGTCTGGTAAATTACATGTAGGATTGGCAATTTACAACAAGACACGATTGCAAGACCCGAAATCGACACAAATTTGCCGGGTTTAGCTAAACCCTTAACGAGTGCGGGTCATAATTGGGTTGACCTGTCAAACCCATTTATTAAAAAAGGGTATGAAAACCAAATTTTTTAAGCCGTTTTGAGGGTATCCAGTATTAACGCGCAATGATGCGTATCAATAAAAAATAATATATATATATATATATTAAATTTACCATTGCATGATAATGTACTTTATGTTTTTTTACTGTGATTTCTACTTCAAGTATTGGAAAAACTTATAATAGATCAACATTGGATTGGAATGGAACATTTAATTGAATAAAATCATCATATTTTTCAGTGACATAATATGTATAATTTTTAATTCTAAACCAATCCAACTTAATGAAGTATCTATATTAATTCAAACCTCTATTTTTTTTTTTTTTTAAACTGTTAGTAACAAGGACTTGGTTAATGGCATTTTCATTTGTTCTTGACACTATTTTCAATGCATCTTACGCTTTAGATTCTTTATATTTTGTGATAGCTATTACGAGTCTCAAGCTGTGCCCCCATCTCCCACAGAGTACATAGACAGACACGCACTTAATTGTTGAAAAAACAGTAATAGTAGTACTAAGATATTCGAAGATGCCTCCCAAGACATCGAGGAGAGTGATGAGTCGGGGCCCGATTGAGCGGCTGCGTCAAAGCATTGCACAACGCTTTGCGGCTACATCCTCCGGAGGAGCTCCCAATCACGAGGCCACACCGCGGCTTTTGGGGCTACAGCCGATTACGGCTCCAACTCTGTCTACCCAACACTCGTCTGCCACAGGCACCTCCACCACTAGGCGTTCATTTCCTCGCAGCATTCGCTGCAAGAGTAGAGGTGATTACATCTTTAGTACTTTTTTTTTTCGCATTCTTCTACTAAAACTGTATATATATTAATTATAATGTATGTTCTAATATGCAGGCACGTCGACCTTCACATCCTCCTCCACTCACATGAGAGGTATAGTGGTGGGTAAGAAGACTCATGAAAAGGTGCGGAAGCATGGAAATATGAACCTCGAGTGATTCGATGAGCTCAAATTGCCGTCATCTTTATATGTTTGAACTTGATGTTTAATTAATTGAATGAATTATTTTTAAATGTTGCATTGTATTGCAGAATGAATTGTTTCTAAATATTGCATCGTATTGCAGGCCCGCTCCAAGAGAATGAAGGCAGTTAGGGTGTCTGAGAAGAAGGTGGACCACAGATCAGGTTCGACCTCCTTTGCCTACCGAACGAAGAAGCTGAAGGAATTTGGGGATAAAGACCCTATTCCCGATACTCGGGTGGAAGTATGTAAGAAGAACGCTCCGGATGCATTGGTAAGAGTTTATTAATTGTTTGCTACTTTGTTATTGTTCATTCATTATTATTGAATTATTGATTAATTTATTATTGATTGTCATTTGCAGGCTGCGATGACTGCCACGGTGGAGGCTTCCATTGCCTCCTTCGAAGCTTCAAACCCCATGTCGCCCGTGGAAGGCAGCTCGGACTCGACCCCGCCGGCACCGATCACTCTCCCTGTTGAGACACATATTAGTATTGTTCAGGAAGAGGTTAATGTTCGGAGAGAGACGGTCATCCGCGGTCTGGAGATAGGGTACATGAAGGACCTACAGTTGAGGGGTGGCGCGCGGACATCTAGTCCGTCGTCCGAGGTCGAGGAGCTCCGGTCCACCGTAGCAAGAATGCATCAAGAACGAGAAAGAGAAGCGGAAGAAATGCGACGATTAATAGCCGAACAACAACGAGCGATGAAAGAAATGCAAGCTCAGGTCCGGCTGCTTCTTAAAAGGAATGATTCCGGTGGCAAGTCTACTTCCAACCAACATTCATAGGTTAATTTTTTTTTTTAATTTTGAGACTTCAAGTTTTTTTTTGAACATTTAACATTTTGAGACTTTATGTATATGTTGTGAGTTTTATTAAAAAATTTTAATTACATGATGCTGTTTTGTGAATTATATGTTTGTGAACTAAGGTGTTTTAGAATTGGTTGTTTGCGATTACAGGTTGTTCTTGGTATAAAATGCAAGTGGTTGGGTTATATATAAAATGCAGTTTCGACTGCATGGGTTGCTATAATTCCAGCATTTGTTGGAATTATGGTCTTTCACTTAGGCGACAAACAGGGACAACGTGCGTCTCTTAAGCTGGCATCTTAGGCGACGCACATTGATCTATGTACGTCGCTTAAGATAGCCTTCTTAGGCGACGAATAAGGACATTATGCGTCTCTTAAGTTGGCATCTTAAGTGAATCACATTGATCTATGTACGTTGCCTAAGAAAGCCATATATCTAATCTTAAGCAATGAACAAGGACAATGTACGTCTCCTAAGGTGGCATCTTAGGCGATGCACGTTGATCTATGTACGTCACCTAAGATGGGACATATGACCTTCTTAGGCGACGAACAAAGACAACGTGTGTCGCCTAAGTTGGCATCTTAAGCAACGCACATTGAAATATGCACGTCGCCTAAGTTGGCATCTTAGGCGTCGTACCCTTTTGCATTCGTTGCCTAAACTAATATCTTAAGCGACGTATACATATATCTTGGGCGACAGACATTGTGTACGTCGCTTAAGAACTTCTTAGGTGATGAACCAATGTTTGTATGTCGCCTAAGAGCTTAGGCGACGCTTTGTTCTTTGCCTGAGTCTTAAGAGACGGACATTCCTAGCTTAATAGACGGACAATGGGCGTCGCCTAAACCCCTTCCTAGCATAGTACATTAAGCTTGAATATCTATGTTTTAGATAATAAATCCTAAAAATTGTACACACATTTAAGGAGAGACTATCCCTTCCTTAATCTTTTGCGAACTTATGAGCTATATTCACAATGGTTACATAAACTTTATTAGGGTGGAAAAAGGACTGCTTGCAACTTGTTTTGATTTGTTAATGGCCTGTGAGAGGTGTTTTGAAATCAAACATTACAAAGGTGGATGTAGAACTGCAGAAGAACCATCAAATTTCAGTAGAAAGTTCAAAAGTACTATTCATATCTTCTGCACATTAGTTTAGTGTAACCATAGTAGGATGCGTGCAAATTATTTGTTAGTGCTTTTGGAGCATCTCTTAGAAGATAATGCAAGAACATGTTTGTGCAGATGGTGACCATAGGTATTAATTTATTGGTAAGGAATTATCGCGACATTCTAATTTTGCGGTGCAGCAGTGCTGTTATTTGTTGAAATATTTTAGCAAAAAAAAATAATTTTAAATTAAAGTTGTCAAAAAAGAAGAAAAAGCGATACCTTTGTTTTCTTTATCCATGTTTGATATAATTTAAAGCGGAAAAGTGTACTGCTAAATAAGTATTGGTTTAACTCTAAAAAATTGAACTTTTGAGAAAAAAAAAATAAAAAAAATTGTTAGTTCAAAACTTAGTTGCTTACACAACTTATAATACTATTTTCAAACAAAAGGAAATAATAAATAAGTGTGGCGATTCTTGTTTTTTGAGTCGTGCTTTTGCCTAACACGACTCAACACAACAAGAAAAATAAGTACATGACATGAAATCGTGTTATTTTTAGCTAACACGAACATGACACAAGTGAATACGATATGCGTAAACACAATAAAACCCGACCAACAAGGATAATTTTTTTTTTAATCCTAATAAACATGTTCTAACACGGGTGAAAACAGAAAATTTCTCTCATTTAAACACGATTGACATGGCTGAACACAATTAACACAAGATAATTTTAATTTCGTGTCAATTTTGTTCCAAAAACATGACATGATATGACATGACATTGCGTTAAAAATTCTAAAAACGGGCACAAACTCTCATGTTTATTTCATTTCGTGGCGTGTTTTCTTGTCGTTTTTAAAATTGCCACCCCTAGTAATAATACGGAGTATAATCAGAAACTCAAAATTCGTAGGCTAATTACCCCTAAAAAACAAGAAGTGATCGTGTTTCTATCAGTAATAGAGGATAAATAATATTTTAGGTAAAAAGTATTATGTGAGTACAATATAATTTGCAACCCCCTGTGTTCTAGGAAAGAAAAAAAAAAGTAGAGCACCTTTAGCTGCACTGCTGCAACCATATTACTTTCTCTTTCTGGAGTTTGATTTAAATTTAAAATAATTTTAAGGATCAATTGGTTTAATCTAGTAAAAGGTTAAGGGTCAAATAATATTTACTATAGTAAAATATAGAAACTCAAGTTCATGTCCATGAAAAAAGGAAAGGAAAGGAAAGGAAAGAAAAGAAATAAATTGTACTTGCATCCTGAAGAAGATTTGTTACTATTTATTTATGATCATATAATTCTTTTGTTTCAAATTTAGGAGTTTATGATCACTAATCACATTGATTATATCTTCCAAACAAAAGGGGTTCTTAAGAGTTTTGGTACGTGTAGTTAGAAAATTTTGTTTATGGATAACTAGTTGAATACTTGATCTTTGAAATGGGATAGAGATATTGGAACCCAAAAACATTTGGTAACATCCTCTCTTTTATTTGGTCGCTTACAATCGAGTAAGGTGTCTGTTACTCGATTCTTGAAGGCCGATTATAACCCTATATATTCAGTCCTTCACAATTGAGTAAGGCAATGTCAAATTTATACTTAGTTTTTCACAACTGAGTAACATATATTTTATTCAGTTATCAAGTACTGAATAAAAAATGAAAGTATTTTTGTGCGATATTGGAGTTGCCAACATCTCTACCCTTGAAATTTTGAACTCCAAAGGTAGTGAAAAATATTATCTCAAGTACTAACAGAAAAAAAATAAAATTAAGTATGAAATGATTCTCACTTAGCTTGGTCAAAAATGTCGCCCACCACTTTTAAATATAGTTAAAAATTATCATAATATATGGTTGATAAAATTATAAATAAATAAATAATTTTGTAAGATATAATCATCTCACAATAAAAAATAAATTTGTATAATTATTAATTAGTTTGAAATTAATGTTTTGTTTAAAAGATATTAAAATCATAGTGGGATTCTCAATTTGACACCACTATTAAAAATATTAAAAATAAATTTATATATTTTATTTAACGACATTATTAAGTGTTATATGTAAAAATATACATATTAATTCAAATACCCCAATATTTAATATAATTTGTTTTATTTCAATCAGTGTTCTAAAAATCGCGCCTAAGCGCCGCTTAGGCGGAAATCGGGGCTCTCCCGCCCGGCCTAGGGCTAGTCGTTTTGTTTAGGCGCCGGGGTGATTAGGCGCCGATTAGGCGTCGATTTTTCCGTCCAGGCGCCGATTTTTCCACTGGTCGGTTGAGACGTGGAAGAGAGATGGAGATTGAGATAGAGAGAGACGGAGATAGATAGAGAGAGAGTATCGTACCTGTGAAGTTGTCGAAGCCAGTGAGAAATTATCGAGGCTGAGATGGGTTGGGGCTGAGAAGTCGTTGGCGTTGAGAGCTAGGGTTTAGGGTTTTTCGATGGTTGCTGCGGAAAGGGGGCTAGTTTGTACGGGAAAGAGATGATATATACGGAGAATTAGGTTTGGTTTTGTTTTATTAAGTGTTATTATTATTTTCACCCCATATATTTTAGTTATTTGTAGTTTCACCCCTATTTACTTTCTTTTTGCTAATTTTAATTATTTAAAGTTTTGACTTTTTTGTAATGTATGTTTTATTAGTTGGATGTTAGAAAATTAATGTTAATTTGAAAGGTATATTATGTTTTGTTAGTATTATGTTATCTAAAATAATATTTTTAATAAAAAATTGTTTGACCGATTAATCCCCGATTAATCCTCTAGGCGCTAGGCCCCCCCTCGCCGACCTAAGAGCGCCTAGCGATTTTTAGAACATTGATTTCAATATGTTGAAGTGGCGTCAGCTAATCCCGTAACACCTGAGTTCATATTTGATCTCTGTCTTACTTAACTGAAATGGATAGATGTGAAAGTAGAAGGGATGAGGGATGGAAGAGGAAAACTCATCAAGAACACAATCACATTTCCTAATGAGCCATACTTAATGTTTACATATTTTAAAAATACCCTAATTTTATCAAAATTAGTTGTTTAGAATTAAATTGTTTTATGAGTTTTAGTGCACCAATTATGTTTTTCAAAAAGTGAACTCTTAATTTATGACTTACTAAAAAGAAATAAATACCTCAATTTGAGACCCAGTTTGTATTATTTAGTCTTTTTCATAATAAAGATTTTTGAAAAAAATGTTAAATTTATATTTTTGCAATACTATATATGCTGTCAAAGCCTTTTCCCATTTTTCATTTGTGAAAATTATTCAATTATTTAAAAAAAGTACATTTTTTAAAAAGTGTATGATAGAAAATACCGATATCACATGTCTCGATTAGAAAGTACCATCCATTTAAAAGTGCATGGCTCTTTAGACTTGACTTGTATAGAAGTGATAACCGAACCCTCTTTGATCAATCAGTGTTTGTATAATCAGTGGCGCATTGTTGTACTTTAGGCCAATTGTCATCAAGCTCAGGCATTTTTTTTTTCACATACTCTCTTTTGTATCTAGCCCAAGTTTTCTATTCACTTATTTCATTTTTAAAAAAATAAAATAAAAATCCCTAACTCGAAAACTCTAGAAAGAATGCTCATATAAAAAAATAAAAAGACAGATGGGGGGCAAGCAAGTGATTGATATCCTTACTTCATGTATTCACTTTTATGCACCAATTCCTAAAGAACCCTCAGAATTTAGTTTGTCTTCTTTTTCTCATGACTTTTGTGATAGAACTCGACTCGCTAGTTAAATTAGGAGAAGAGTTGTAAGACGAAAGAGAGGAAGAAGAAGAAGAAGAGGAGGAGGAGTGTCAATATAGGAATTGGAAGGAGGTTGGGCTAACAAAGAAAAGAGCACAAATCTTATGAATTAATTCTTGGACCATTTGAACATCCTTTAATTGGAGTCTTAAGGGTGAGACTTTTAATTAATATGGTAATTCAAGTAAGGGCCATAAATTTCATCAGGAGAAGGGTCATAAAAAATGTTAGGTGCCCCATCATAAATTGAATCAATTCCCATTAATGATTGTTAATGACTTTGTAATTCGTTGACATCTTCCTTATTCTCGTAACAAGGAGGTCCTAAGTTTGACCCATATAAATGTGATTGTCAAATCTCATCCACCCATATTATGATAGTTATATATTCATCTTTATTGTAATAGTTGTGAATATATAAATTTATAGTTATGCAAAATATATATATATATGATAAAATTATTGCGTTGTATAGAAAATAAAAATCCCCATTAGTGATTGATGAATCCAAAATAAGATAGTTCGATTAAGTCTTTTTTCCGGAAACAGAATCCGGGCTTCAGACTCTTAATTTTATAAGTGGGCCGAGCCCCCCCCCCAAAAAAATTGGGTCCACTTAATAAAGGAGGAGAGGGGAGCAAAGGCTTTATATATATATATATATATATATATTTTAAATACAAGAGAAGATTTAATAATACAATTTCTTCTCTTTTTATACAATTCAGAAATGCTACAATAAAGTGTTGACAAGCAACCATTATAAATGGGTAGATGTAACAAAGAGTTTGACACTATATTTATATGAATCGAACTCGTAATATCTTTATTATAAAGACAAAGACGATGTTAACTAGAATATAATAAATGTAATTTTCTTTAACAAGTGAAATGATTATTGTTCAAAAATAAATTTATAGGCCAATTATGTGGGCAGGGAAAAAGGGACAATCTCACAATCCGCTACTCAAAAAAAGGGGATCGATAGATGAAAAGTTTGGGCCCAAAAGTTTTTTATATATATTTTTTTAATGCAAATAAATTCGGGTAGTTATTAGAAGAAAGAAAAAGAGAATTGAATCATCAATCGTGGCTTGTCATATATTATTTTTTTGGACGCTGTGATGTAGAGGTTTTATATTAAATAGTTATGTGACAGCTTGCCTCTTGAAAATTCTGTTTTAATTAGTTCATTTTTTAAATTATTTTACAAGAAAAATATTTACATAAAAGACAAAACTTACGGGAAATAATTTTATTTTTCTATTATGAAAATATAGAGAGATTATTATGAAATTGACTCATTAAAAATTTATTTTCTATTTAAAAAGCAAAACTTGCAATTAATAAAACACCGCTTTTAATTTTTATTTCATCATTACTTCAATTTTTTGTCACCTTTTTATCCGGTCTCTCTCAAATTAAACTCTTGACTCCGTCACTAATAATATTAATAGCAACAAAAAATAATAATAATAAGGAACAACAAGAAAATTATGATAATAATAATAACAAGAATGATCAAAATTCCCATGAATTCCAAACCTTGTAACTTATCATAATCAGCAGTCTAATTAACTAAGCTTCAAACTTGTAAATTAAACAATTCCATAAAAATTGTAATCACACAGAAATAATAACTACTAGTTAGTCCCCATAATATAAAGAGTGTAGCTATTGACGCTTCTTTAATATCTCGTGTGCTTCAAAATATAGTCGAAATGACTTAAAAGGCCCTCAAAACTTTTATATCCTTGAATACTCTAAAATCGAGTTGCTTGATTTTGTGGAGAGCATTTTAGACATTTCACTATATTTTAAAGTACAGAAATATATTAAGAGAGTACCGATAGCTGCACCTGGATATGAAAATTAATCAAAAGTTGTGGCCTTGAAAAGTCTGTCCAAATTGCCAATTTTGGGGAGCAACATTGTTGGATTGGACAATTCTACCATCACTAGTTGTAACCTCAAAAGATAAACTCTGGCCTACTAATTTAACTTCTGTTTGCCAATTTTGCCCCCAGTTGCGTCTCATTTGCACCCATTCTCCGTTTGAAGTTCCCTTTTTCACCCTCACATTCACCACATCTCCGGCGCCGGCGACGTTATAGACCAGCACCATTGTCCAGTATGGGTTTCCCATCAACTGTAACACAAAAATTTTACTCTAAAAATTAAAAAAATTGCAATATAAAATTACTATAAGTGCTCACCGAAATATTGTTACATGGCCTGGCTTGGACCGGAGTAGACTCTCCCACTAATATATTTTTATTTATTTATTTTAAGAAAAATAAATTTGGTATAAAGAAAAAAAGAACAAAAAAATTACGCACACCTAGAAAAGGAAAATGCTAGCCCTTATAAATTTTTTTTAATTTTTTTGTATGTATTGATGTGGCCCATCACTCAAATAAATTGAGTGCACCTTTTTTTTATTTGATTAGTGTCACATCTATATTGCCAAATAATTTTCATTTTGCTAGAGTATAATATTGTTTTGAGAAGTTATATTGTATGCTTATAATGTTGTAAATTGTTTTGGCAATAACTAGTAATGCCACCTAAGTTGAGGACCATTTATTTAATTATTATAAAAAGAAATACGACCTTGTTTAGCACTCCATTCGAAAAAAAATGTTGTGGTTGCAATTATTTGTAACATGAATAGTGTCTTACACAAGTTCGTTTCGACATGAAAATCATGCTGCAAACGTAAGTTATATTTCATATGCCTAATCCATAAACAATAAAAACTTATACGGCATAACACTGGTAACAAATGTACCTGAAACTTGATACCTCCTTGCTTTTGGCAAGAAATTCTCCTATACCGGACGGGAACAATACCGGCATGATAAGCGGCCATCTTGAGGAACATGGGCATTGCGAGATCGAAGTGTTTTTGGGGTGGGTTGCACCAACTCCCTTGCGCTTGTTCGTAATTTGGCGGGCAAAAGTTTGTAGCCGTGATCCTTATCGGCCCTGCATTCGGTATGCACCATTGGGGGTCATCGACGCATATTAGCTCATAACATGCGCCGCATGTTTGTCCGTTGTTGAATAGCGCGGTGCTTAGCGCTGCGGTTGCTAATCCATAGCCTTGTTTGAACAAATCGCCATATCCACAAGCACCTTCTGCAAAAAGAAAAAAAGAAGAAATTTCGATACCTCACAATTGCATTTGATATTTTATAATTCATTAACATGTCAATAAAATGTTAAAAGTACCAAAATGAAGCGAATTTAGCGTACTTTTCTTTTATATATTCTTTCACTGAAAAATATAATATCTCCATAACGTAAGTACTAACATATTTTTGAAATAAAGAAAGACAAATTTGATACTTATATTGTTTTTAGAAAAAAACTAAAAGGGCGGGTTTATTAATTGTATTTACTAAGTATATATATTTATGGAAAGCTAATGATTCTATGTTTGTGAAAGGGACATTCAAATCCAATAAATTTTATGAATGTAGTTTTTCATGATGAAAAATGGGATGTAAAATAAACAAATATTCTCAAAAGTGAATTAACTTGAATGAAAAATGGATATATGATATATATAGATACGGACAATCTGCACTAAATCTTGGCCGAATATAGATAACCAATTTAGCCATAAAATTAAATTATTGTATTCTCAATTTATGCTATACATCCAGCAAGTAGGTTAGTTCTAGTTGTAAGGAGCACCCAGAATTTCAAATTTTACGAAGCATTTCAAATTCCATAATTTACATTGAATAATAAGTTCTTCACAAAATTTTAAAATTTTCAAAAGCATAACAAATAAAATGTTACTATATATTAAGTATTTTAACGGTAGAAACAAATCATATATAGATGGTAATCTTATACTTTTTACACTAATTTATAAATATGTTTCAAAACATCAAATTAATATATTTTTTTAATTTTGTAAAATTCAAAACTGTTTTTATTCTAAAAAATTACAATAATACTATTTTAAGTATAACATAAAATAAAATAAATGAACATATTTTATTTTATTTTCAATAGAAAGAAGGTAAACCTAAGACAAGGACAATAATAGTATTGCCGGCTTCATTTACCGAATAATTATATTAAGTACATTAATGAGTTGTACATTTTGAGAATGCGTACAACCCACCAGTACATTCAATATGAATAATCAGAAGATAAAACTAATAAGTATAGTATCGCTCAAAAACTAAACATACGCATGGTTTCTTCGCCATGAATGCCACCATAAAATGTTGCATGTGCAAAATCCCATCCTTCTCCCCCTTGTATTTTCTCACTATTAATGATCATGACACCCATCATCATCATCATCACCACCATCATCATCTTGATGGTGCTATCCATTGATTCACACGTGTGCATATGTGTATTTTAGAGAGAGAGAGAGAGAGAGAGAGTTTTCTAAGCTAATTACCAAGAAAATTAAAGAATTTATAAGCCCAAGCAAGACAAAGAAAAGTAAGTGCTTAAATTGAAAATGGACGAAAAAAAAAGATACTAAATTAGTGAAATAGAAAATTTTGGAGATTTTATCCTCCTTGATGAAATGGTTGATTTCGGGGGTAATTAATTTTCAACAAAATATTATAATTTTGATTCTCAAATATCATGTAAGAAAAGAATTGGAGATTCAGTCCCCCCCATTTTTTTCGAAGGAAATATGATCTTAGTGTGATAATATTTAAAAGATAGTAATATTGTAAAAATAGTTTAGGGTAGCGTCAAAGTGAGCGGTGTTAAACATATTTATAAATTGTAAATATTTTTTATACAAACAATTGTAATTAATACCAATTAAATTGAAAGAAAGGAGACAAGAAATTAAATGTGTGACTCCATCAATTCATTTAAATAGTGTCATATTAGTTTATATAAAAAGTAAAAAAATGTAGCATTTTTCAAGCCAATATGATACTCGATCAATTAGTGAAATAATAAAATTTGGAGATATTTTCTTTGATGAAATGGTTGATTTTGGGATAATTAAGTTTCCACAAAATATTGTGACTTTGATTCTCAAATATCATGTAAGAAAAGATTGGGGATTCGCACCCCGAATTGTTTTATGGAAGGGAATTTAATCTCAGTTTGATGATCGATTTTTATCAAAATTTCATCTTAGTTTGATATTTTGTTTAATTGATAATTTTATTGTCAAAACAGTTTAAATTAGTGCCAACGCCAATATGCATGGCACTTTTTCAATCATACATTGTGCACCATCATTCAATCCACTCCGAGTATATAATGATACGTACGTACATATACTATTTTAATTATCGAGTTAATAATTTAAATAATGTGTCAAAAATATACTAATTATTGCATAAAAAATATCTAAATTTACTGACAAAATGAACTTTTTGTAACTCATATATTATTTATACTTGCGGTTCATGCATGTTGATAGCTAAGCATTATTTGACAGCCTCAGGAATTGACCTAGGGAGCAAGTTAAACTCAGTCGACCTTAAAATTGTTTCAATAGTAGTCTTATATCACTAGATCAAGAGATTTGATTATATTATTATTTATGAAAAATGCTAAACTTACTAAATTTTTTGTTCACGAGACACTACTAAATAAATTGGTGAGACCATGTCAGTCTTAAATTTGATTCGTGTTACAACAATTTGCATAAATGGTTTGTAAAAAGATTTAGTAAGTTTATAATTTGATTATTTATTAAGGTAAAAGTCAGAAGAGTTTTTTGCGTATATCATTTTTCTTTTTATAATTTGTTGTCAGAAATAATTGAATCATGGCAATAACAAATCCCGTAATTGAGGTTTTAATATTCGGAATATTATTAGGTTGTGTTAAATAACAATCTTTTTCCCTTAACTTCATTTTATTCTTTTTTTATAAAATAAAACAAAATTGACCTTACCTTTATTTTCTTAATTTACCCACAAAGGAACTTTTAAATAAAGAAACAAAAAATTCAAATTTCTTTAAATTGAGAGAAAAAGAGAATGGCTTGATTTCAAATTAAATACAATATTGTTTTTACAATTAATTACAAATAAAAAGCATTAAATATTTGAAAAATAAAAATTACATTTTAAAATTGATAACATAATCAAGGTTTCTAAAAAATTTAGATCAATATTCGAAAAGCATCAGTTTAAATACATTATTTATATTTTAACTTAATTAGTGTTTAAATTTGTGTAGATGATTTAGTGTACTTATTGGTTTTGTAATAAATTTAGGGCTTGGATCCCCTCCTACACCTTCCATCTAATTTTATCCGATGGAATCTAGTTTGAGATTTGAAGAGATGAATTTTTTTACAAAACTAGATGATCATTTCACTCACTTCCGGTTTGATTTTTTTAATGAAATTTTGTGAAATTAATTTACTTAGCGCATAGATCATCTCTACTAAGTTTAGTAAAAAAAAATTCATTCGTTCAAGTATCGAATTACACTCCATTGGACGAAATTGGACAGAAGGAATAATGGAGGGGAGTCAAGTTCCTAAAAGTATAACCTTCAATTATTCATCATGACTCATTTATATGTAATCTAAACGCAAAGAAGAAGAGATTACTATAATTAATTATCAATTTGTAATCGTTAATACCTTTAAAAGTCTCTTCTTAAAAACTCAAAACTTTTGAAAATGGAAATTTTAAATCTACCCATCAAAATTTTCTTCGCATTAAACATAATTCTCTTTTCGATACATAATATTATAATAATACTAGGACATATCTGGGGTTCAATTTGGGAAAAGAGAAGGAAGAATGAACCATAAACCTCTCTCTAAATTATTAAAAAAAAATTTACCACTTCAACTATAACTCGGGTGTACATACCAAATGTTTGTAATGAAATATTAATAAGGCACGTATGAACTTGATGAGAGAGATGGGAGAGATAAGAGAAAGATATATATTGAATTGAATTGATTATACATCATAATACATAGAGATCCTTTTGATATATAGGATCGGAGGAAAGCTGGAGGAAAGATAAGAAAAGGAAATAAAGTCAACTATTTCAACTATATATACACAATATTCAATTATTTCAACTATACACAATATTTTATAACAGCGCAATATAAAGTTTTCCAAGTTAGGGTGAGAAAGTGAGTACATTTATGCTCCGTTTCATAATAATATGGAAAAGGGAAATAATAACAATTGATTTGGTAAGGAGTTGAAAAATAAGTTGAAGTTTGTGATAAGATGGTCTCCATTCTATACTTATTTTACGAGTAGATAACTTCTATATTTCATAATTTTTTGTGCAAAATTTTTCTTCCTCAACCACCAAAGAAAATTTCTCAATAAAAAAAGCCACAAAGTATGAAGATATCTCACCACATATCTCAACTTATTTTATAACTTTTCACAAATATCAATTGTTTAATTTCTCTTTTCCATGTTATTATCAAACGGATCCTTAAAAGTCCTTTTTTGAAATATCAAATTCAAATGTAGTAAATTATTCGTGATTATAGTAAATTATTTGCAGTGATGAATAAATTATTGTCTAAAAAAATTTATTCATGCTTCAATATATATATATATATATATATAAATATGGCATGATAAGATTTATAATACTGCTGACACTCAAATATATTGACTTCAAAATCATAAACTTCTTTAGAGTGTTAGGAAAAAGATTTCTTGGATACTAAGTAGTTCGAGATTTCTTGAAACTTCAAAATGAAGAACTTCCTGGGCATCTCGATTCTAATCTCCTCTATCATCGTGTTCTTGAATTTGGAAGTTGGGTACCAAACAAAGTGAGACATTTTCTTTGGCGGATTCTCACAAACTCGCTGCTGTCTTGCTCTAATTTAGCTCGCAGATTGGTCCAGCTGGAGGTTGCTTGTCCTCGTTGCGGGGTAGAGCTGGAAGACACAGTCCGTGCTTTGTTTAATTGTGGTTTCGCCCGGTCGTGTCTATCAAAGTGTGGGTTGCATGCTTCTAATTTTTCTTCAAATGGGTGGAGCAGTATTGATTTGATTTCCTCTTTTTTGAGCCAATTAAATGCTAATTAGAAAGAGACTACTGCTATATGTCTGGCAAATTTGGAATGATAGAAACTCACTTGTTTTTTGAAGGGTGCGGCAGAGATGTGGATAGAATTGTTAGCTCGGTTTTTGCTTTTCTTAAAAGTTTCAAGGATGCTCAAGTTCAGATTCCGAGACCCGTTGTTGTCCAAGCTCGTTGATCTCCCCCTCCTCCTAACATTTACAAAGTGAATTTTGATGCTGCAATTTTTTCAAAAGAAGGCGCAATGGGGATAGGAGCTGTGCTTAGAGATGGTAATGGAGAGTTTTCTGCAACTTTTAGTAAGCGAATTAATGGTTCCTTTGACTCGGCGTCAACTGAAGCGGTAGCGGCCTTTTATGCTGGCGACTTTGCACTCATCTGTGGTTATTTTGATGTCATCTTTGAAGGGGACACTCAATTGATTATTAAGTTGATTAACAGGAAGGGAAATAGTTTGGTGGCATATGGTCATATCATTCAGGCTTGCAAGTGTTTGTCATATTCTTTTAGACTCTGTAGTTGGTCTTTTATTCGCCGGTGTGGCAACTATGTTTCCCATTATTTAGCTAATGCATGCTAAGGAGATTTTTGATTATAGTTGTTGGATGAAGGACGCTCCAAATTTCCTGTTACCTCCCTTCCAAGCTAATTTAGTCTCACAATGAATTCCTTTCTTTCTTTTAAAAAAACCAAAAAAAAACAACAGTTTTAAGTAAAAGATTGCCTTCACCATCATTTTCTGAATGATTTTCACCACCTTTTCCACCTCCAAATATAGAACCATCCTAGCTTCCCGAACCACCACATACACTAACACCCCCCCCCCCCCCCCCCAACACACACACACACACAAATTTTTTCAACTGCGCCGAACCCTTTAGCACTTCCACCCTCGCCACCTTCTTGACCACCTTCACTATGATTGCCATTGATTGCAGCATTGCAACTATAATAATAATAAGCATTTCCAGTATCGTCTCCACATTCATCACCACCACACCTACACTGTCTCCACTTCCTTCACCACCACCTTTTGCGGCCCTTGAATTGCCGTCACCACCTTTCCCACCTCATATACCATGAACTCTACCTTTGTTGCTACCACCAAAACCACCTCCTGAGCCATCTCCACTTCTTTCCCCGCAACCTTTGCCTACCCCTGAACCACCTTTGCCACCACCTGCACCCTCACCACTTCCATCCCCACCACTTTTGCCACCTCCTCCATTGTATCTTCCACCTATGTCACCACCACCTAAACCACCTTTCAAACTGCCTCCACTTCCTTCTGGTGGTGGAGCCAGGAATCTTAGTCACAGGGGCAAAAAATGTATTAGACGAAAAATCGTAAGTATACTAACAGAACAAAATTTATCGTTTCATTTATAGCAAACATCGGCCCGTACAGTATCTTTTATACAAAAATATGTATAGTAACTTTATCTAGTCAAATATGACATAGATATGTACAAAAATATATAACATATTAGTAGTACATATATCTTGTTTAAAAGAAAAAGACATGGAGAGATATTGTAGAGAGAACTGCCAGTGTCAGTGGCGTAGGCAGAAAATTTAATTAGTTGGGTAAAAAAATAATAACCGCGAGAGCTTGAATGTATATATATACACTATACACCTAAATCAAGCATAAAATATGTATAAGGAAATAATTAGCTCCTAGAAATAATCAATACAGAAGGAAAATCCCCGCAATCAAGTGCCTAAATAAAATCCCTATAAATTAGCATTTTCTACTGTAACACTTCCTCTCAAGTTGGAGCATGGATATTGTGAATGCCCAACTTGCTTATATAATAATGAAAAACCAATTTCCCCAAGAGCTTGGTAAAAATGTCGGCTACTTGAATGCGACTGGATTTTTTTCTCCAACAACATTAAATGCGACCGAATTTTTTTCTTTAACTAAATGGAAATCCAATTCGATACTCTTGGTTCTTTTATGAAAAAGGGGATTACCCTCCATATGCAAAGCTGCTTGATTGTCGCAATATAAATCTGCCGGTTTAGGGTGTTTGACTTGTAAATCTAGCAAGAGGTACCTTAACTAGGTACCTATACTCGGTTTCTACAAATGGGCGAGATATAATGGTTTGTATATTGGTTTTCCAATAAAAAAGAGAATCACAGAGAAATACATAGTAGCCTGGGACCGATCTCCTTGTAGTTGGGTAACCATCCTAATCGACATCACAATAACCCTTTAATTTTAAGGAACTTTTCGCAAGAAATAATAGGCCTCGACTCATAATACCTTTTAAGTACCGAAGCACACGAAATGTTGTATCAAGATGAGGTCTTCGTGGATGTTGCTTTAACTGACAAAGGACATTCACAGGGTAGGTGATATTGGATCTAGTGATCATGAGATATATAAGAGGGCCAACAAGTCTTCTATAAAGAGATGGATCTTTAAGTAATTCACTAATTGATAGAGTAAGTTTCAAGTATTGCTCCATGGGAAATTCCACCGGTCGTGAACTAATCATCCTTGCATAAACATCACCAAATGGGTTGTCAAACGCTTGCATAAACATGACAACTAACCACATAAATTGAATTTCTTTAACACAAATAAATAAATTTAAGAGAAAAAAGGAAAGAGTATAAAGGAAAGGCAGGCACCCCCTATCAAAGAAGAGGCAGAGAGGCAGAGAGCACCGTAACGTTCTTGGGAGCTTTTGCATTGCATCTGACGATCGAATTTGAGTGATTTTTCTTTTCTTTCTTCAAAATAATTGTTACGTTAGTTTATTTATTATATTTGAAGGTTGGAACATCAGTGTATTCAACATTAATTCATCATTCAATTCTGTTTTTAATTCAAGTCTCAATCGCGTACCAGGTAAACCCTAGTTTTCCTTTTTTCTTTAAATTTAATTGCTTTTGATTGTTCGTTTGCTTTGCTATTCATAAATTAGTTTATTTAGATCATATATATATATATATATATATATTCTAGAATCAACCTTAAACCCTCATTTTTTGGGGCTAGTTTTAGGGTTTATAGGTATGTTTTGTTAGTTTTTTGGTTTTATGTTGATTTATACATGATTGTCGCTTTATATTTAAACAGTTTATCGTTTTTCAATGTTATTCATATGTGATTCATTTTTCATCGTTAGTAATATGATTTTCCATAATTTTTAGTGTTTTAGTCGAATTTCTTCTGTTTATGTCCGTTTTGAGTTTGTTTATTGTTTTAAGCGTAAAATCTTTATTTTAAATTGGAATTGAGAAATTCCAAAGCCAAAAGTTTTTATATTTGATTTTCTATATTATTAGGTATTTGTCTACTATTGTTCATGATTTTTAAACTTGTTTGAATATTTAATTTGAATATATCTAGCTAAATCGCTTGTTAGGGGTCCATAGTGAAAGATGCGTAATTATTCTTTGAATGTAATCCAATTTAGGTTTAAATATAATTTTTTTCATTGGTTATAGATCACCTACTGAATGTATGAGTATTTTCTTATCTTTTCATGCCTTAAAAATACGTTTTCATAAGTTAGCTCAAATATTCCACTTGATTAAGAACCATAAAACATTAATTCATGAATTTTTGCACCAAAATTCTAACGTGGATGATTTGAGGACGGTTTTTATCTTCTAATTAGTTGAGTTAGTTTTTTAAGTGAATTGGTTGATTTGTCGTTGTTTTGGTATTTATTCTCATAAGTGCTGAAAAAGTGCTAGTATTGACTTTCGGCATTATTTTTAAAACATATTTGATTTGAATCGCGTTCAAACATATTCAAAACTTATAAGAATGTTAAGTTACTGATTTTTGAGAAGTTTAATTAACTTGGATTGTTTTTGTCACGCACTAGCAATACTAGGTTCTAAATTCCACTTTTTTAAAGTCAAAAAGCTTCAATATCGAATTCTATTGCTTAAAACAAGTCTATATAGTCTTTGTTATGCATGGACTATCATATACTTATAGTAGAAATATAATTGGATAGTTGGAGAGCCTAGGAGCTGAATCTTAGTGAAAATTTTTGTTTAAACTTAGATTTGGATTACCCGATTGGACTAGTTTCGTACTCCTTAACTACGGATGCCCCTAATGATGTGATCTGCGATCGTATTCTATCCAAGCAAGATGGATCCGCAACCCTTAACGTATGAAGACGTAAGAACCTTGGAATCACGCGAAGGTAATGGAGGTGGAACCTCGACCCAATCCCAAAAACGAGAAATAACCTTGGTATAGTCGAAGACAAATAATCAATCGATGGGTTAATTGATTGTTAAGTCGAAGAACAATAAGAACCCTAATTTTAGCTGTTCGAGACGTTCTTAGAACGCAAGAGGTGAAAAACACTCAAAATCTTAATTAATCAAAGCTGCTTAAAACAATAGCATTAGCTCCTTTAAATAGGAGTAATTAAACCTACTAGGCCTAGGAAAATAAACAAAAAACGAAATTAGTGGGTTTTTCACATAAGTTGGGCCCAAACAAAGCTAAACATAAATTAAACTTAAAATAAACAAAGCCTAGCCCAGCCCAGCCCATTTATCTAATAAATGTTTTTAATCTCTTGAGCTGTTATTTGAACATCTTTAATTGGGCCTTTAAGTAATGTCTTCCATTCTTGAGACCGTTCCCCTTCAACGCTCCTTCATGCTTCAGCTTTGCTCATCATCTTTTGGACCATGGTTATAAGTGCCTCCTTGATCTTCTTGGCTCTAGCTCGAGTGATTGGGCCACTTGGAACCTGGATGGGATCAGCATAGTCTCACTCCATGATCCAGCGTCAGTGCTATCCTTGGGCTCATCATTCCCCTCCTCTTAAAAAGGAATTGTCCTCAATTCGTCACCTGCACTAAATGGACTTATATCAGCAACATTAAATTTAGCACTCATATTATACTCACCTGGAAGATCAAGTTTGTATGCTTTGTCATTGATCCTTTGCACAACTTGAAATGGCCCATCTCCCCTCGGTAACAACTTAGAATGCCTTTGAACTGGAAAGCGTTCCTTTCTTAAGTGCAGCCAAACCTAGTCTCCTGGTTCGAATACCATTTTTTTCCTTCATTTGTTTGCTTGCTGCACATACTGCTCAGTTCTTCTTTCAATGTTTTGCCTCGCCTTCTCATGAATCTGTCTAACAAACTCAGCTTTCTTTCTGCCATCTAGGTTATCATGCTCAACAGGTAATGGCAATAAATCCAAAGGAGCTAAAGGATTAAAATCATACACAATCTCAAAAGGAGAAAACTTAGATACAGAGTGAACAGATCGATTATATGCAAACTCAACATGAGGCAAACATTCTTCCCACTCTTTCAAGTTCTTCTTAATTATGGCACGCAACAAAGCGGATAAAGTTCTATTTACTACTTCTGTTTGACCATCAATTCGGGGAATGACATGTAGTAGAAAATAACAATTTAGTACCCAACTTTCCCCACAAAATCTTCCAAAAGTAGCTCAAAAACTTTGCATCCCTATCAGAAACAATGGTTCTAGGCATGCCATGCAATCGCTAAATTTCTTTGAAGAATAAATTAGCAATTCGTGGTGCATCATCAGTTTTATTACAAGCAATAAAATGAGCCATTTTAGAAAATCTATCAACCACCACGAAAATAGAATCATTCCCATGTTTAGTCCTAGGCAAACCCAACACAAAATCCATAGAAATGTCAACCCAAGGGTCACTAGGAATAGGCAATGGATTATATAGAGCATGGGGGTTTAACTTAGACTTTGCTTTCTTACAAGTAACACATCTTTCACAGATTCTTTCAACATCTCTTTTCATGTGAGGCCAAAAGAAGTGTTCTTGCAATACTCCTAAGGTCTTAGTTATACCAAAGTGCCCCATTAGACTCCCACCATGAGCCTCTTTCACAAGCAACTCACGCAATGAACATTTAGGCACACAAAGTTTGTTTTCACGCATTAAGAACCCATCATGCCTAAAGTACTTATCAAACGCCACTTTCTCA
The DNA here is from genome assembly GCA_021464415.1 of Lonicera japonica. Lineage (NCBI taxonomy): Eukaryota > Viridiplantae > Streptophyta > Magnoliopsida > Dipsacales > Caprifoliaceae > Lonicera > Lonicera japonica. The sequence goes on from CM038467.1 coordinate 59,182,068, forward strand.
CATGCATTAAAGATATCTCTAAAATCAGCATCATCACAATACAATTCCTTGATGTATTCAAATCCAAGCAATTTAGCATCTAAGGTAGCAATTAAAGCATACATGTGCGATAAAGCATCTGCTACAACATTTTCCTTACCCTGCTTGTACTTGATCACATACGGAAAAGCCTCTATGAACTCTACCCATTTGGCATGGCGCTTGTTCAACCTTTGATGTCCTTTCAAGTGCTTCAACGATTCATGATCTGTGTGAATCACGAACTCCTTCGGCCACAGATAGTGCTGCCATGTATCCAACGCTTCTCACCAATGCATAAAGCTCCTTGTCGTAGGTAGGGTAATTTAAGGTCGTCCACCTAGTTTCTCACCAAAGTATGCTATTGGCTTCCATTCCTGCAGAAGAACAGCACCAATGCCATTTCCTGAAGCATCGCATTCAAGTTCAAAAGTCTTTGATAAGTTAAGCAAAGATAACAAGGGGGCATTACTTAGCTTGCTTTTTAGTAATTGGAATGCCTTCTCTTGTTCCTCTCCCCATTTGAACCCAACATTCTTCTTGATCACTTCAGTCAATGCCGCCGCAATCATACTAAAATCCCTCACGAATCGCCGATAAAAACTAGCAAGCCTATGGAAACTCTGCACTTGTCCAACACTTGCAGGGATTTGCCATTCTTGAATAGCCTTAACCTTTTCTTCATCAACCTAAATCCCTTTTGCACTCACAACAAAACCAAGAAATACAAGCTTATCCTTGCGAAATGTGCACTTCTTCAAGTTAGCATATAACTTCTCCTTTCGCAGGATATCCAAAACATATTTTAAATGAATTACATGGTCATCTAAACTCTTGCTATAAATTAGGATATCATCAAAATAGACCACAACAAATTTGCCAATGAATGATCTCAAAACATGGTTCATTTAGCACATAAAGGTACTAGGAGCATTAGTCAAACCAAAAGGCATAACTAACCACTCATATAACCCATATTTAGTTTTAAATGCTGTTTTTCCATTTATCGCCTTCTTTCATTCTAATTTGATGGTATCCACTTTTCAAATCAATTTTAGAAAATATACTAGACCCATGCAACTCATCAAGCATATCATCTAAACGTGGAATGGGATGACGATACTTTATCGTGATATTATTAATTACTCGGCAGTCCACGGACATTCTCCATGTCCCATCCTTCTTCGGCACTAGCAAAACTGGCACCGCACATAGGCTCATACTCTCTCTCACATACCCTTTCTCTAGTAGCTCCGTCACTTGCCTTTGAAGTTCCTTCGTCTCCTCTGGATTACTCCTATAGGCTGGGCAGTTTGGAATGGATGCTCCGGGTATGAAATCAATTTGGTGCTCTATTCCTTGAATAGGTGGTAAACCGCTTGGCGTATCCTCTGAAAAGACGTCACCAAAATCCTGCAACAAAGAGATAATAACACTAGGCAAAGAAGAATTTATTTCGTTAGTGTTCAAAAGCGCTTCTTTGTACACAAGTACAAGAAGTTGATTACAAAATATCGCTCTTTTCACTTCACTAGCTCTCGCAAAGAAATTATTTTGCCTCCTCTCAAACTTACTCTCAATAATCACTGGTTTTTCCACTCTACTTTCTTTCTTCTCAATTTCTTTCCTTTTTCCCTCACTCTCTTTATTTTCCTCACCATTCACTCTCTTTTTCTTTTCAGCTCTCTGTTGCTCCTCCTCATTTTGCAACTTCAACTGATCAGCATAGGCTTACTGTGGCGGTAAGGGTGCAAGAATGATTGTTCTCTTGTTCATCTCAAATGAATATTTATTGGTGAAGCCGTCATGTTTAACTCTTCTATCATATTGCCAAGGTCTACCCAACAACATATGGTCGGCTTGCATGGGGACCACATCACAAAGCACTTGGTCCTCATACTTCCCAATGCTAAAGGACACCAAAACCTACTTGTTCACCCTCACTTCACCGCTATCATTCAACCACTGCAATTTATAAGGCCTTGGATGCGTAGTTGTGTGCAATACTAGCTTCTCCACCATAGTCGTGCTAGCCACATTAGTGCAACTACCTCCGTCTATCACCAAGCTACACACCTTGCCTAGCACCAGGCACCTAATGTGAAAAATATTCTCGCGCTGCTCCTCATCCTCCCTTGCTTGTACACTAAAGGCTCTTCTTGCAACTAATAACTCGCCCTGGATGGCGCTTTCTTCTTCTTGGACTTCCTCTAATTGTGGCATAGCTTCAGCGCCTTCTTCTTCCGTCTCGTATTCCCCATTGTCCAGAAGCATCATCACTCGCTTGTTCGGGCATTAAGTGGCAATGTGGCATCTCCCTTGACACTTCCAACAAATAATGTCTCGATTTCGAGTTGTAGGGGTATTAATGGTGTTAGGGGCTGCCTTAGCTTGGCTTCCACCAAGAGCTTCCGATTTTGAATCAGTTTTCGGTTTTAGAGTGGTTCCTTTGTCATCATTCTTCCACGGACTTTGTTTTCATGGAGTAATATAAGAACTTTGGTTCGGCTTAAAACTACCCCTCCTCTTGAGCTGCCTCTCTATTTTAATTGCCGCGTCCACAATATCTTTAATCTCAACGTAGGGCTGCAATTCAACTGCATTGGCAATTTTCCGATTTAACCAGCTCAAGAACCGCGCCATGGTAGCTTCTCTATTCTCATCAACCTTGGCCCGAATCATGGCCACTTCCATTTCCTTGTAATACTCATCAACACTATGATTCACCTGTGTAAGCCCCTGTAATTTTTGATACAATTCCCGATAATAATGATCGGGTACAAACCGCTTCTTCATTAACCGCTTCATCTCTTCCCATGTCTCAACGGGCCCTTCATCACAACGCTTTCGCTCTGTCATCAAGCGATACCACCAAACAAGTGTATAATCTAAAAATTCAATAGCCGCCAATTTCACCTTCTTAGACTCAGAGTAATTATGGCAAGCAAACACCAACTCTACTTTCTTGACCCACTCAAGATAGACCTCGGGGTCATTCTTCCCTTGGAAGGATGGAATCTTCATTTTGATCTCATTCATGTTGTCGTCCTCACGATTGGTTCCTCTACCAAATCGCCTACCATTCCGTCGGTTAGCGGTTATCGAATCAACGTCACTATCCTCGTCATCAAAACTATCTCGGTAATAGTTATCAGGATCATTCTCAGCCCTCCTTTCTCTAGGCTACATTATCCCAGTTCTTTGAGCACTACGCGATTTGCCAGATTGCTCATTTTGAGCACTCTCAACTCTATCCACTTTCACCTGTATTCGTTTTAATTCGTCACTAATCTCATCTACTTTCTCTCTAAAGCCACCCAACTTCTCTCTCATCATATTTTGTAAGGTACTCGTTATGGCTTCTTGGAACAACTTAAGATCGAAATTTGACATATTGCTGCAAAACAGAGATTAGCACAATATAAGAAATAAAAATTTCCTCATTGCACTCCCTTACGTGTTTCACTCGGAATATGTCACTCTGTTTTTTTTACCGCTCGTGTTTAGCTCTCAAAGAAATGATATACCTCTTAATTTTCACCTTTTGGAACTTTCAAACAAATCGAAAAGCTAGAACATTCGTCTTCGTTCCCAAACAGACCAATCACAATCCAAACAGATCAATAGTATGCTAGGACAAGTATGTTTTCACCAAGAACTCAATAAACAGGAATCCCAATAAATTATGGACACGATACGAAGCAAAAAAATTCGAGAAAAATGAGCGCAAATTCAGTCTTGTAGGAATAGGATTTTTTTAATCCTTGGACCCTATAGAACCTGAATCCAAAAAGAAATAGTTTTGTGGGAATCGGATTTTTTTTTTATTCTGGGTGTCTCGACTTCTACTTTAATCTGGTGTAGTCAAAAATTCTAGAATTCGAAATTTTAGCAAAATAATATGCACAATTTAAACTCGAGCAGAATAATCGCAATCGTGCCTTTTATGCAGACACAATATCAATTTTTCGCAATATCAATAGCCACAACTATCAACAACCTCAATATCAAATTAACCCAGCAACAAGAAATAAGGAATTCGCAAGTCTAGGGTTTTTAGCACAACTAGCGATTGTTGCAAACAACAAATCCAATTTGCAATCAAGAAACTAGGGTTTTTATGCAGTAATCGAAATCCAAATAGCCCTAGGCAGAAGCAATAGAAATTAATTCGCGTATCAAACTAGTTCTGATAAACAGATTCGCAATTAGGGTTCAAAAACGAAGTCAAAGATTTTGACTTTAATCAACACAGATGAAATAAACGACGCAGATTTGCAATAGGCAATAACAGATTCAGAATAACGCAACAAGAACAGATTCAGAATTACTAAGCAAGAGCAGAATCGAATTTTTTTTACAATCAAAAATAACAACCCTAGTTTTAAAAAGATACGAATTAAGCAGTCTACAAATTGAAGTAAACAAAAACAAACGAAAGATAAAACCTGGATAGAAAATTCCCTCTGATACCAACTGATGTGATTTGCGATCGTATTCTATCCAAGCAAGATGGATCCACAACCCTTAACGTATGAAGACGCAAGAACCTTGGAATTACGCAAAGGTAATGGAGGTGGAACCTCGACCCAATCTCGAAAACGAGAAAGAACCTTGGTATAGTCGAAGACAAACAATCAATTGATGGGTTAATTGATTGCTAAGTCGAAGAACAACAAAAATCCTAATTCTAGCTGTTCGAGACGTTCTTAGAACGCAAGAGGTGAAAAACACTCAAAATCTTAATTAATAAAAGCTGCTTAAAACAATAGCGTTAGCTCCTTTAAATAGGAGTAATTAAACCTACTAGGCCTAAGAAAATAAACAAAAAACGAAATTAATGGGTTTTCCACATAAGTTGGGCCCAAACAAAGCTAAACATAAATTAAACTTAAAATAAACAAAGCCTAGCCCAGCCCATTTATCTAATACATGTTTTTAATCTCTTGGGCTGCTATTTGAACATCTTTAATTGGGCCTTTAAGCAATGTCTTTCCATTCTTGAGCTCGTTCCCCTTCAACGCTTCCTCCATGCTTCAGCTTTGCTCATCATCTCTTGGACCATGGTCATAAGTGCCTCCTTAATCTTCTTGGCTCTAGCTCGAGTGATTGGGCCACTTGGAACCCGGATGGGATCAGCATAGCCTTCACTCCATGATCCAGCGTCAGTGCTATCCTTGGGCTCATCACCTAACGTTTGTTTCTTGTTGATTTAAGTTCATTTAATAATATGTTTTGTTTAATTAGTATACTGTTTTAATTAATTTATTTATTTTTAGTTCATTTGCATATTCCCTTAGTGCATTTAGGAAACCTTTTAGGTATATAACTTGCGCTTGTGGATTTCCTTTACTTTTGCACCTTAGGTTTAGATTTACCTTAAGTTTTAGCTTAGTTAATTAGTAATTTTCATTTAGTTTTCATTTCCTTCCTTATTCCCCATTTCAATCATCTTTTCCTTTATTTTTCCTTTATTTTTCCTTTTTCCTTTAGAGAGAGATACTTAGAAGCAGTGTTCTAAAAATCGGGATTTTTGGCTGATAAATCGGCCAAAAATTAGAAATCGGGATGTCTCTGATCGGATTTCCTTGAATCGGTGGTCAGAAATCGAAAGGCTCAAAAATCGGCAAAAATTGGTAAAAATCAGATAAAGCGGGAAGTTATTAAAAATGTCTTAAACTTTTTTTTCCCTTCACACTTTGGACAAATAAGTAAACAAAACCAAAAATACCCTAACCCCCAAATCATAAACACAATCTCCTCTCTTTCATCCGTATATTCTCTTTATTTGTCTTACGATCTCCTGTCTTTATCACGCCGGTAACAGCAACGATCTCTCCTCTCTCTCACGCCGGCAATAGTCCTCTCTCTCTCTCCTCTTACGCCACCTACAGAGACGACCTTCTCTCTCTCATGTCATCGAACAGGGTGACGCGAACCTCGGATCATCTTTCCTAACTAGGTTAATGGATCCATCAACCCTTGAACTACAAACGTAGCAAGAACCTTGAAATACGTCGAAAAAGATGGAAGGCGGGAACCTCAACCCAACGCTTAAAGAAGCGCAAACCTTGGTATAATGAATGATGCCACAATCTAGTGTGGTTGCTAGATTGATAAGTCAAGAACAATTGAATTAATTTAATTCAACATGTTTAACATGCTCTTAAAGAACACAAAGAGAAAACTCTCAATTTAATTAATCATCAAAACTCCTTTTCAAACAATGAATCCTCCTCCTTTTAAATAGGAGAATAAAATAATTAGAAACCTTATATAATAAGGAAACTAATTCTACTTAGGAAGATATAAATAACTTCTAGAATAATCCTAATATAATAAGGAAATTAATAAACACTAAAAAATAAGCCCAAAATAACTTTAAAATCATAATAACTCTAGGAAATAATTATCTATAATCCTTGGGCTTTAAGAAATATAAAATAAATACTTAAAACTAATTAAATCTTTCAGCTAGCCGGTCGTGAGAACACGCAAGAACATAAGGCTCATTTCTTGGCTAAAGAGGGCTAGGCTAAATCACATCATTCCCCTCTTCTTCAAGAAGATTCGTCCTCAAATCTGGCATATCCATTCCTCAATTTAGCCAGTCTTTAACCACTTCGACATTCGGACACTGCTTTTGAACTTGGAATCTCCCATGCTAATAGAATAAGTATTTTGAATACGTCCCATTCTTTTGTCGGAACTTAACATGAGATAATTCTGTACTTCCTTCCCATGAAAACAAATATTTCGAATATCTTCGACGCTTGATTTCTCCTTGCAAAGCAAAACTCTTCAAAATTCAAACCATATTGCAATGCGATCCTCCGCAGCTTGTTGAAGAAATCTAACAACATAAAGTTTGGATGGACATCAACGCGATCCACTCCAAATGAAATCAATATGCTCAATATTGTCAATGTTCAACTCAGCTTGAACATCATCTTCTTCCTCGGTAGAAATATTATCCAAATCAGCAACGTTATTTGAAGTCTCTTGCTCATTGACTTGCCCCTCAATTAAAATCAATTGCCCTTCCTCGATGATGCAGTTCTTACCCATATCCACACCTTACGACTAGAAGTGCTTGCACTTGTGGTTCTTCAACTTGCTCTTCTTGCATGCTTGGAATTACACCTTCAACCCACAACTCGCCTTCTTCAGCCGTCACTTTAATTTCCTCGATCTTATCGGTTTTTGACTTATTCTCCGATAGTGGTGTAGATATGGTTGCCTTTTCCTCCTCTTTACAATGATTTGATTTGCAAGAAGATGCATTCGGACTTGGCTCTTCGCTGCCCCTTATATGAAATTCAAGATAAGCCTCTATCATCTTCCCCAATTTGTGACGCCCTGAGTGATGAGTACTCCCTTGTATGGAGGAATTAGCTCAGCGATGAGACTCCCTTTTGGAGGATTTCAAAGGGGGTCCCAAGAAGTTGGGGGATGGAGACCTATATAAGTAAGATATTCTAATTAAGGAGGCCTTGGGGCTCACTCTTCGATCCCTGCCCGAAGTTAAGCTAGTGAACCAGAGCAATCCCAGGATGGGTGACCCCCTGGGAAGCTGGTCGTGAGCTCCCAAAAACAAAGCCGTGATGGTAGATGTCCTGGGGCTGAGGCCTGGCTAGGACGCTACCCAAAGCGGACAATATAGTACTGAGGTGGGACCGGGTCGTTACACAATTTGTGCCATTCTTCGGGATCATTCAAAGGAGTCTTCTTCTTGATACTACCCATATTATTGTCTCGAACTCGACTTTCTTCAACCTCACCACCATGTCTTCTATTAGTAACACCCTCTGATACCAATGACACGAACATGGATCCCATTCATCTTTAAATTTAACTTTACGATGCTGACTTTTCAATTTCTCTTTAAAAGCTTTATTCAACCGCATGCGCCGTTCAATCTCTAATTGCGTTAATCGAGCACTATCGCATTTAATCTCTTCTTGAAGCCACCTTTCTCCATATTCAAAGTTTAGACAAGACATACTTGCGGCAAAACAAGGATTAATGCAATAAAGATAATTCTCACTACACTCCCTTTCGTGTTTTGCTCGATTGATGTCACTCTAATTTTTTTTCACTCGTGTTTGTCGTTCAAAGTATTGATATACTCACAATTTTCTCTTTGGAACCCCAAAACAAGTTGAATGATATGAATATCACAAGTCCTCAACAACCAATCGCAAACTACCAACAATTAGATTTAGACACGTTTCAACAATGTAATCCCAAGGATTAAAGAAACCAAATTCTAGCAATGTTAATGAGCCAAACGAATTTTTAGAATTGCTAGAGTACGCAAAGCGAAGTTTCAAACAAAAAAAATAATGAATTTCAAACCCTAATGAGTATAACCACAATCAAATTTTTTCTAGGGTTTTCTAGATTTTTCCCAACCAAACGTAATTTATATGGACCAAAATTACAAGATAAAAACCCAACAAGAAGTATCAATGAATAATCTAGATTTTTTTTGAGATATTTAAACCTCCACAATTGAAACTTTAATGCAATAATATTCGTAAACAAACCCTAACAATAATCAAAATTTGATTCTAGGGTTCTTCCAAGAAAGAAAATTTCAATAATTTTTTTTACTATTCACGCAACACTACTCACAGCCTTTTTTTTTTCAATGCAGGTGTTATTGTAAAATAGCAATAACTTTTGATCTAACCATTGGATTCGGCTGATTTTGGATATGTTGTTCACGACGCAATTTTACTAAATTTTGGGCAAAAAATCAGGACGATCCGAGGTAGTTTCGATAGCGAAAACCATAAATTTTCGTCAGCTCGGCGGGGTTTTGAAAAAAAAATATCTAATCTAAACTTCTTCTTTTTTTTATGAACCCTAACACAAATACATAAAATAAACAAATCACAAGATCCAAGATTAGGGATTTGGAATTAAAAACACAAGAATTAAAATATAGAAAACCTTCCTCTGATACCAATGACGCGAACCCGGATTGTCTTTCCTAACTAGGCTAATGGATCCTTCAACCCTTGAACTACAAACGTAGCAAGAACCTTGGAATACGTCGAAAAGATGAAAGGCGGGAACCTCAACCCAACGCTTAAAGAAGCGCGAACCTTAGTATAATGAATGACGCCACAATCTAGTGTGGTTGCTTAGATTGATAAGTCAAGAACAATTGAATTAATTCAATTCAACATGTTCAACATGCTCTTAAAGAACACAAAGATAAAACTCTCAATTTAATTAATCATCAAAACTCATTTTCAAACAATGAATCCTCCTCCTTTAAATAAGAGAACAAAATAATTAGAAACCTTATAACAATAAGGAAACTAATTCTACTTAGGAAATGGAAATAACTTTTAGAATAATCTTAATACAATAAGAAAATTAATAAACACTAAAAAAATAAGCCCAAAATAATTCTAAAATAATAATAACTCTAGGAAATAATTATCTATAATCCTTGGGCTTTAAGAAATATAAAATAAATACTTAAAACTAATTAAATCCTTCAGCCAGCCGGTCTTGAGAACACGCAAGAACATAAGGCTTATTTCTTGGCTAAAGATGGCTAAGCTGGATCACATCACAGGGTCGAGCTCTCTCTCTTCTCTATGTGTGACTGTCGATTGTTTAACAAAGTGTAAGTGATTCTCTTGAAATCATTGGTTAAGTGATTTTTTTTTCATTAATTATTTAATTAATTGTATTTGTATAAAATTTGTTCATTAAAAATCTTTGGTTTAGAGTAAAATATCTGTAGTGTAAAATCATTGGTTAAGTGAATTTTTTTTTTCATTAAGTATTTAATTCATTGTATTTGTATAAAATATTAAAGTATGTTCATTAAAAATCTTTGGCTAAGTGTAGAAATTATGTAGTGTATCTGTAGTGTAAAATCATTGGTTAAGTGATTTTTTTTTTGTTCACTAAGTATTTAATTCATTGTATTTGTATAAAATATTAAAATATGTTCATTAAAAATCATTGGTTAAGTGTAGAAATTATGTAGTGTAAAATCATTGTATTTGTGTAAAATACTAAAATATGTTCATTAATTATATAATTCATTGTATTTGGCTATTTGTGTAAAAGTGTAAAAAATACAATGAATACATCATCGGCCACTTCTAATTCCACGACGGCCGCTTCTAATTCCTCAACAGCTGAGGCCACTGCTAGATTGAAACCCGCGGATTCCACTAATATCGGTTGGGTTTATGCAATACAATTAATTCTGGGTAATACAACTTTGGTTAAGTGTAAATTATGTGGGAAAGAGATGAGAGGAGGCATATATATAATTAAACATCATATTGCTCATATTAGCAAAAATGTAACTAAGTATTCGAAGTCGACTAAAGAGGACAGAGAGAGGTGTTTGAAAGATATACATGAAGCAAAAACAGAGAAGATAAATAAGAGGAAACATGAAGAGGAAGTGAGGGAAGAGGTAAATATTCTTGATGAAATCGAGAGTGAAGAACCGGGGTCAAGAAAAAATTCGCATTTCCTTGGGCCAATAGATAGATTTGCGTCCGCTATAGATCTTAAAGCATCAATGGGCAAAGAGAAGAATATGCGGCAATCGATTATTATTGAGACACTCTTTAAAGAAAGAACACATACCGTGCATCAACATTTAGCAAGGTGGGTGTATGAGTCGGTATTGCTTTTAATGCTATTAATAATGATAGTTTTAAGAGATTTTGTGAAGCGGTTGGTCAATTTGGGCCATGTTACCAACCTCCAAGTCAATACCAATTGAGAGAGCCGTTGCTAAAGGAAGAGGTTGAGAGAACGAAAAAATCTCTCAAGAAACAAGAAGAAGAGTGGAAAAGTGAATGGTTCTTCAATTATGACCGATGCTTGGAGCGATAGAAAGAGTGAAATTATGTGCGAATTGCAAAAAAGGCACTACTTTTCTTTCTTTCAAGGGAAGACTCGGAGTCGTCACACACGGGGCAGTATATTTTCGAATATGTTAATAAATTCATTGAAGAAATTGGGCCACAATATGTTGTTCAAGTGGTGACCGATAATGCTACAAACAATATGGCCCGCGGCCGACTTACTAAAGATAAAGAGGCCATCAATATTTTGGACTTCTTGTGCCACGCACACATTGAACCTCATGCTTAAAGGAATTGGCAAGCAACCGAGGTTCAAAGGAGTGATTGAAAAGGCAAAAAATTTAACCATATTTGCTTATGCACAACACAAAACTTTGTCACTTATGAGAAAGTTTACGAGAAATAGGGATATTGTTAGGCCGGGAGTTACTAGATTGGCCACTTCTTTTCTTACTTTACAAAGTATAATGGAAAAAAAAAAAGTTAAGGCTAATGTTTACTAGTGATGAATGGGAGTAGTTGCAAATGGTCGAAAAGTGCAAAGGGGAAAGTGGCGAGTGCTACCATCTTAAGTATGACATTTTAGAATGGGATTTCTTTATGCTTGAGGGTTTTTGCTCCTTTAGTCAAAGTTCTTCGCCTTGCCAATGGGGATAAAAAGCCGGCAATGGGATTTATATACGGGCAGTTAAAACAAGCAAAGAGAAGATATTAAAGAAGCATTCAATAATGTGGAGGCCAACTACTGCCCCATCCTAGAAATTATGGATAAAAATCCGAAGGTCAGCTTGATAGTCCATTGCATTTGGCGGCTTACTTATTGAATCCATACTGCTTTTTCAAAGATAGCAACATACAAAATGATCAAGTTGTCATGGATGGATTTTTACTTTGTATTGAGACTTTTTATCGAGATAATTATGATATACAAAGTAAAGTTTGCAATGTCGAGATTGGAAAATATTTAAGGAAAAGAGGGTGCTTTTGGGAGGCAATTGACCGCAACGTGATGTGCCAAGAATGATGACAATTTTGATCCAGGTATATATATTATTCACATTACTTTTTAGTTTTTAATTAGTTATTTTTTATTATATATTGTATAGTTGTTAATTGGTATTGAGTATTTTTTTTTTTGATAAATACCTTAAATAAGTTGGATGGTGGATTGTCTATGGGAATGGAGTACCTAACTTGAAATCCATGGCCGTAAAGATCCTCTCATTGACTACTAGTTCATCCGGTTGCGAAAGAAATTGGAGTACTTTTGAAGGCGTACATAGCATATTAATAATTTATTTCCTTTATTTATATTAGTTAACTTTATTACTGAATTAGTAGCATACTAATAGTTATCTTCTCCTTTTTTCCATTTTTATTTTATGTAAATACATACCAAAAAAAGAAATAGACTAGATTCAACAATGTTGAACAATTTAGTTTATGTTTAATTTAATTCCAAGCTTCTCAACAAAAAGAAAAGGGCAAAGGAGAAAGACATGGATGTAATACCAGCAAGTGACACTAGTAAAGCCCAAGGGTGGATTGTTGAAGGCGGGGATGAAGAAAAACTTCATGACTTACTTGGGAAGTAATTAGAGAAGTAAGTGGGGGCGGATAGTGTTTTGGAGCCTAGAAGAAGTGGTAGAAATGCCGAAGTAAGTGAACTTCATGAAGATGATTTCTTGTTGGATGAGGAGTCGGAAGATGAAGGAAATGAGGAGTATGATTTTGAGTCCGATGGAGATGGAGAAAGGGTCGTAGAAAGATGTGGAGAAGAAGAATAAAACTAATTTCGTTTGATTTAATTACTTTTGAACGTGCTTAATTTAGTTTGAACTTGTTATTTGTGCTTTATGTTGCTCTTTAAGACTTTATTTGATTACTTTTGAACGTGTTTTATTTAGTTTGATGTTTGAACTTGTTAGTTGTGCTTTGTGTTGCTCAACATATTACTTGTGGCCTTGTGGGTATGGACTTTTTTTTTGTTTCTATGGGAAATTGATGTTATTTTGAAAATTATTTGTGGGAATGGAAATGTTATTATATTACTTAATGCCCGATTTTTTAAATTATGGGTTTACTGATTAATCCCCGATTTTTTCCTAATTTCTCAAAAAATCCTCAATCCCCACCATTGCCGATTTAGGTTCGATTTACGATTTTTAGAATATTGCTTAGAAGAAATAGATTCCTTACCTTCCCTGTGGTTCGACCTTGGAATTTTCCAAGTATACTATAACTTGACCGCTTGCACTTGGGCTTAATATTTCGCACTTACTGATCGTAGTCAAGAAAGTTGAGAAATCCCCAAATTTGCTTGAAGCTCCAATAATGGAGGAGAGATATAGTGAAGAAGATGAGGATGATGAAGATGAAACTTTGATGAAACTTTGATTTGGGAATGATAATCCTTCTCTAAGTCATTTAAAGCTAAGCTCTTAAATCTTTCACTCTTTCCCTTGGATGTCTTTGGTTGGAAATGGCAAGTTTAAGGGTGTTTAAAGAGTGAAAAATGGGTCAAAATTGGCCAATTCTCGTTGGGGAGTAAAGCTGGATCGATCAAGGCTTCATCTGGATCGATCTAGCTACAAATAATAAATGTTATGGTCAATCTGGATTGATCCAGGTAAGGCTGGATCGATCTAGGTAAAGCTAAAATTTTACCTGACTTTGTGAGCCCAAAATGAACCTTCGAAATGGCTGAATCTCGACTCGGGTCAAACACGAAGGTTATAGAGGAGAATGAGATAGAGATTTGGCAGCAATTGAGGAATCATTTGGGATTCATATGAAGAATTTATGACCTCCAAAAGTTGGCCAAAATTTTGTAAATCACGTAGAACCAAAACATGCGTTTGGGATCTTGTTTTCAATTCGGACCACCCGAATGATGAAACGATTGGTCATACAAACTAAATTACACTACAACAACATTTTCAAGGTTTTAAACCACAAAAGGGTAACGCGCATCATAATAGCACTAACCAAACAAAGCTTATCAGTTAAATAGAACAAGGTAAAAGTTTAAAGGTAAAATAAAGCTAAGGGGTATTACACATACTTACTTGCTATGATCTCATGCCAAACAGCCAAAGTGAATCACTTTCAAGTAGGAACCTCCAAAGCCATTTACCAAGCAATGCCTTATTCCTTTTAATTAAGTTCCCCACACTAGGGCTGGGAAAAAAAACCAAGAACAGGTCCTGAACCGAACTGATAAAACCCGGTTCAGTTGCGGTTCATAGAAATTATGTTAATTTTGTTAACGGATCGGTTTTTATAGATTGTTAACAGTTCAATTATTGGTTCTTAGTATAATTTCTTTACAAGAACCGTTAAGGAATCGTTATTGGATTTCCCTTCTAAGCTCTATTCCAATGCTTAGGAACAGAATCGTTAAAACCGTTATTTCTTTCTAATAATCGTTAATATTTTGGTTTTTCTCTTATTAACGGTTAACCAATAAACCGAAAAGAATCGAATAACCATTCATTTCTTTATAATAACCATTAATATTTCGAATTTTTTTCTTCGTTAACGGTTAACCAATAAATCGGAGGAACTAAACCGTTAGAACCGGTTCGGTTCTTAAACTAGTTCTTTACTTTTTCGTAGTTAGAACCGAACCGTTATGATATAACCGATTCGGTTAACTGTTCTTGAAAATTTGCTAAAGAATCGAACCAGTCCCAGCCCTAGAAAAGGTAATGGGTAATTTGGTCAAACATTCTCCATCTTCTCCTTTTTTTATGGAAATATTTTCTTACTCACAGACCAAAGAATTGGATTCCATGAGAAAACCAAAAAAGTAATAGAACATTTTACAAAATCACTCATCTTTTTCCAACTTCTCATAAGAATAACTAACTATTCTTTTCAACCATTTTCCAACTTTTATCAAACACCCCTTAGCCTCAGTAAAAGGATAAAAAGAACATAGAGCACAAAACATTCAACATTTACCCGATAAGTACATGATCACCACTGGTATTAAAATCAAAACACTCTATAACTAAGGAGTTATCCTAAAAAAAAGAGATGATATCGGTTAATATGGAGTAATTAAATGCTTTAGTAACCAATAACTCACCCAAAATGGCCAGTTAGCAAACCAAGGGGTTGTTACATCGGTAAGGGCGAACTTGGGACTGTACGTGTGGTTAGCCGCATGGTCTCAGGTTTAATTCCTCGCTGCGTGAAACCTTTCTTGGGCCACTGAGGGCTTCTCCCAGTCGAGCAACCAGAATCTCGTGGAATTAGTGGGGGAGGGGCCCCGATACCCATGGTTATAAAAAAAAGGGCCAGTTAGTCAACAATTTAGGGTTGGGGCCCAATTAATTTGATTATTTGGTAGCCAATATCTTGCTCACCTTGCTTCCAAATTGCCGCATTGTTAAAGACAATAGCTTCCAAATTGGATTCAAGTTGTTGTTTATGACTTCTGTTTTGCAAATTAGAACGAAACCTCATGTCTCGACTATTAGAATATTATAATATATGGATATATGGTAGAGATTTGTATAGATATGGTATAGTTGACTATCTCTTTGATTCCTAGAATCATGGGATACTTATTTGTTTCCTTATATAGCTCTCATTTTCTCCATATATAAGGGACATTGTATTCATTCATAGATATATCAATATTACTCATTCTTTCATCTCTCTCTCTCTAATCGTCAATATAGAGGGAAACACGACCACAAAACCTTAGCCGCCCCACAGCCACCATCAAACGCCTTACACACACCACCCTAAAACACCATTCCACATCCTAGCCTACCCTAAAAAACACCAGCAGCCACCAACACATAGTCATCTCAGATTAAAACCCTCGACCTTACACCTGGATCTAACTTCTGTGCCTTCGTTCATCACGTACAGACACCTAATCAAACCAAACCTTATACCATTGTCCTCGTCTTGAATAGACGATTCAAAATCCATTCGAACCATCTCGATAAAGCATATCACGCGCCCTCACGCGTCACAAGTGTAAACCACCCTCCCGCCACACTAAGCCCACGCGCCTCTGCAGCCACAGCTTCTACCACGTCAGCCCTACTGCCACGTCAGATGCCATGACATCTTGCCATGTCACCTCCCTTGACCATTGATCGCGTTGATCGCTGACCAGGTTGACCATTGACAACGTTGACCATTGACAACGTTGACCCAAAAACCCTTCCTGGCATTTTTTGATGTTCTGAACACAGCCAGGCCTCAGAATTTCCAGATTCGACCTTAATCATTGAGTATTACACTCTCCTAATGGCTCTCAACCCTATAATCGTGACCGGATCATCAACCAAATACCCCTCCAATTGGCGAAATTTAGATAAACGTTCATGCTCTGGTAATCGACTAAATGACTCTCAGTATTCCACTTTCAGATACCCGCCATGTTCCATATGTGGACTCACGGGACACTCAAAAAAGGGTTGCTATGAAATCATTGGATATCCGGATTGGTGGAAAGATTCTCGCAATCGCAAAACATGTCAAACCACAGCAAGTGGTAGCACACAGACCTCAAGCTTACTTACCACCATAGGTACATCAAGTACGGCTTTACATTCTGTCTTTGTTTTGAATAATACATTGGTAATTGATTTTGGTGCAATTGATCATATAACATTTAATTCAAAAATAATTACTCCTTTAACCCCATCATCTCATACCTTTGTGTCCACAGCCAATGGTGCCCTAGTCCCTATAGTGGAAAAATGATCAATCAATCTATCTGACACTCTGAACCTAACCTCCCTCTTAGTAACACCATCCTTGGATTATAATCTATTATTTATTTCTCAAATAACGAATGCCCTACACTGTGTTGTCATCTTTTGGCCTTCTTATTGTGTTTTTAAGGATATTCAGACGAAAAATACGATTGGTTATGGTGTTAGGTGCAGAAAATTATACTATCTGGACCTAGAGTTCAAAAGCACAGATCGTTTGCACAAAGCCTTGAACACTAGTACCTCTGGAAAAAAAATTACAGATGAACTTTGGTTATGGCACCGTCGGTTAGGACATGCATCGTTTGGTTAGTTAAAGAAAATGTTCGCCCACTTAGTTCATAAAGTTAATTCTTATGATTTTCACTGTGAGATTTGTGAACTGGCTAAAAGTCATCGTACTTCCTTTAAACCTTCATTGACTAAGAGTTCAGTTCCATTTATGATTATTCATTCGGATGTATGGGGACCGTCTCACATTTCTTCTTTAGGTGATATATGACAGTTTGCCACATTTATTGATGATTGCACTTAAATGATGTGGGTTTGTCCCATGAAATCCAAAGGAGAAGTTAGTGGTTTGTTTCAGAAGATTTCATAAACAGATCAGTACACAATATAATGCTACTATTCAAGTTCTTTGAAGTGATAATGGTGGGGAATATATAAGTACCGAGTTACAGGCATATTTCAAACTTCATGGGATCATTCATCAAACTACATGTCCTTATACTCCTTAACAGAATGGGGTTGCCAAACGAAAAAATGGTCATTTGTTAGAAATAGTTCGGGCATCACTGATCAGCGCAAACGCACCAACCTCGTATTGGGGTGAAGCACTCTCTTCAGACTGTCTATTTAGTAAACCGCATCCCCTCAGCCATACTTGATTTTCAGACACCCTTTGAAGTCTTAGCTAAGTCTGTCACGGCTCCTACCGTGTTAAATCTTCCTCCCCGGTGTTTGAATGTGTTATATTTGTCCAGTTACCAAAGGAGCAACGGAACAAGCTTAAACCGCACGCTCTCAAGTGTGTCTTTATCGGGTATGCATCTTTTCAAAGGGGTATCGGTGTTATCATCCTTCCACACAAAAAATGTATGTCACCATGGATGTGATATTTCATAAAGAAACTATGTACTTTCACTTACATGAACTTCAAGGGGAGCATTATAAGGAAAGTTCAATTATTTGGGAACCTCAATGAGGAAGAGATAAGCTTCAATAGATGTGGTTTCCAACGTTGACTTTGAATTCATCATAAGGCAATAGAGATAACCGAAATTGCGTCATCCCCTGAAATGGTAACATCAAAAATCTTGCCGAGTGAAGTTGTGCCATCTCCATCTCAGCCTAACGCAAATAAGCAATTGTCCACTTCAAATATCCCTGAAACTGAGGACTCTCAGGTATCATATTCTTCTATTCTTAGAAAGCAGCTTCCTAACCGAGCAAATAGAGGTGTACCTAAACCTACATATGACCTAGACTTTACCAGTAAAGCCAAATATCCTATGAGTAATTATGTGTCTTATGATCGATTAACTGCATCTAACAAATCCTTTGTGAATCAATTATCTTATGTATCTATTCTTAACAGTATGCAAAAATCTTTATGTGATTCTAATTGAAAATCAGCAATGGATGAGGAGATGAAGTCCTTGTTAAAAAAAGACACATGTGAATTGACTAAATTACTAGCGGGAAAGAAAAAAAGTGGGTTACAAGTGAGTGTACACAGTGAAACTTAAAGCAAATGGGACAATCGAAACATTCAAAGCGAGACTAGCTGCAAAAGGCTACACACAGACACATAGAATTGATTATCTGGAAACATTTGCGCCCGTAGCAAAGATCAATACTATGCGAGTGTTACTCTCATTAAGCTGCAAACTTGGATTGGCATCTACAATAGTTCGATGTAAAAAATACCTTCCTACATGGGGATTTTGATGAAGGGGTATATATGGAGTTTTCCACCTAGATATAAGATCCCGGTTGAGTATACGAATAAAGTTTGTAAGTTGAAAAAATCTTTGTATGGACTAAAACACCCCCTAGAGCCTGGCTTGGGAGATTCGCGAGATCAATGTGAAAATTTGGGTATAACCAGAGTAATTCTGATCATACTTTATTTTTAAAGAAAAGTCATGGGAAGATTACGGCGCTTATCGTTTATGTAGATGACATAGTGCTCACAGGAAACGACCCTCAAGAACAGCAGGCATTGAAGAAACTCTTATCTCAGGAGTTTGAGATGAAAGATCTTGGGAACTTGAAATATTTTTTAGGAATTGAGGTGTTTAGATCATCAAAAGGCATCTTCGTATCTCAGAGAAAGTACGCCCCTAGACTTACTAAGTAAAATCAGAATGTCCGCTTGTCAACCGTCAGAGACTCCAATGGAGGAAGGATTAAAGTTAGAGGTCGAAACAGATCAAGTACCCGTCGATAAAGGGCGCTATCAGAGATTGGTGGGAAGATTGATGTATCTAACACATATAAGACCTGATATATCATATGCATTGAGTACTGTCAGTCAATTCTTGCATAATCCAAGGGAAAAGCATATGCAGGACAGTTATAAGGATTATCAGTTATCTCAAAGTAGCCCCTGGAAAGGGAATCCTATTTCAAGAAAAATGAGGATTTTCTGAAGGTTGAAGGATACACTGATGCGGATTGGGCGGGTAATATATGTGACAGAAGGTCTACATCAGGGTACTTCACATTTGTAGGAGGAAACTTGGTCACTTGGAGGAGTAAGAAGTGAAATGTAGTATCCCGATCAAGCGCAGAAGTAGAATATCGAGGAATGGCAATCGGTATTCAAGAGTTATTATGGTTAAAACTGCTACTTACAAATCTCGGTTTTCGTCCGAAAGAACCTATGATGATATATTGTGATATTAAGACAGCATGTGATATCGCACACAATCCAGTTCAACATGATAGAACAAAGCATATTGAAATGGATAGGTTCTTCATCAAAGAGAAGTTAGAAGAGAAAGTTATTTATGTTCCTCATGTACGCTCTGAAGATCAGTTAGCTGACATACTCATCAAGGCCGTGACAAGGAAGGTATTTGCCAACCTGATTAGCAAGTTGGTCATGTTTGATATATGTGTGCCAACTTGAGGGGGAGTATTAGAATATTAGAATATATGGATATAAATCATCTAAGAATGGGGCTCTATTTATAGAGCTGTACAAGACAAAAAAGAAAACCTAGTCTAACAAGGAAAGGAAAAGGAAGGCTAATCCAACAAGGAAACAAAGACAAAATAAATAAATAAATAAATAACTAATAACTTTAACACCCCCTCAAACTCAAGAAGGCTTAGAAAGCATTCGAAGTTTGGAAATAAGAAAGTGAAAACGGGCGGTCACATGAGACTTGGTAAACAGATCAGCAAGTTGATACTCAGACGAGACGAAAGGCAAGCGAATAGTGCCATTAGCGTAGTGATGACGAACAAAGTGGCAGTCAACCTCAATATGCTTGGTGCGTTCATGAAAAACATCATTATAGGCTATCTGAATGGCACTTCGACTGTCACAAAATAATGGCGTAGGAGTAGCAACATCAATTCCCATACCTTTAATCAACCAGTGAAGCCAAACAATTTCAGAAGTTGCATGGGCAAGGGCGCGATACTCAGCTTCAGCACTAGAACGGGCAATCACAGTTTATTTCTTACTTTTCCACGCGATGAGAGAATCACCTAGAAAAACAAAGAATCCTGTTGTAGATCGGCGATCAGTTATATCACCCACCCAATCGGAATCGGAATATCCTTGTAACTCAAGATTGGAAGTGGATGAAAAATGTAATCCCTGAAATAGAGTCCCTTTAAGGTACCGAATGATGCGGAGAACAGCAGCAAAATGAACAGAGCGCGGTGCAGACATAAATTGGCTTACAATATGAACAGCATAACTAATATCTGGCCCGGTGATGGTGAGATAGTTGAGACTGCCAACAAGTTGGCGATATAAAGTAGGATTAGGTAGCAAAGTCCCGTCAGAAGCACAGAGTTTGACATTCATTTCAAGTGGAGTATCGGCAATCTTGTTATCAGTTAAACTAGCTCGTTGAACAATGTCGGAAGCATATTTTACCTGTGAAAGAAAGTAACCAGTAGACAAACGATCAACCTCAATACCAAGAAAGTAGCGAAGAATTCCCAGATCTTTCATTTCAAAACAAGAGCACAAATAGGTCTTGAGCTTGCAGATTCCATCGAAATCATCCCCAGTAATAATCATATCATCGACATAAATGAGAAGAACAACAATGCCTTGTGGAGAGGAACATGTAAACATTGCTGAATCATGAGAACTTTGTGAAAAACCATGTTGAAGAACGGCTGTGGAGAACTTTTCAAACCAGGCTCTGGGTGCTTGCTTAAGACCATAGAGAGTAATCACATAATATAAGGCACTCCCCAGAGAAACAATAGGAGCTTTACCCCACACATCAGAATGCACAAGATCAAAAGGAGAAGATGAAACTGTAGTACTATTATTAAAAGGTAGAGCTGGTTGTTTGGCCAGTTTATAAGCAACACAAGGAAAATCTTTATCTAATGTAACCGGTCCTAACAACCCTTGATTGATCATATATTTAAGACGAGAAAAAGAAACATGTCCTAATCTAGAGTGCCAAAAAGATGATGGGTGTGAGGTAGATGTTGTTAAGGATGTATTGGTTGTGGGGGGAAAGGTGAAGAGTGTCTGTAACATATAAGCGTCCAACTCTATGGCCTGTCCCAACTTGCTTGCCCGTCGAGCAGTCCTGCACAATAAAACCCAATGAATGAAATATAATGATTAGCCCAAGATCACATAATTGCCCGACAGATAACAGTTGCATTGAAAGTTGAGGGACAAAGAAAACATCGGGAATAGACAAGTTAGTAGAGTTTTTAATGGAACCAATGTGACTAGCAGTAATAACAGAACCATCGTTGTGTGAATTTTTGGAGATGAATGCATGAGACTGAATGAGTCAAAGTGTGTAGGATCAAAAGTCATGTGATTTGATGCTCCAGAATCAAGGAACCAAGGAGAAGAAGATGTACCTGATGAAATTGAAAAAACATAGGCAATGGTATGATTATTACCGGTTTGAGGAGATTGTGGAGCAAGTACGGCAGCAGATGATCCAGTTGAATTTTGTAGTCCCCGCATGTACCGAGATGTAGGAGAGGGACAATTCTTGACTACATGCCCAAAACCCTTGCAGTAGTTACATTGAACCTGGGAATAATCTCGGGGTGGTGCCGTTTGGGTATTATGAGGAAGACGATGTGATGTCTGATGAGGGCGTGGTGAAAAGATATTGTGAGGTGGTATGTAATTCTGATTCTATGGATGAGGAGATGCAGCATACGAGGTATTCGAGGCCGGTGGTGCAACAAAAACGGATGAAATATTCGAAATGATACATTTTCGAGTTTCTTCAGTAATTAATTCTGTTAATGCTGATTCAACAGAGGGGAGGGGCTTGCGATGAAGAATAGATGCCCTGGTCGGTTCAAATTCATCCCGTAGTACCATGAGAAATTGTACAAGTCGCGTTTCTTCACGGAAGGTTTCCCATAAACCAAAATCTGTTGTTCATGGAGGTTCCATAAGTTCTAATTGATCCCAGATAACGCACATGCTAGAGTGAAAATCAGACACGGATTGACCTGGTTGTTGTAGTAGCCCACGTATATCTTGTTCAAGTTTATATTTCTTGGCAAAATTGGTTTGAACATATCTGTGTGCTAAGAAATCCCAAGCTTTCTTTGCGGTATCACACTTCCCAAGCTGGAGACTGATTGATGGAATGACAGTGTTGGCAATCCAGGTTAAAATTTTGTTGTTATTAATATCCCAATCAGCATACTTTTCATCGGTTTCAGCAGGACAAGTTGCTTTTCCATTAACATAATTCCAGAGTCCTTTTCCTTTCAAGAAATTTCGGAACAAAATAGACCAGTGATTATAATTGTTTCCATCCAATTTGATGGTGATAGGAATTTCTGAGGTTTTCATAACATAAAACTGAACAAGAATTAAGCAAACGATGTAAGGAATAGTGCACTTGACCTGATTTTGTATCTTAGAGATTGAATTTGGAGCGACGGAGACTGCGGTTGTGTTCAGAATGCTTGAAAACCTCGGGAACCAGTCTTGGTTGTCAGAGAACCGGTCAGAGAAATAAGCAAACGGTGTTAAAAGGAGTGCACTAGATCTGGTTTTATAACTTGAAGACTGAATCTGGAGAAATGGAGACTGCAGTTGCGTCTGAAACGGTTGAAAACCTAGGGAACCGGTCTGACTTGCTTGAAAACCGGTCGAAAAATATCAAAACCGGGCAAAAAACTGTCGGCTGAACCGGTCTGAGTTGACTAACTAACGGCGTTAACGGAAAGGCTAACGGCGTTAACGAAACTCTGATGGCCGTTAGATTTAACGGAAAATCACTTACGCCGTTAACTTTAACAGAAAAGGTATGACGCCCTTAAAGTTAACGGTAACTGACTGACAGCGACGTGACGGCGCGTGGGTTTAGTGGAACGGACGAGGTTTTACACTCTCGGCGCATGAGGGCGCGTGGGATCTTTTTTCGGGACGGTTTTTGCGGCGGCAGAATCGTCTTTTAAAGACGAAGGTTTTGGTGTGTTGGTTGTCAAGGTTTGATTTATCAATAAGACGATGTGGATCTGATTGGTGATGACTGCGGCTGGTGGCTGGTGGTGGTGATTCAACTTCCCTCTGATACCATGTTAAATTTAGAGAAAAGAGAAAACATATTATTATATTGAATAATAAATCATCTAAGAATGGGACTCTATTTATAGAGCTGTACAAGACAAAAGAGAAAACCTAGTCTAACAAGGAAAGGAAAAGGAAAGCTAATCCAACAAGGAAACAAAGATGAAATAAATAAATAAATAAATAAATAAATAAATAATAACTTTAACAGATATATGTGTGCCAACTTGAGGGGGAGTATTAGAATATTAGAATATATGGATATATGGTATAGTTGACTATCTCTTTGATTCATAGAATTATGGGATACTTATTTGTTTCCTTGTATAGCTCTCATTCTCTCCCTATATAAAGGACATTGTATTCATTCATAGATATATCAATATAATTCATTCTCTCATCTCTCTCTCTCTCTCTAATCGTCAACATCGACAATCCTTGAGATTCCCAAAAAAAAGGATCCTAGAGAGAGAATAAGAAGATGAAAATTAAGGGGCAATATACCAATTAATGCAAGTATAATTATACTTTTGGAAAATAGGTCCTTGTTGTCCAATAAAGTTTTTAATAATTGGAATTTAACACTTATTTCTAATAGATCTGGCTGTTGAGCGTGTATAAATGTTAATGATTCATCCCAAATACCCTTGACGTGGTAATTATTTGGAAACAAAGTTGAAAGGATAAATATGGCATTTGATCAAAAAATTTGAAGAACATCTGGTTGGATAGATTAAACAGTATGAGTCTTGACTCTTAACCGAGAATCAAGTAGTAGTTTGGTTAGAAAATCTCCCTCCATAGCCTAATCATACCTTGATTCCAGTCTCACTCGTAGAATTAGGTTATTATCCCTCCCTTCTATTTTATTTGTAGATTGTAAAAAATTGAGACTTGAAACTTTCTTTAAGAAAAAGAAAAAACTTAAGAGATTTTGAGTTTGATTCCTAGCACCCATTAGCCCTCCCACTCCCTAAGATCGAGCAACAACTATACCCTATAAATAATGGTCAATCGATCATGCGTATAAACGGGTCTATAAAAAATAGTCAAAATCTAATTATTAAATAATTGAAGTGCCAATTACTAAATAATTTGAGCGTCGTCAACGTTCAAATGGGATAAAAGTTTAGAGTTCAATAATCAAAAATGATTTACAAAATCCAAGCACTCATTCGCATTAAATTTGAATAATGAAACAATCTTTGACCAAGAAAATGCTATTTTAATAGAAAGAAGTTTATAATACCTAAAACTCGTATAAAAAAACCTGAAAAAGTTACATCTATCCATCATCCATGACAAACAAAACATTATCCCACACTCAACAAGTGAATTAGTTTATTGGTAAAAGTGTCTACTTGAATTTAAGAAGTCTCGAACTTGAATCTTAGGATTTTATTTGTTTTTTTTTGTTATTTTTAATAAAAAAAAAAGACTTAGACCTCTATTTTTTTAATTAAAAATAATTTATCCAATACAACATTCTACAATGAACATTAAACGCGTCAACATAGTTTGAGTATTTTTTCTATAATAATAATAAGGGAAAAAAATTAAATGAGAGTTCACTTGATTGTGAAATTGAAAAATAACTGAACACGAGTTTAATTATAAAACTGAAAACTAATTTAAAAAGCAATTAAGTACAATAATAAATGATGGATAAGTATTTTGGTGACACATAACTTTTTCTATTTTTCATGAAATCTTTTTGTTTAAATATTGGGTAAGTAAATTTTTTTCACGAGATATAAAAACAATACAAAAAAAGCTAGGCTTTTTTTTTCATTTTTTTTTTTACATATGATGTTGGGAACTTCCACACTTGGTTCGTTTTTAATACAAGCGATGAGTATATTCAGGTCATTCACAGAGAGAGGGACATAAATTGAATCTGAGCACTCTCATGAATATTTGTGTTTTCAACCACTTGAACTCTAACTCAAATCTTGGGAACTCTCTCATTTATCCATCCGCGGAATGCCTCTAAGCTTTCTAGGAAAGCTACAAAAATCAGAAACCACCCATTTTTTTTATCTTCTAATACAACCCCAATTAGCCAAAGAATCAGCACGATCAGGTGTGTTGTATGTAAGATTTTAGTTCAAAACCTTTTTGCTATTATGCACACCATAATTTGGTGTTGAATTTCCTTTTTCAAAAGACTTTTCATTTGTGAAGGGTAATTTCGCCGATTGAGCAACCGTAACATTTTTCTACATGACCTTAACAACGGATATGGACATAAAAATCTTGTATCAAACTGTTAATAATCTAACACAGAGATGAAAAAACTATTAGTAATCTCTTATGTATAACATTATAAAAATAAATTTTAAAATTTGCAATGTACAACTGTACTCCTTTGTCACTATGAAAGAGGAATGGAACTCACAATCTCTCAAGTGGAAAGTCTTCTCGGGGGATTTCGCAGACCATCCTTCAGGAAACAGATTTCCAAAAAAAAAAAACATTTGTTTTAAGCAAAGCCAAGAGAAATTTCTCCTAGAGAACCAAAAAAAAAAACGAATAATGCTAAATGCACAAAAATGTAAAAAAAAAAAAATAGTAAACAAATGCATTTTATTAGTAACTGAAACTAGTTGAAATCATTTAAAGTATTTGCTTCTTTTAACACAAAAACAAAAAAAAAAAATTAACTGTTAAAAGTTTTAACCACAACAAATTCGGTTTTGCTTCATTAGCAAGTCCACCCAGTTGTTTTAGACACATTTAAACAAGTGACATGAACTCAAACCACCCAACAACCGAGTAAATGAATTAAAACACAGAATAATAATGACATGTATCAACTTAAATGACCAAATTAATAAACCAAATAATGTGTCACAAAAATACATTGGTCGGCAGAATTGGTTGAGCAAATTATAAGGCGAATTCAATATACAGTAAAAACACCATACATTTGACATTGAAACCCATTTTAACTCTCTCCCATCCATTCTCACACATCCGGTCACAGTTGACCATCAATATTTACAAGAAGTTTTCTCGTAATATTCTTGACACATTTCAACAATAGAAGAAGACTATATATGCACGAGCCGACAACCTTCGTCTTTGAAACTCATTTAATTCTCTCTGTCACAAGTTTTATTAACAGCGAGTATTCTTACAATGTTAAGGGCAGATTTTGACAATCAAAACGGCTGATTGTCACAGTGAACACTATAGGAGTTGCAACTTATTTAACCCTCTCCTCCATGTACTCTCTGCTCTGTTTCCCTTAATTGTTCACGAGCGGCCATGAAAATTCATATCAACTTTCCTCAAGCTATTAAGAAACCCACATAAGAGCCAAAATTGATAGCCTAAGTCTTTTTTAAAAGAAAAATTAAGCCAAATATGGGGCAGGTAAATCAACCTAATACCAAACCAGTCAAATCCAGCAAAGTCTTTAATTAATTAATTAGAGACATCAGCAATCACTTTGAGAGAGTCCAACAAGAATCAGTTAAGTCTTGTTCAAATCAGTTTCATTAAGTTAGATCTTATATACAAAGAAGACAAATAACAAAATCTACAGGAAGACAAGAACCTTACTTTTAAGAAGATTTGAAAATTTAAAAGAAACAACTAAGTCCTAAGGATTACTCGAATCAACCAGCTTCCACATATTCCTTTTAGGCCTTCCACAAATGTGGTTGGGGGTGTCAAATTGCCTGATTTAAGAGAAAAGTCCCTTCTTGATTAAAAGTGAGGATGAGATGTTGTCTCTTTGTATTGCCTTTTTAATTTTTCTTTTGATTCTTGGAACATGTCGTAGTGAAACTACATTTATCTTCTTTCCAAGACTAATATTTAAATTTTAACTGTCGACCGCAATAGAACACGAGGCCCCTAAAGAAATTTTTGCTCGCAATTGAGAAAAATGTGTACTTTCAACCAGCACTCAAAATTATTTAGATTTACTGAACCCACATATAAATATGCCTAGGATCCCCTATTACACTAGTGATGTGTGATGTGGATCATTCCAAACTCTCATATTAAAGCCTTAATGTCCTCGTCAAGGTGGCTGTCACATCAACGATTCCAACAATCCCAGCTCGTCTGCCACACAAGCATTAACATCCTCGCCTGGATGGGGTCAAACACCAACGATTGTCAACTGGTTGTCAGCTCATAAGCCTTGAGGGTGGGGTCATGTAGCAATGATTCGGTCTCGTTGTTAGACACAAACACAACACACAATAACAACATATCCATGTTGCAGTGGGCTTATGTCAACTCTTGCCAAATTTATAAAATCCATAAAAAAAACTTATCCTACATCAATAGTGTAATTAGAGGTCCTTGGCTTATATATGCTTTCAATGAATCTACTACCATATGGACGCGTGGTTATTTTATTTTATTTTTTTTGGGTGCTACATGGTTAAGTGAAGGGAGATTACCCTAATCCTTGTAAGCGAAGTATTCGAATCTTTACATACTCAACTAACTTTGGTCGGCGATTATTGTGTGCAATTGACAAGGAACCGTAATTGTTTATGACAATTAACAAGTGGGTGGTGGGTGGATGGGCTGTCACCCCAATCAACCATCTTTGCCAGTCTCTTCCACTGACTACCATCTTCATCATCTTCAGCGACGGCGAACCTTCAGCCTTTCCCACCCACCCACCATCACTAAATGGTGGTATGTCGATATGCAATCCTCCTGAATCTTGATATTCATTGTATCGGTTACTTCAAGATCGTCTTTTTCAGATCTCTTTTAACAGTTTGAATCTATTTAATCTTTGTCATTTTGAGATTTTATATAGGCTTGGGTTTTAATTTTGTTTAGGTTTTAACTTTGTACAGCTCGATCCAGTTGCAATTGAATTTCATTTTGGTTTGATTTTTGAATATATCGATGTTAGTTGGATTTCCATTCAATTCAGTTTAGGTTTAACTCCGATTTCAACTTTGATTCAAAGACGTCATTGTGTAAAAGATTGAGATGGGGGTGAGGGAGTTGAAAGTGGTAGTAGAGGTGGAAGTGAAGTTGAAGGAGGTGTTATAACGACACAGGGTACAACGGTGGGGATGGACGGTGAAGGTGACAGTGGCGATGAGGGTTAGGTTTGTGGTGGAAAGGAGGCAACCAGAGGTGGTAATAGCGGGAAGGAGACCGAAGGTAGTGGCTTGTGGGCTTCTCTTTTATTTTTTTAATTTTTCCTTCATAATATTTTTAAAATCTAATTAAATTATTTTAAAAAAATATCTAATTGAAATGACAATTTTGCCCTTGATTTTGTCCAACTTAACGAAGAAATTGGACGAAAGGGCCAAATTAAGACACAATCATTAGTTTAAGTGCCTAAATGACGCATATTTTAGTATAAGGGCCAAAGTGAAACTGAATGAATAGTTTAAGAGCTATTAGGGTAGTTTACTCTAAAAAAGATTGAAAAAACTGGTCATTCATAACCCTTAATGAAGAATTCCTAGATTAGCAATCATTTTAGAAATCAAATGGATTTGCTCTCATATATACACAAGGAACATATCCCACATGTTTAGTGCAATGGGGAGGTCCTTTGCTCATATATAACTTAGGCTAGTCATCTTGAGTGGGAACCTAGGTTATTCATATATATAAAATTTGACCCAAACCCACTACCATATAAACATCTGGTTATAATGTTTGTGCGGTTTCAACGAACCGGAATTATTTATAACACCAACCTTGACAAGGACATTAGGGCTTTAACATGGGAGGTTGTCAAAACCCTAAGATTGAAAAAATTATTCACAACCACTGATCAATGATTCCTCAAAAAGTGAGCTCTAGTAATCTATTTTGGGAAGTCGAATAGATTCATTGTTATATATGTACGAGGAACTTATGACACACAATATTGTAATGAGAAGGTCTTTTGCTTATATAGGAGTTTAATGAACCTAAAATAACTCAGGCTAGTTAATTTGGATGAGAACCTAGTTTGTTTCATATGTATTATATTGGACCCAAGCCCACTATCATAAAACAATGCGGTTATTGTGTTTGTGCAGTTGTCATTGAGTCCGAATTGTTTCTAACAATTGTCAATGAGCCAAAATCATTTATAAACCCCACCATTTGACATCAACACATGGCTTTAATTGGGAAAGGTTGTCACAACCCCAACATCAAAAAGATTGAAAAAATCAATCATTCACAACCACTGATGAAAGATACCTACAAAGTTAAAGATTGATAATCTTCTTTCGAAATCAAATAGATTTGTTGTTATATATACACGAGGAACCTATCCCACATTGATAGTGTAATGAGGAGATCATTTGCTACTATATGAGTTCAATAAACCTAAATTACTTCTGGGATAGTTAGTTTAGGTGAGAACTAGTTTGTTACATGGAGAGCCAGAGAGCTGCTAGGGTAAAGGAAATAGATGTATACTTTGGGTTAAGTGCTGTTAACCATGATATTCATTACGGTTCCTTCTCCTAACAGCTTAAGCTTTTGGGAGAGATGGTTTCTAACATGGTATCAGAGGTTGGTTTTCTGGGAGGTCCAAGGTTCAAGCCTTGTCACCTCCATTCCCCATTTGTTAATCCGAAATCCGAAATTCGAAATTTGTTTGCTCTCCACATGCAAGTATGGGGTCGCACGTGAGGGAAGGTGTTAACCATGATATTCATTACGGTTCCTTCTCCTAACAGCTTAAGCTTTTGGGAGAGATGGTTTCTAACAAGTGCCTAGGCAAGAAAAGAATATTCAACTGTACAATTGTTATAAATGATAGCCACCATAGGGTACCTATAGTAGGGCGGTTGTATTGATGTTAAAAAATGGTAAAATCCTAATTATGTCCTTTCTCCTAAAAAAGAACCGGTCACTACCCAAATGACATGTAACATGGTACTATGGTAATGAGACAAGGTAAGCTCTTGGGGCAAACATAAATGGTGTTTCCTTCTCTTTCTCTTGAGGAGTTTAGTTGACAAATCACCTAACAATCCCAAGGTTCAATCCTCCAAACAACTAATATTCAAATTCTCGAGGGGGTAGACTACCGAGTATTGCTTTTCCTGATGGGCCATAAAATGCTTGCCTCTATTCGGCTAGATCAAAAAGGTCTGGGAAAAAACCTTTGTTAAGCTGGCTAGTGGAATTGTTATAAATGATTGCCCCCATAGGGTACTTATAATGTGGTTGTATGGATGTTAAAAAATAGTAAAATCCCAATTATGACCTTTCTCCTAAAAAAGAACCTGTCACTATCCAATTGACATGTAACATGGTAATAAAGGCAATGAGTTTAGGGAAAGCTCTTTGAGCAAACATAAATGGTGTCTCCTTCTCTTGAGGAGTTTAGGTGACAAATCACACGACGATCCTAGGGTTCAATCCTCCAAGCTACTCCTATTCAAATTCCCGCGGGGGTAGACTACCAGGTACTCCTTTTCTCGACAGGCCATCAAATGCCTAGCCCCTAAACAGCTAGACCGACAAGGTCTAGGAAAAAAAGTTTGTTATGCTAGCCAGTAGAATTCAAGTTCAAAAGGGACTTTTGGTAGTTGCTTTATGTTTTTTCAACTAAGATTAATTCAAGGAACAAATTTTTAGATCTCAGGTCCAGTGGGTCACCAAAACTTTACCCGCACGTTACAAACATAAGTTACGTATATATATAGATATAAGACATAAACATATACATAGATATATAAGCCTCCATGCTTGTTCTTGGGAAACGGAAGTAGATGGTGATTGTCAACACTGAAGTGGAGAAAAGGAGTTGAAAGGTTTTGGGGTGTGAAGGAAGGGGAGGGGGGAACCAAGAAGAGGATTTTGATGGGGTGGGGGTGTTTAGACCCATGAATAATTTAGTGTTTAAGTTAAGACGGAAATAAAACAAGAGTTTGAATTGGATCCCTCACCTAACTTAAAAGTTTAAATTTATATTGTGAACATTTGGACCCTCAGCTAATTTAGGATTTAATTTGCAACAACCCTTTTCTATATTTAAGTAGAATCTATCGTCCTTCCTTTCAAATAAAACAAGAAAACATGAAACAAGAGGTTACTTTCTGTCCAAATTCTTGGAATTTCAAGATTCATGTAAGAAGAATCTTGAGTTGCCTAGTATGCACTCAATCAATGGTCTGCTGCAATTATCCAACAGTCGCGCATTAATGCATTTTCAGACTGCAGGTGTACGTGTATGTAATATGTGTGTATATATAGAGAGATCATAAATTAAAGGTTGCACAATATAGCTCATAGACCTGAAGAAGTGCCTACATAAGCGTAGTCAAGAAACTTCAACCGAAATAGATTATCTTAAAGGTTATAGTGAATGATGCAGAGTTCAATTAACGATATGATGATGGGCCTGCAAAGGAGTACCGAGCTGAAACTGAAGTCGTAAGCGAGGAGGATTCAGGCCGGGCCCCAGCCTGATAATTGTGTGTTCTATTATAATCAGATAGAGCACTGGAAGCATGCGCTGAATATAACCTCTCGCTGTCATCACGTTCTCTCTTTCTCAATGAATCAGCCTCCGCCACGTAGCTTCCTCGCCTGCTCAAATAATTGGTCTCGGTCAAGTAAGTCTCTCTCCTTGGTAAAGTCTCAACTGGGTAAGTTTCTCTCCTCGATGAAGTCTCAACTGGGTAAGTTTCTCTCGGTAAACGATCAGCAGCCCCAATCGGGTAAGCTCGTCCACTTGCACCAAGATAATATTCGGAGGAGACTTCCACTCTGCTTGAAGGTGGTGGATACGGGTCCACAGCTGTTGTAGTGTAATGTGACGGGTAATGATGCTGGTCCACTCTGCTTGAAGGTGGTGGATATGGGTCCACAGCTGACGTGGTGTAATGTGACGGGTAATGATGCTGGTCCACTCTACTTGAAGGTGGTGGATATGGGTCCACAGCAGATGTGGTGTAATGTGACGGGTAATGATGCTGGTCCACTCTGCTTGAAGGTGGGACCGAGTATTGCAATTCTTGTCTAGCACCAAGGCCATAAGTTTGATACTCTCGCTCACTCAATATCAAGGGATCATAACGCGTAGGTTCACCCTGTGGAGGAGCGATTTCTCTATATAAGGCAGATGGGTGCCTCATATGGTGCTCGGTTACTTGACCCCTTGGGTATGGTTCTAGAGTAGGTGGGGTCGGGTCAGCCGGTGAAGGAGCAATTTCTCTATATAAAGCAGGTGGGTACCTTAAACTTTGCTCTGTTAATTGACCCCTTGGACGGTATGGTTCTAAAATAGGAGCAGTACGAGTTGGTGGGGTAGTGAGATTTGATCTTTCTCTACGAAGTCCATAAGTACGATAATCCTTTTCAGTAAGATAAGCCTCCTCTTTCTCTGTTGATGGACCCTCCCTGTAAGGAAAATGATGAGTGTTTTCTTGAGGAAGCAGAGGGTAACTTTGCTGGACTAACACCATTTGTTGGGGGACGATGGCTGGTGTATTTGACGGAACGTCAACGGGCCGGAAAAGTTCTATAAGCTTCTTAACCTGCAAATGAAGCTCTGATAAAACAACAATTTGACAAAACTGCTGACTTCAACCCCATTGGTTGTTGCTCTCGATCAAGCTACAAATTTCTTCGTTTAAATTTGATTCAAGAATTATATTCTAGTTAGTATTTTGTTGCAAGGATGAACACGTATAAAAATATTATGTTAATTCTTAAAGACTTTAATTGAGACCATTTACAAACATACTTCAAATTACATAATTTACAAACACCAAATAGAATTCGTGATGTTGAAACACAATATACATATTTGTATTTGTATTAGTAAGGAGGGTAATGCCCAGTAGGGTCAGCCGGAGCACAGGAGACAGAGGTGCTGGGTTCTAGGGTTGAGGCCTTATAATAAAGGATGGAAACCAGAGGGTGGAATGTTGAGGTCAGAAGCACAACGAAATTCTACGAAGGGAGAGCAAGAGAAGGGAGAGAGAAGTTGTGGTGGTTGAGTTGATCAATGTCTAGAGCGAATAAAAGGTGTGGTATTTATAGTTGCTCCATCAAGAATCCATTCCTTGTCCACTATGTTGGTATCCTCATCAATTGGAGATTGTGTGATAAGATACACAGCATTAGTCTAGGACTCGTGATAACTCACGCTAGTTGGGAGGTTATCTCGTTGGAATGGACAAATGGAGACATGAGAATTTTAATGTTCTATCTTGAATGTAGGAAAGGCCAATAGTACCACCCAGTGGGTGGTGGTACCTTGACTTTAGCTGCCAAACCAAGTACCCTCAAAGGTGACAGCAGGAGCATGGTAGCGCATGGCACCAAGCTCGTGGAGCTCCCTGGGGTCTGCTCACACCCATGCCAGTAGGTATAGGGTACCGGGGTGTAAAGGTGCAGGATGTGGTCCCTTAAGTAGATTGGCTTGCCCCCTAGCAGGGTATGGTGCTCCAAGCCCAGGTAGGCCGTGGGCCTATAGGTCCAAGGGGTTGGCACCCTCCAGCGTAGGTGGACTCAAGTAGGCTGCCAGCCCTGTGGGCCTGAGAGAATGGCAGCCATGAAATACGGAAAGCGCAATGTAGGTGTTGAGGTGGCGAGACATGTAGCGTCCATGTGGGCATGGCTTATAGTACGTATACTCCAGAATGGGAATGGAAAACTTACAATAATACAATTCACTGAGAATGAGCTAACTTATAAATTAGACAATACAAGCAGCCAAAAGCCCTTACTAAATGAAAAAAGGTTTCTTCTTACTTGTTTAGGAGTAAGATCTGTTTTGAACTTCGTGGGTGAATCATAGTTTTCCTTGATTGCCCTTTTGAAGATGCTTTCTGCCACAGGATAACAATCCCGGTCAACAACAAAGCGTACCTAGAAAACAGACAATCAGCACAAAAATCTGGCCAGGTTGATAGAAAAACAGAGATGTATTCTCAAATATATATTCATATATCCAGTCCCTCTCTAGAGCGAGCAGTCCTTAAGAAAAGGGACTGACCATTTGGATGGATGAAATTTTTGACAAAATCTTGTGGAGATGATCTCTAATCTCTATCATGACTAGATTGTCTCCACAAAATCTCATCCAAAAAATTCAATTTACAGGTGTGAGACACTCATCAAAGATTTCAATGGCCGAAAATGCACACATGTATCAATTTATCACTATACCAACTAAGATTGAATTTTTTTGATGAAATATAGCAGAGATGATCTAATCATGACATGATAGGGGTCTCCACAAATTTTCATGAAAAATTTCATTCATTTTCCCATCCAAATGGTAACTCCTTTTTCTTAGAGGAGGGCCATACTCTTTAGAATGGGATTGATATATATGTGTACATATATACACACATGTATATATATTTCAAATAGTCGGGCCATTGTGGAATTATGACCTGAGCAGGAAATGCCCCTGCAAAAGCTGTTGGTTCAAGCTTCAGACCACCAGAAGAGGATGCCTTGTAGATACCATACATAAGCCTTAGATCAAAGTCAAATAGGAAAAGCTTAAGCCCCGCTTTAATACCCAATACGAGTTCTTTCTTGCTCAACGGCACCCCCATAACCTGATAACGAAAACAATCCGGTTTCGTCTTTGCATTGCACATGAAGATAAGTCCACCAAGACTCTCTTTTTGTTTATTCTTTTCTAACTCGGCACACTTCTCTTTGTACATTTGACTCTTAGTATTTCCAAAACCACTTCCTTTTGCGTTTTTCTTCTCACTTTTCTGTTTCTTTTGAAACCCACTAGGCTTTTCTTTGCTCTTACTATTATTCGGTAACTTATTGTCATTTTCCTCTTTGTAGGCAATAGTTTTCTGTTTCGTTTCACTTGGATTTAGCTTCTTGTCATCCTCTCTTACTATAATTCTCCTTTCCATGTTTTCCTCGGAAACAATTTTCTTCTTCTTTCTCCTCTTCTTTTTCTCCCCCTGCACCTCTGGAGTACCTTTCGAATTATTGTTCTGTGTAGGATCAGTGCACGGAAATTTCTTTACTATCTTAGCTTTGGGCTTCAAAGGCTTTGGAGTTCCAACTTTTGATGATATGGGTTTTGAGGATGATTCACCAGCATCCTTAGCCTCCTTTTCCTGTGCCATAGTCTACAAGAAACAATTGCAGTATTAAGTTGGTAAATAATTTTTATTATACTCATGCACAAACCAAAAAGAAGAAAGCAGAACTAAGGAGGGAAAGTGTACATAATACTAGACCTAAACAACACGTTGGATGTTTAAAATCACAATTTGTTTATGTTTTCCTCTTTGCCACGTTGTCTCATCAACTCTACCATATCTCTCCTTTTGTTTCTTGTTTCCTTTGTTCTTTATCGCAATTCGTTATGCTTACTCTTTTTCTCCCCCGTTTCACATATCTTCGGTCCGCCCCTTTTTTTTATCAGAAACAAAAACTTTATTGATTCAATCATAAAAGCAAAGAACAAACAGTACATCTCCAGTGGACCCGCAGTCCACCACAAAGCAACACAATCAAAGAGAATCATTCCAAAAAGAAAAAGAAAAACAACAACAGTCAGAGGCATATACAGATTCCGCCCACTGATCCCCAGATTACAAATAACGATCAACTCATTTTAAGACAGCACCCCAATTATTGGAAATATCAGAAAAGTGAGAGAGGATTAAAAAGCCTTGAAGAGCTTGCCCCATTTTGATCTAGCTCCTCACCTCAATGGCCTCTGAAAATCTATCCTCAAACATCCTAGCATTCCTCTCCTGCCATAGACATAATGCTACTACCATTAAGCAACATCTCCACAACACTTTACCTTTCTTCTTATTGCCTTTAAGTTGCCATTCCATACCCAGAAAATCACACCAAGAGCTAGGCATGGCTCCAATAATTTCAAATTCCATCCACACTTTATCCCAAATGAATTGTGCAAATTTGCAACGGAGAAGCACATGATCTATAGATTCATTCTCATTTTTGCAAATGGATGCACCAAGAGGGGGACAATGCTAAATGAGACTTCGTAATAATTTGAAGCATGTCACGTGTATTGACTCTTTTCCATGAAGCCAACCAAGCAAAAACTTTAACCTCGGGAGGGATTCCCGTTTTCCATATTGTTTTTTGTGGCACAAAGATGTCATCGTTCGAGAGGTCAATGAGCAAATAGAAAGTGATTCAGTATGAATAACAAAATACTAGAGCAAGGAATAGGTTTCTCAAACATTTTATCGAACACATAATATGCATTGTGTAATATGCTTTACATTTACATCCCTATAACACTTTCTCTTTACTAACTTCAAATCTAATGGGCCAATTTTTCCATCATCAGTAAACAACCCTCAAGTTCTACATTCCACAAACATGCATATATATATATAGAGAGAGAGAGAGGGAGAGAGAGAGACTCTACAAGTGAAACTGCAAATGTCTTGCAGTGAATGACAAGAAAGCTTCTTAGGAAGGATGGAGAGAGCCACGGCAGCCACTGTAGCAAAATACAGGGCTGGCTATTCTTCTTTTCTTTTCTTTTTTTCTTTCTTAAACTGATCCTTGATCTTAAGGGTAACTTAGACTTACCTCCCCTGATCTAAGGTGTAATTATTTATAGATCCCCTGTTATTTCTATGTGACTACGGGCTGATTGTTTATTAGTTAATCAATAGTGCAAGAATGTAACTTTTGAAGAAACTTAGCTTATATTTTTGTATTGATTTTGCAACATATGTTTATTCAAGATTTCAAACTATCAATCATTAAATGCATCCAATGACTAGTTTCCTAAACTAATAATTACAAGATTGTATACTGGTTTCAAACACAAACCAATATTCTCAACAAGAGTTTTTAAACTAAACTAATATACTGGTTTCAATCACTCTAAGCTTTCTTTCAGCCTTTAACTTGCTTATTCTTTTAGAATAATGTTAGTGCTTTAGGCTCCGTGCGATAATAAGTTGGAAAATGATTGCAAAACAAAATAATTTTTGTGAGAAGATGAAAAATGAGTTGGGTGATGTTGTGCCATTTCATGCTTATTTTTGTGAGTAGGTGTCCTATATCCTTCTTTGATTTTTTGTGGACATTTTTTCTTCAACACCACCCAATGGAAAAAGCCAAAATGTAAGAAAACATCTCACCACGTCCCTCAACTTATTTTCCAACTTCTCACAAAAATCAGTTGTTTTTTCATCATTTTCCATCTTGTTATCAAATGGAGCCTACTTGTATAGCCACTCTACATTGAAAGTTCCTCGTCAGTTCCTTCGTACACCATTTATTTTATTAGGAAATTAGTAGGATCCACCCAACTAAACATATTAGTGATAAGGACTCATTATATTGGATTTTAGTATAAGTTGACCACAAATTCATTAGTAACACATCCCTCACAAGTTGTTTAATGGGCCTAACAATAAGGAGTGGCATTGTTGCTATGAAGTACTTACACATGCATGGACATATATTTTACTATCCCAACAACTATTGTAACATATGATCTCCAAATTACTACAATTCTTTTTCCTGTGGGTAAACCGGAATTCTTGGAAGAAAGAACACCATTATTGGCAGCCTTGGTTATTTGCCAGCTACTACAGACAGTGTTGGAACTATAGTCCCATAAGCCAATATACAGCTAAACTGGGCCAATCTCAATCAGCCAAAGCTATCTGACCTAAGCATACAGACAGTAGTTCATGCTACTCAAGTTCTTTTTAGTTATTAATGTATGCTAATGTTAGTAGTAGATACAGTTACATATCAACAGTGAAAAAGGCTTGGACAAGATAAAACTCTGGGTAAATGTTAATCTTGTGTTAGCATTTTTCCGGTTGCTCGATCACATTCAACAAATACCACCACCCAACTTCATATTATATATGATCTGCCACTTTTGTTCTTTCGAATTAGAGTTACTTTCTCAAAAATCTAAAGTTAATTTCAGCTATGATAGTGCAACTAATAGGAAAAAATGGTTAACTCCACACAATTTCACGAAAGCAGTACTTCACACTAAGTGCTCGTTTGGTTCGAACCAAAACTTAAACCAAACTTGAACTAGGGGTTTGCTTGTCTCTTTAACCTCTGAATGCGGAACTTTGATTGCTGAATGGAACCTTTGAAAAATGTGTTTGTATCTTATTTAACTCTAAATGTTGAATAGATGGTACTTAATACCCTTATTATTACGATATATATACATCAATAAATAAAGTTCATTAATATAGAATTAAACATTCAGCACAGGTCTTGCCTCTTAACAGATGCTTAATTATAATCCAATTCAGCTTAAGAGGCGAGAAAACAAACACACTTTGCCTTCGCTGCAATTTCCTGCGAAACTTGACTGACCTGTTAGGGCCTTTCATACTTTCCATAGACATACTTTTGCTCACTTATTGATACACCTAATCTCTGCACCAGGGTCTTGTACTCTTGGGCAACCATATCATCTTCTAACATTGAATAGAGTTCTATTCGCACTTGAAGGTAAAAACAAACACCACCCAACACACTTTTTCAATCAAAAGAAAATCCCCAAATCAAAGACAATATTTTTCAATCAACCAAAGAGCAAGAAAATATCTCAAAGCAAATGAAATGCGCAGAATATTTGAGCAATTATGAGCAAGGCAAGGGGTTTGCCTACCTCTAAGAGAGAACCTCTTGAAATGGCAAAAGTTTGTTGAATACGGACCGGCAAGATCTAGAGCTAAGGAGACTTGTCAAGAGGTTGACGGCAACAAATGGAGATGCTAGAGTTGATGGTTGAGGAAAAAGCTAAGAGCGTCGAAGGTGATAGGGTTTAGCAGAGGGGTTTGGTGTTGGAAACTCTGGACTAAATAAAACAAATGTATAGCCACAACTATGGGGGTATTTCAATTGACTAACTCAAATATGAAAAGTTTTAATTTATCCCCCAAACTGGGCATGGTTTGGGAACTGAACCAAATTCATATATACCATAATACCAAACCATTAAGTTTGGTATGGCCAAAATAGAAACCAACCCAAACCGAATTTAAATCAGAACTGACTTTTCGGGAACCGAAATAACGATTCAGTATATAAGTTGGTTCTGTAAAACTGAAAATGCCAAAAAAAGAAAAAGAAAAAAACAAGCAGCAGTTCAAAACTTAGCAGTCCAGTTTCCAATCCATAGCAACAGCACATAGCAGCATGCCAGCAATTCAAATTTGTACAGTTATCCAAATTTCATCATACCATCCCAAAATTTACAGTTAGCAAAAATTTCAAATAATCCTGACAAGCAAACCGAACTACCAGAGCCAGACACATATATATAAGATATATATATATATAAGCACGAATTTCAAAAGCAAAAGTTATTCATTCAATTGCTCCAAATCTCAAATAAGGTATATATATAAGTATATAACTCAAATCTCAAATAAGCTTGGCAAGCATACCAGACGCGCACACACACATTATATATAGTATATAAAACTCAAATCTCAAATAAAGTTAGATACGGATATACCTGGCAGATTTGATTTAGGTGTTAAGGCTTGATGAGAAGAGGCGTTGTGAAAGTGAGACACAGAGCCGGTGGTACCGTGGTGGTGCCGTGGTGATGGATCGGTGGTGGAGGTGTGACTGCCTGAGTGAGAGATGATGCCGTTGTGGTGGATTGGTTGGCTAGTCCGCTACGGAGGGGACGGTGTGAAAGTTAAGAGCTCAGATTTTGAGAGGAGAGGGATACTCAGAGATAATTTAAATACAAAGGGTGAGTTTGTTTCTCCCCAATATCTTGTATTACTTCGCGATTAAGGGATTTATCCAATTCAGATTTTAAAATATTTTAATAAAATTTTTAAAATATGTAATAATTAATGAAATATATTATTAAAAAATAAAAGATAAATGATAAAATTAATTAATTATAAGTTTAAAGTAACATTATCAAAAATATAAAAGCAATTAATGAAATACATTATAAAAATTTATAATGCTCCATTTAAATATCATTATGATTAACATAACCCTCTTCATTCTAATTATTGTCCTATTAATTTTTATTCTCATTATTTTATGACCACCTATTTACAAATAAAATTCAAGGCGACAAACTTTTATGATTTTCTTATAATTATTAATTGAATTTTATACTTTATACTATGTTTTTTATATATGTTATTATTTTTATTTCATACTAATTATTAAATTCTTAGTGTATATATATATATTCACTAATGGACTTAATGACATTTCTCAAGCACTACAACCATGTACAACGCACATGCACAAAAATTAGCAATAATAAAAAATCAAAGCATAAATAATAAAATAATTATAAATCCATCACAAACGGTTCGAATCGAGTTTAAAACCCCAACGGATTGGGTTTTTTTGTCCTTTCTATTTGATTTTCATCTTCTGTCTAAAAAAATTCATAAAAAGGGAGAAAAAAAGCAAGGGGCGACATCTCTATAGTTTCGGAATAATATGACTAATTGGATAGTTAAAACTTTAAAAGTAGTAATATCTAAATTAAAAAAAGGCTTTAGATAAAGTGAATGAATTAGAGAAATTTAAATATATTATAAAGACGAAAGAAAAAAGTAATACATAAGGTTTGGGAAAAGAAAAGGTTTTAGATGGAGAGAATGGAGTGGAAGGGTTTAATAGATTATAGAGACAAGAAGAAATAATACATAGGGTTGGGAGAAAGATAAAAAAGAAATCCATTTGAAATATTTTGCTTGAAGAGAAGATTTATTATTCATGAAAACACTCTCAAATCTAACAAAATCTATCCACTTATAAAATCTTTCAAAGTTTATTGAGTTTTGAATACTATAAGATTTAAAAAAACTAGTTTTAATCCTAACTGAATAACACAAGATTTTAAAAGAATTTTTAAAATCCTAATTGAATACCATAAGATTTTAAAAGACTTTTTAAAATCCCAATTGAATACTCATGGATTTTAAAATCTAAAAAAATCCTATATAATCTAAATTGAATACACCCCCTGATGAGCCCAAGG
Source organism: Lonicera japonica (assembly GCA_021464415.1). Classification (NCBI taxonomy): domain Eukaryota; kingdom Viridiplantae; phylum Streptophyta; class Magnoliopsida; order Dipsacales; family Caprifoliaceae; genus Lonicera; species Lonicera japonica. The sequence continues at coordinate 59,223,408 of CM038467.1, forward strand.
ATAACACTAGAGCTAGATCATGGAGTCAAAGCTATGCAGATCCCATCCGGGTTCTTAGTGGCTCAATCACTCGAGCTAGAGCCAAGAAGATTAAGGAGGCACTTATGACCATGGTCCAAGAGATGATTAGTAAAGCTGAAACGTGGAGGAGCATTGAAGGGGATCGGGCTCAAGAATGGAAGACATTGCTTAAAGGCCCAATTGAAGATGTTCAAAATAGCAGCCCAAGAGATTAAAACATGTATTAGATAAATGGGCTGGGATAGGCTTTGTTTATTTTATGTTTAATTTATGTTTAGCTTTGTTTGGGCCCAAATTATGTGGAAAACCCATTAATTTCATTTTTTGTTTATTTTCTTAGGCCTAGTAGGTTTAATTACTCCTATTTAAAGGAGCTAACGCTATTGTTTTAAGCAGCTTTGATTAATTAAATTTTCGAGTGGTTTTCACCTCTTGCGTTCTAAGAACGTCTCGAACAGCTAGAATTATGGTTCTTGTTATTCTTCGACTTAGCAATCAATTAACCCCATCGATTGATTATTTGTCTTCGACTATACTAAGGTTCATTCTCGTTTTTCGGAGATTGGGTTGAGGTTCCACCTCCATCATATACGCGTGGTTCCAAGGTTCTTGTGTTTTCAGTGTCAAGGGTTGCGGATTCATCTTATTGGGTAGAAATACGATCGTGGTTTATATCACCCCCGTATGTTAATTATTGTAGATAGATTGATAAAAAAATATTATTGATTAATTTTATCAATAGTAGTTTATTAATAATTTAGGGGTTATTCACTTGACACTTAAAATAGTCTAAAAGTTTAAAATTTTTAGATTTAAGTGGTTTAAAAAGTTAATAACTTAAAAAATTAAGTGACTACTTCATTTTTACCACTTAAAACTTAAATTTAAGTGATAACTTTACGACTTAAATCTGAAACTTAATTTTAAAGAGTGTAAAATATTTATTTTACCCTCTCTCTTTCACCAAAGCGGCCTACTTTGCACGATATTTTGACCAACGAGATGTAAGAATTGGCTTTCAGTCAAAACATGAAAGTTATATAATGCATCAAAACCTAGACATAGGCGATAATGGAGACTAAATCGAATAAGAGACGAAGAAGTTACGATAGCTCGAACTTGGCTAAAATCATCAAATCGCGTAATACCGAAACATATGATTTACGATCCAAAATTGATTTATACCACTCGAATCACGAAATGATCACTCACACATGGTGAAATAAACGGACGAACAAAAGCGATTGCGATAGAGAGAAAGAACGGGGTATCACAATCTCCCTTCCTTAAACAATTTCATCCTTGAAATTTTAGTAGGAGTATGGGAGAAAAAGGAACGCGGCTCAAATTCTCACATGGTCTACCCTCCTTTAGAAAGGAAATCCTGGTTACGAACAAACAAAACTTAATCTGAGAATCCTAAATAAAATGAACGATCTTCAATAAATAATAAGGAAACAGAACAATGAAGCTAGAACCCTCTGGCTCACACTTAAAGGAATAATCCTTAATACTATATAATCGACTCATGATCTGCAACTCGAAACAAAATGGACTCAATTATATCGGAATGCCAAACCAAAATTGACAAGGCTCTCAATGCGTATCCACGAACTATGGCCAAGTCAAAAACAACAAGTCTCACAATTTAACTCATAGGAATCCCACGCATCGGCACTCGGGAAAGTAGATACAATCATGCTAGATGAACTACTCAAAAATCTAAAGATCATTAAGTTCAAAGTTCACCCATTGGAATCAAAAGAACACATATGGTGAACATGGGGAATGAGACTAGCTACTAACACTAGTTGGCCACATTACACTTTCCGTTAACGACAAAAGACCGTTGATTTATAAATTAGTCATCTGTTGTCCATTCAGCTTACTAAAATATAACTCGATAGTTGCCCATGGCTAACTTGGTAGCAAAACTCGTCCCGAATACAAATCACATTTCAAGAGAGCAAAGGATTCACAAAGAAGGATTATAAGTCATAATTCAAATACAGATAATGCAAAGCAATTCATGAGAGCAATCACTGTAAATAGAATGGCATGGAACATATTTACCTGTCCCTAGGGCTTATTCTAACTGGAAATACATGCACTCGATGATCTTCCAGCACCCGAACCACTAACTCCACCCTGCTTTCGCTGCACTACTCTGATTAAACTACTCTATCCACCTTCTCCACCATTCCCAAAGTGGATTCAGTACTAACACCAAAACTCACGGAAAAAGAAAATACAGCGCTTATGTCACTAAGATAACGCATCCTTAAAGAATTTGAATGCATAATAATCATAAGACAAACGTTTAATGAGCAAACAAGTGATTTTTAAAGCAAAACAAATTGAGACTTAATCGGGATCTACTCGTAACACTTACTCAAAATGCGTAACTACCCATAAATCCCGCGATGATCTACTCTTGTTTTGAGATTTTTACCTCCGAGACCCGATTAATCACAGATGCCGTGCACAACAACGGTTTTAAAATATAAAAATCACAACTTTTAAAAACTTTTCTTATTTAAAAAAAATACGATCTGAATAAAATCATATTCTACTAAATTTCGGCATGTGGAGTTCTTTTAAATAACAGACCGGCCTATAAAGAACAAAGCCAAATATTTACAAGTACCAACATAATCAAACCACATTTCAAATCCAACTCCACATATCTTAAAATCATTTACACAAACTTTTCGAAAATACATGTTTATAATAAATACAATTTACGTGTCAAGTCCAAATTTTATACGCAGTACAGGAAAGCCAAAACCCAAAGGTTAATAAAACATAGTCATATTCTTAAAGGACTAAACACGGTCTTTTGGACATCAGATGCTTCTATACGCGTACGTCATGTGCCACCCGAGATGATATGTCTGCAAAACTATTTAAAAAATGGGATGAGCCAAAACCGGGCTCAGTGGGAACTATATAGTTTTTATATAGAAAATACTTTACTTCAATGTAATAGTTTGAAAACCATGCATTGCAATGCAATCCACACACATGTGCATACCGAACCCCACTAAGATTCCTATCCTAGCCACCGGAAGCTGACTACCCGACTAACCGATCTTGCCTCTAAGCTTTTCAAAAATTAAACCCCTTTCGAATTTCTATGCCACAAGAGAATCATTTATCTAAAGCTCATTCCAAATTCTAGCTTCCTAAGGTTCATCATGTTACGGTGGATTGATTCTAAGGCGTGTATCGATACTATTCCTCATCTAATCCATCGTCCTATCGAGAGATATAACCATAGGCCAAGTATTCATTGTTTTCTCTTTAATTATAGTTCATTATGGATCTCATACTTGGTCGACTATTAGGCTTCTTCACTAAGCTATCCTACTAAAGTATTATGTTGCGGTACTCTCTCATCTAGCTATTCCGTTAGCTATAGTTGCCACTTTAATTACTAGTATCTTATGTTCATTATGTCCGGTTAACTATTCTCATAAGATTTACGAATTCTCACGCCCGTATATTATCTCTTTAAGCCCAAGAGCTAATATTACTTCCGACTTTATGTATTAGTACATTATGAAAGGCCAAGTAATTTCCTATATGCATTATGTTCCGTTTGATAAATGTCCACGTCCACCTAACGTTATACATAACTCATCTAAGGCATTTCACAATAAACAACATATATATGATACAACAATAATAACAATAATAATAACATCCATCCGTATCATATCTCTTATATAATGCATCAGTTTCACCTCGCAGTCTGACCAGGCCTAGAACAATAGATCCCGAAGACTCTAAGGCTCTTGTCCATGTCTTCTCTGAGTGGGGAGTGGCTTAGGGACTTAGTTCTCTAAGTAAGTCATTTGGAGATAACCCTCAAGAAATTTTTCAGAGAATGACAGTTCGAATAGTTAACGAGGAGAATACCCCATACAAACCACATCGACACTCTGGAAAGAACAACACCAAGCGATACCCTAGGAGGGTAATGACCATTAGTAGCCTAACTATTTCCCGAAAACTCACCAAATGGGTCAGTAGTGGCACACAGGACCTGCTCCGCTACCAAAGAAACTCATCTAACCCAGAACACATAGTCCTGTGGAAAGGCAAGATACATAAAGAGGGCTCTCCTTTGTGGGAAACCACAACCATAGGCAGAGTCACCCACTATTCATTAATCAACAACATAAGCGTCATCATCACGCGTATAATTCGTACACTCATCGTCTAGTCATTATTATCCAAGTATTACGGACAATCGGTTTAGTACTAGTGCTTTATGTCTCACATGTGCCAAGTGTATAAAACTAAGGCCATTAGTATTTTATGATAGCTCTCTAACCACGTCGTCAAGCTAAGCCTTAAGTAAAGTTACGTTATTATTGCTTAATTGATAAGTTCACGGCAACTCAACTTCATCTACTTAGAACCACAACAATTTAAAACCCACAAAGCTAAGGTAATAACATTTCTAGGGTGTATCGGGTTTATATCTCCTTACTAGTACTAACCACAATCTATACAAGGCACAAGACTCGATGGTTGTTACGCACTACTCCTGCCTTAGTAGGTTTTTGATGCAAAACCGAACGATAGTGTTCTATAATTTCTTCTAATAGCATATTTATGTATTTCTATCATTAATAACTAAAAATCAAACACTCTATACACACATGATTAAACTAAAATATTGTATTTTTATATGTATTTAGGTAGCTTAATATGCATGAATTTGATTTTAATTATCCTAAATTGTTAAGAATTGAGTTCTAATCATGAAATATGATAGTATTTTTGTTTCTAGTGCATTTAACCTTTTTACAAGTTAAAAATGAATAAGAACAAATCCAGAAGTAAATTCCCACAAAGTTAGTCATTGCCGATCAAATTTAGAGCTGAATTGAGTTCAATAGGTGAACCGAAAGCAAATTCCAAGGTCAAGCATGAAGAAAGTTGATGGAAGAGACTAAGAGAAGCCAATAGAGCAGTCCCAAGCAAAGAAGAGTCATTTGAATCAAACCGAAAAAATTTTGAATGAAGAAGAGATTTACCGCGTGCAATGCTGATGTTCTAGCCAATTCTGGTATTTATCTGTGTAGAATTTGAAAAAAACTCCATAAAATAAAAGTTATAGAGCTATGAGTTAGCTACGCGTAGGCAAAAATCTTGCATCAATCGGAGTTCGGAGTACAAAATTATGGCAGAAATACGATCAATGCGCCAGTGAATTAGGTTTGAGCGCGAAAGAACACATAAATTAATGATGCAAAGATTTACCGAATGGGGTCCTTAGCCTAGATGACAAGTGACCAGCTCTCTACTCATGTTTAATCTAGTGTTCGAATCCCACTCCCAATAATTTTATGCTCCCTTTTCAATTATGACTTAGTTAAAGCTATTTTTAGCTTTGATAAAAGCTATTTTTAGCAACGAAAAGCTATTTTTAGCTTTTGGATAATTTCTTTTATTTTTTTTTTGTTATTATGAGTTTATTTTGAATTTTGAAAATAGTCAGTGATTTTTTTTGTTTAGGTTAGAGATATTTAAGTCGAAGTCTAGTCTCTTGAGCCAACGACTCGATAAACGATAAAAGTTATTTTTAGCAACAAAAAGCTATTTTTAGCTTTTGGATAATTTCTTTTATTTTGTTTTTGTTATAGTGAGTTTATATTAAATTTTGAAAAGAGTCGATGATTTTTTTTTGTTTAGATTGTAAATATTTGAGTCGGAGTCGCCATATTATTTTGGCAAAGAGAGTCGACATTCTTTAATCATTTTCAAAATCCCTTACTATCAGAGAGAGTTTAAGATATATTTTTATTTCCTTTTTGGCTTGTATTGAAGAAGAAACGGAATTAACTAATATCATCATATAATTCTCTTTCAATTTGAATTCGTCCGAATCCCATTATAGTTCTTCAATCGCTGTGTAACTGTAAGTTTTTTTTTCTTTCAATTTTATTTTTAATTTCTTTCAATTAATGCTCATTAATGCTTAGATTAGTTAATTATGTGTTTAAATGTAATTAATGATTAAAATCCATGCTTAATTTATAATTTTTATTGGAATTTTTAGTATAATCCCGCGTAAAACACTAAAAATATGTGCTTTCGTATTTTAATCATAACTTGCTCGTTTCTTGGCCGATTTTGATGATCCACCTATCAAAATGACCGCAATAAATTTTTTTAAAAAACTTTATTGTTTTGGGGATCAAAATCCCGAGATTTCCCTAGGACAATAGGTTATTTTTGTGACTGCCAGTGTGCTATTTTTTTTGAAATTCGTTAGAATCGTATTTTTCGTTCATTGTTTGTTCTTATATTTCAATTACAGTGAGATTTTGTATGCTTGTTTAATTATAATTAAGAATCATGTTTGGACAGATTTCTTTTGAAGATTGCATGTTTTGTTTAATTTTCATCATCATGCTAGCTTAAGTTCATAGTTAGGGGTCCGTAGCGAAAGCATGACGGACTAGTGTGAGTATATGATTCAATTGTGATTGTGGCTTGAAATTCTCATGAATTATAGGTCAATTAATAAATCTAAAAAATATAGTAACCTTTCATGCGCTAAAAACATGGATTTTTAAGATTCTTTCTCGGTTATTCGACAAAAGAACCAAAAAACCTCAAAATTAGGAATTTTAATACTAAAACCCTAACGATGCTGGATAGAGGATGGTCCTTATCCTCTATTGAGCTGAGTTAGTTATCCAAGTAATTTGGGAGCCTTGGGCACTGTTTTGGTGTCATTTTGAAATCGGTACGGAAATAGTGTAAATTTTAATTTTTAATGATTTTTTTTAAAGAATGGTTTTGTCATATGTCATGCTTATGCATAATCAAACCTTAAGAATGAGTTGGGCTTTTGATATTTACTAAAATTGATTAAATTTAGTTTGTTTTTGTCATGCACTAACATTACTAACTGAAAATCAATTTTTGTAAAAAAAATCATAAGTTCCCTTACTGAAAACTAAAGTTACATGCAGCTTATATGAGTTTTGTCATGCACTTCTTATGATATACTGGTTAATCTTTAATATTTAATAATTGGTGAGATAAGGACATTCATTGTTAATAAGAACTCAGGTCCACAGTCATATCTTGAATTGGTTAGTCATACTATCTGTAATGTCGTAGCTATGGATACCCCTAATGCTATTTCTCCATTTTATTAGATACTTGTTTTAGTTACTGTCTATATTATCCTTGTTTTATTTTTATTTATTTATTTATTTTTATTTAATTATTTATTTATTTTCTTTTAAGTTTAAAATTTAATTTCTTATTCTATTCTTTCCCATTCTAAAAAAATTTATTATCGTTTCTTTATTTTATTTTTCTTTTCTTCTTTCTCACTATTGAAAGCTTAGCTAGAATAATAGAATTTTCCTCCTTCCCTGTGGTTCGACCTTGGACTTCCAAGTATATATATTATAACTTGACCGCCTACACTTGGGTGTATTAATTACACGTTTCTGAGTGTAGTCAACACAAATCCCAACCCCCCCCCCAATTCTTAGGTTAACATGTGGCTACAAGATGGGTTCATCGTAAATCTTTGGGTGTGTGAGCTAAAACATGTATCTACTTGTTGAATCATATGATTAAAGACCTAATCTACCAAAGAATCTCAACGGATTAAGCCCAATCCCCATGAACATGCAATTTAAGTAAAACCTCAAATTTGATTTGTTTTGAAGCATACAACATGTAATAACTTGAAAATCATGTTTAATACTAATGTTCCCACCTTAGATAAGCTAACTCGTCGAGTTGAAGAAGTGTAGACGTTGAACGATGAAGCCCTAACTTGAACTCAAGTTCCTATATTGGATGTCCAAATGAATACAAAAATAGCAAAATTTCGTTGAGGAAGAATTATTCAGCACATGACTTGACCCTTAATGCTAAATGCTGATTTTTAATCAAATTTAGCACTAAGAGATAGGCAAACAAACGTTGTTCTACCTTTTAATGTTAAATAGATTTCCATACAACATTACAATGTAAAAACAAATACCACCTTAGTCTAGTTTATTAAACATAAACTCGTTTTCTGTTATAATTATGTGTTTTTTAAGCATAGTTTGTTTTTTATCAGCAAATATCGTTATACTTGGTCCTATGTCTAGTTAATTACTATTTGATCTTGATTTCCATATGAACTATTGGCAGCTCTTATCTTGGATTGACTAAGTTTGAATCTCATCCGAAGTGGGATATTTTCATTATTATTACAATAAAGGAAAGAGATTTGTGATACTTCATGTTTCAATTACAAGCAAACACCCTTTGTAGGCCTGATAGAAGCTTGTAGTCCCGTTAGGGAGTGAATTATTACTCTCGGACCCATTCGAGTTGGTCCAATGCTTCTAGCGTATCATATTACTTGTATTAAGCTTGTAAGAGTGATCATATCGCAATTCGGGCAGTCTGAGTTGAAATCGAGAATTAGATCGCGTGTTTTCACTCTACGCGATTCTTTAGTTTTGGTCAACTTTGAGAAATAGTAACTTCTTCGTTCTTTACCCGATTAAGATCCTGCCTTGCACTTATGTTTAGGCCTTGATACAATCTACACCTTTTGTGTTTTGGTCGGAAGCCAATTCAGGCTCCTCATTGGCTGAAATGGAGTGCAAAGTAAGCCCATTGTGAAATTTGGTCATTTGGTAACCTTGTGATGTAACGCTATCTTCGATGCATTTATGGCAAATATATATCAAGAATTTGGAAAAGTTTCCTTTGAGGAACTTGTAGAGATTTGAATAAGCTTTCCGTGGACATAAATATCACATCCATCGGACTCTCGAATGAAAAGTTATGGCTATTTGAAGTTCAATGCTGCAAGGAAGACTTTTACCCGCGGACCGGTATAGGGAAAATGGGGTACTGGACTAGCCCCTTCAAAATGGGGACTTTTTATGCTGCAGACTAGCCCAATAAATGGCCAGACCAGTCCAGCCTTTGGCTGGTCCACCGACTTAACTTTTGTGCTGGATTTTAACCCCATTTTTGAGCCGCGGCAGTAGAAACTTCTAGAGAGAGATGGAGAGTGCCTTTGAGGGAGATTTAAAGAGTGATTCATCTACATCATTCCACCACTCAAAACTCCGATTAAATCAACACCAAATCAACCCCTCATAAACATTATTCATCATCAACTTTATCTTCCTTCATTAACATGGCTAGGGTTCAAAGGAGAAATTGGGAAAATTGCAATTAGGGGACTTTGAGCTCGATTCAAGCTTCCAAACTTGAGGATAATACTTCATAGAGATGGGAATCTAACTCTAAAACTTATTATTCCAACTTATTATTACTTGATTGTGGTTTTATCACTTGATTGCTTAGAAACCTAATATGTGAAAAATGGATTTTTTATTATATGAAAATGTTTTGCTTTAACGATGTAATTGATGGCTCGGGCAACCTCTATACACATGAAAATATATATTTTAACAAGAGATTTCAAGTGGCTACCCAATTTATACAAAAACCACTCAGAACCCATATGAACAATGATGATTTTTACTATATAAGCTAACAACTACTCTTAAGGGCTCGAGTGGTAGTTTCTATGTTACAAGATTATTGTTTATGAGTTGTTAAACTCTATAAAAAGGAATATTATGATATTTCCCCGTTGATTTCGTATTGATATTGTATTTAATGAAATAAAACCCTTCATAGTGCATAATGGTCTCTCATATGAACCTAATTACGATTTATTATGATACATGATAGCATTAGTCCATGGTAGGTCTTGAGTTTGGTCTTTAGCGATTAGGGCCAGAATTTGGGACACAGTCTCCTAGGTACAAGACTTGAAACCGTGCACAGAAACGAACGAGAGGCCCTGCTTTCGTGTGAGTGAAAGGCCATGAAATGCAGACCCGATTGTACTCTTGGATAGTATGGGATTTGAGAGAATACAACTCGAGGTTCATGAGAGAAAAAGACATACATTGTGCCGTGAATTTCCATTGAAACATGGTTCGGTTTTATATAAAGCCTTAAAAGGGTATTTTCCCAAAGTCTTATCGAGGTTTTAAAGTTAGAAAATGTTTCTTTTTAAATTATCACATACGTATATTTGTAAATAAGTTACTTCATATTTTAATACAGAAAGGATTTTCCAAGACTTTACAAAACGGGATTTCTAAACCTTAATTTCATACTAAAATTTTTATATGATTCCCACTGAGTCATTCGACTCACCCTGCCTCTTCTCCGCCCAATTTCTTTTGCAGGTTCATCCGGGGAAAAGTGAAAAGAGAGGACGCGTTTCTTAGTCTGCCTCTGTACCTTAGCCCTTAGAGTTTTATTTATAAAATGTATATTGGGTTCTTGTATAAAACTCAAGTTTATAATGGTATTGATTACATATGTATGGAGATTGTATCTTCTATACTTGGGACCTCATTAGAGGCCAGTTGCGGACTTGTAGAAATTCTTATCCGTTTGTGAACAGACATTGTAAAATGAAAAGTACTTTTGTTGTTTAGATTATGGATATACTTTTTTTAAGTATTACACAGGAAATAATGCAAAGTTAACCCGCCGTCGGTGCACGGCACCCGTGATGCACCGGGTCCCGGAGGTAGAATCTTTTAACGGGATTCGAGGCGTTACAGATTTAGATATTTCCTATAAATAAATAAAGCAACTTTTATTTATTATTAGAGATGTTCTTAGTTAAAATGCAGTGGTTTTGGATTGTACATGTACATAATATCTAGCAGGTAAAAATTATTTGATTGTTAAAATAATAGAGAGAATAATTGAAATCTTCTTATTCAATTGATATACAATATGAATAGGGTTAACTCTATTTATATTAAGAACTAATCTCGTTACTTGTATACAAAACTCATGTGGGACAAGAATATATGTATATATAATGTGATAATTACATTCACCCATGATATCAATGTGAGACAAGTTAAATCTATTAACATTACATATGAACATCCACATATCTATTATCTTATAACATTACCCGTATAATAATCGAAAATATTGTTTTATTGTATCGAAAATATCGAGAGTGGTGAATTCATAATTTTTGAAATTATCTAAAATATGTAAATACCAAAATTATTGAACACTTATATATAAAAACTAGTATCAATGGCGGATTTATGGAGGCCCTAAGTAGGATTTAGCTGATCCCAATTTTAGTTTTTTCAATACTAACTAGAATAGTGGTATAGGAGTAACCAAGCTCATTATAAAAAATTTAGTTCATTATTTACAGACAAGCCAAATGAGTATATTTATCTTGCAGTTCAGGTGGTAAATGTCTTTTAGTTTAAGTAGATCTAGCAAGACAATATCGGAACACAATAATATGACACAAAGTTATAAGTTACTCGCAAAACCTTAACAATTTTGGGCCGTATTAGTGTTGACTAGAAAAACATAATAAGTTAACGGTTCAAATCAATTAATATTCGTTAATATAATAATAATTGTTGATAATATACATAGCTATATGATATTATATACGTATAATATAATATCATACACCTGTGTATGACAAGTAATGGACATGCACACTGTGGGTCATGAACCGACTATAACATAAGCCATCAGTACTAGAGATGGCTAAAAATCCATCAATAATTTTTACCTCAGAGTCTCATACTTGCTTTTACCAAAATTCTAAATACATTTTATTTACAAACCAAAATTATAAATAGTAGAAGCAAGAAAAAAAATCATTTTCACAAAGAGTTATTTTCAAAGTTTAAAATTCTAAAGACAAGACGACCAAAGAAAAAAAAATCTAAAAACAACAAACTGTCATCACATCAAGCAACTCTCAAAAATTAATAGTTTTCAACCACCAAGAGAGGTGAAAAACGTATTAATAAATTGTACACATTTTTTTTATGTAATTGACATGATATTCATTGAAAGAAAGCCAGAAAGACAAAACATTGAAAATATTGACCTCATGATGTCACGTTACTCACAGAGTAACAACTATTTTCGTTTAAGAAGTGTTTTGATACTTCATTTCCATCTAGAATTTGAGAGCTAATACCAAATGAAAGCGATCGTCAACTTCTAATTTACTGCCAACTTTCAAGAACGGACCCGCAAGACAAAAAATGAAGTACCAAACTTGCCAAACCCTAGTCACCAATTGATTCATCCTGAACTCATTTAAATCCGGAGAACTTCAATTTCAATTTCATCTTTAAGGCTCTGTTTGATAGCAATATGAAAAATAAAAATAAAAACAATTAATTTGAGTGAGAAGATAGAAAATAAGTTGAGACATATAGCGAGATACTTTCCATCTCATACTCATTTTTGTAAGTATATGTCCTTTAATATTTTGTGAAAAAAAATTCGCCACCATCATCCAAATAAAATTGTCATAGAAAAAAAGCAAATAGCAAGAGTTAATGTCACCACATCCCCCAATTTATTTTCCATCTTCTCACTTAAATTTTCACTTAAATTAGTTATTTTTCTTTTCATTTTCCATGTTCCTATCAAACGGAGACTAAATTATATGAATATCCTACTAATAAGCAAAAGCTCATTCTCACAACTAGATTACAAACCTAACTTCTATGTACGGTTACTGTTTCATCTCCTCACCGATGTCAAACTTCAGCACTAACATTCCGACCCCTACACACGCCCGTTAAATAAAAATTGAAGGAGTCATCCACTATTCCTGTTTTGGATGTCCCAAATCCAATGGCAAGTTTACTTTCTGGAGCTCGATCATTGTACTAAATCTCGCAACTGTAAACAGTTCAGAACTTTCAATCTTCATTCCCTATTTCCATAGAATGGAATTAACAATTAGAAAGTAACTCTTCTAGTTCCATACCAAAGTTGTCATCATCTTCCTGCACTTTGTCATTTTCGTTATTGGGTTCCTTCACTTGGAGGGTTCGATCGTCATTTTGATCTTCATGTTGTGATTCTTTAGTATGGTGTGGCCCAAATCCGGTTTGTCGATAGAAAATATATTTTTGAAGATTCCAATCGTTAGCTGTCTTCTCCACGACGTCTCCTATCAGGTTGTTGCTTTTGACTATGTGCTTAATGTTTTCCACATCCCCTACCTTGCTTGCATCTTCAAACATATAGAAACTTACGGTCAGTAAAAACCACAGGGGTCCTTTTGGTTGCAAAAGGTTAGAAAATGATTGAGAAAACAATAAAATCCTTGCAAGAAGCTGGAAAAGGTGACGAGTTATTTGATGAGATGTTCTCCATCTTTTTCTTTTTTTTCATGGATACTTTTTCAAGTCCGCAACCCAATAATTGGATTCCACGGAAAACTAAAATAGTTATAGAACATCTCACCAAATCACTCACCTCATATTTCAACTTCACATAAAACTTAATAATTTTTCCATCTTTGGGATCAATGCACCCTAAGAATCACAATATTGAGAGAAAGGGAGTTGGAAGGGAGGAGGGGGTGGAGACCAGATCCTCTAGACGGAGGAAAATCACTCTACCTAAATTGACCATTAGCTTCAAATTAGACGGTTCAAATTGTTAGTCCTCACCATAGCTATACAATTCCATTGGGAAATAAGTAGAAAATCTGAACCATCTAATTTGACACTAATGGTCCACATTGGGCTCAAGTATTTTCATCATTCTAGAGGAGCTACATTGTGGTTTTTTTTCCTTTTTCTTTTTTTTTTCTAGGAGGAAAGAGGGGGGGAGGGGGGGAGTATAGTCACGTAGGTACACCTTTCAATATACATGCGCGTAATGTAAAGTGTGTCTCCACTTATGATGGTTTTTAACTTTGTTCATAAAATAATAAGTTGAAAATGTTCACTTGTGCATGACATTTTTCTCAACTCATAACTATTATACAACTAAAAATGGACACTTTATGCATGTGCATAAATGGAAAATACAACTTTCATACAATACAAAAGCGTATATGCATATGCATGATGTTTATTTTTTTCTAATCACAACTTTATGCATGTGCAAGATATTAATTTTTTCTAATCACAAAAAGATTAGGGACACTATAATTCTCGCAAACTTCATACATGGAAGGGTATTTATTCAGATACATAGATATTAGAATGGAAAAATATTTCTTATTAGACAAATGGATATTAAAGTCAAGATTTTTAGTGTCCTAGACAAACTATACAAAGCCCGAGTCTTCTAAATACTTTCCAAGATGATTACACAATCTAGTAAAAATCTGATCACATGCCCCGCCCCCTATCTCTTTCAATTTTATTTTACTTTCCATCAAGATCGATGCATCTTAAGCCCAAATATACGCATAAAGAATGTTTAATCTTATATTGCGTACTGAAATATAATATTATGTTGTACAAATAATCAGGATTATATATATTCTTAATTTCTTATTACTTTTTGTTGTTAAAACTTCGGTCTTATGAAACAAAAGCACATTGCGCCTTTGATAAATATACTTCATAGGATTTATTTTGTTTCAAATAAAAAAATACTTCATTGAATATCATCTAAACTTGCATTTCAATTTTTTTCTGGCTACCAACACAGTTTCTTTGTACTCCTGTAAATATTTAGTACTTACATGTTTATGAAAAATATCAAGGTCTACTTCACAATATTTTTTATAAAATATACACAAGTTTTGATGTTTTATCATTTTGTAGCCATATAATACAAGATACAGATATAGAAGTACCTGTGATAGCTTGCTCTTTTGCCACTGCATAATCACTCGACAATTTCTTGAGCAAATCAACGTCAAGCTCCATACCCTGTAATGTGTGCAGAACTGAAATTAACCTTTTGAAGTGGAAGATTGATAACAATGCTGTAAATCGTAAGAACATCTGTTTATTTTTATTTATTTAACTGACTAATAGGCTAGCTTAATAACTTCATATAGTACTTTAATGCATATTCAGTACAGGGCACCACATAAAATTGGCACATTAGCAGGAACAAATTATGTCAGGTTGGGCTAGCTGTAATATGAACATGAAATTAGACCGAACCCCATGTTTCATAATCATCAGACTTTGCCCCGTCTGTGTAGGGGAATCTCATAGAATTATTTAAAAGCCATGATAATGTATAGTTCTTTTAAGTTAATCCTCTGACGTAACCCCTGATTTATGTATTTCTTTGAGATTCTCTTGCATGCTGGGGGGAAAGTATAATGATTATGAAAAGAAGGGGTAAGTCTAATTTTGCATATACAATGTGGGGAAAAGCCAAAAAGCATTTAAAAAATACATCAGTTCAGTTTTAGATCCTCCGATAACAAGTTAATTCCTAGTGTGATATCAAATTAAACACCTGAGCAGCAAGTTTCATAGGATGATGATACTCAATATAGCAACAGTAAGAAATCACTAGTGTTTGAGTGGTTTATATAGCAAAAATTTGAACTACACAGAATTATTTCTCATTGGGTTTTATCTTCATGAAAAGAAAAGGATTAACTACAATTTAGTACAATGTACTGGTCCCCAAATTCCATTCGATACAATATACTTTTTTTTTTTCGAATATAGCAATCTACTTTCTGTTTGGTTTCAAAAATCCCATCTGTTAAGACACCCTACTAACTCCGTGAATTGAAAGCTGATGTGGCACCCATTTGTCACACTTGGGTGCCACGTTATGCACAATAAAATATGTTTTATAAAATTAGTAAGTAAAATAAAAATTAAAACCTTAACACATCAAAACAATTTCATTTTACAAAGTTAGAGAGAGAAACACTGTTATCGGGCAACAAATTCTCCGGCAAATTTCCATCTGAGATTTGCGAGTTGACAGAACTTGTGGTGCTGGATATAAAGCACAAACCAATTCTCAGGCGAATGACCTTCTTGTATAACCAAGTTGAAGAAGCTACAGAAGCTTGACCTTCAAAGCAACATGTTCATGGGCAAAATTCTGAACACATTGAGTTCACGGACTGAGCTTGCGGAGCTGAATTTATCAAACAACAAACTCACAGGCAAAATTCTGAGTGGACTCGGCGATTTACCCGTGCTAACATATTTGGACCCCGGCCAGAATTTACTTTCCGGCAGGATTCCGGTGGAGTTAATGAAGCTAGAACTCAATAAGTTCAACATCTCTAATAATCAACTCTAAGGCAGAGTCTCTCTTGGTTTCAATAACAAGTTTTACGTCCCAAGCCTGCTGGAGAGCACGGAAAACCCTTGCTCCTGCTGGTAGACATCTTCCAATGAGATCGTGTTCGAATGGAGAAGTAGGTAAAATGGGGGAGGAGTTAATAAGGAGGAGCTTAGGGTTTTGTAAGGGAACAAACACGTGCTTTGATCAATTCATTTCCTAAGTGGTTGCTGCATTGACTGCCAAATCAGCTTTCATTACTATGGTGTCTTATTAGATGGGATTTTTGAAACCAAACAGAAATTAGACTGCTATATTTGAAAAAAAAGAAAGAAAGAAAGAAAGTATATTGTATCGAATCGAATTTCGGTGCTAGTAGGTTGTACTAAAATGTAGTTAATCCAAAAGAAAAACTTTGCAGAGAAGTAGTTTTCAGATATGGAAAAAGGGAACAGTTAGGCTAAAACAAGTTGTACCATGGAAATTGATTACTTGAACATTAATGCAATTGAAAACCACAACATATGAAAAAATATGGAGCATTAGGCATTTTCCATGAAAAAGAAGTTCAGTCAAACACACCATAACTTTTCTTTTCTTTTCTTTTTTAGAAGGGAGGATTAAATCTCCTCATTTAACTACAAACAACAAAAACCCACTTCAAACCCCCCTGGAGAGACTCGAATATGGGATCTTCTCCCCGGGTCTAAGTGGGTGCCTCCCCAACTGGCATTGTAAATGTATTCAATCAGTACAAACCAACACAAAAAAATAGACTTCCTTTTCATAATTAAGGACTTGGTAACTTACAAAATCCATGTGCATGAAGTGCTCAATCCGCATGTCTGCAAATAACCTATTCAGTCAAGAGCAAACCAGTCAGTAACAAGAAAAGACATTATCGGAAATTAAGATAAATATAATTTTTTTTTTATTTTTTTTTAATTGGAATAACAAAGGTAGTTGCTAAGGACACCTCAAATATAACTCAATACTACCGCGATTTAGGAAAAAGCAGGTTCCTGCTAAGGGCCCCTGAATGGAGGAACAACTGGTAACAGCGAGTTTTCTTGGCTGGTGGTATTAGTTAGTTAATTTAGATATCCCCATCATCGCACCACCATGTATCTATCTCCACCTCCAGCGCCGCACCACTATGGATCTGAGCATTGTCTACACGCGCGTGTATATACACTAGCTTGTGGCACACTCGATGCGTATGCAATAATATTACACATAACAATTGCTGACATCATGTGGATTTTTAAAACAATTAAGAACATGTGATGGCATTTAGTTAAATGGTGATAACACGTGTTCTTCATATTCGAGATCATGGGTTCTAGTTCAAGCGCTAATTTTATTTCAAAAGCATGAGGGGTAATTTTGTAATTTCAAGTGCAAACCAAGGGCAGGTATGTGTTTTTAAATAAAAACTTGGCATGGGTTCAGTTTCCAGAAATTTAACCCATCTGACCCTACCCAAAAATAAGAATTTATTTTCTATAATTACCCTTAAATACCATACAATTACCACGGGCCGGGTTCGGGTTTTCCAAAATATACGTGTGCCATCTCAAGGTTGGGTTGGCCATACTTTTAGGTGGGTTGGGTTAGGCAAAACCCACCCTGTCGCTTTCCCCTTGTCTCCACCACTATCACTGGTGTAGCATAGTACAAATCAAAAGGTACTATAGAAAAAGCAGTTGTACATATTTATGTTAGGGTTGCCACAAAGTTATGTGCGAATTTATAACCAAAAAAAGAGAAATTAAGATGAGAGTTAGCAATATACTTCTTGTGGGCAAATTTAACTTGGGCTTTCTGTATATCCGTGAGCTCATTGACCCTCTCAGCTACAGGGCCTTCATTTATATCCACAAACCCAAAAAGGATCATATTCCTTTCTAGCATACTTTTGACTAAAGCAGATACTAATTTTATGTCCTTTCTTTTGGCATCGATAACTAGATTCTTTAGCCTCTTCAACTCTCGTGTAAAAATAGGGAAAAGTGTAAGAACATAGAAACAGCTCTTGAAAGAGAATTGGATGCCCCAAATTACAAAATAATCAAAGGAACAAAGAAACAGAGAGAGAAACAACAGCTGAAAAAGTAGGGATAAATATTCATAAATCTAAAATGATACAAATAGTAGCGTGACTCAGTAAAATTTAGTTCTATTAAACGCTGAAAAAGTTTTTATGGGTCTAATGGGTCACCCAAATTCATTTAAGGGTGAACCTGTAACCAATTCAATATACCTATTAATTATAATTTCAACCTTTCATGTTGTGTTATCATGTAATTCTGCCGGCTCAACATATGTTAAAGTCAGTAGCAGAACTTTAATTCTAGTTCTGGAACATGAGTTTTTTAACTAACGGTGGAATCAGACTATAATTTTGGCTCCGGATTCACAATGACCCAAAAAAAAAAAGGTCTCAAAACAAGTGCAATGATGACTCTTCCTCATCTGCTCTGCTTGATGATCGAGATAGAAATAAACATCGGTAACCAGTAATTCTAGTCCCCCCCCTCTCTCTCTTCTCTCTCTCAACTCCCAGTGCCAATTTAACCCATTTTTCCTGAAATCCTCGTCACATAGTAAAATATCAATGAACTGGTTATTGAAAAGATACTTCAATGTTCTTGGTGTTGTACGAATAAAAAATTCAACTAATTTATTGTTGAATATTTCCTTTGGAGTTACAGAATTGTTTTACATTTTGTTCCTTGGCAAGCATAAAGTAGAAATTATAGATAAATATGGATGTACATTTAAGTTGGGAATCTGACTTTTAAAGAAAATTATATTTATATATATATATATATTAATTGGGTGGATATACTTCTCAATTTGTTTAAGGTATAGCTATTACCTCTCCAAAATGATTTTTACGGACAGTTCTGTTGTACAGTTTGGGACACTTTATATTTATTTGAGGTGGATTTTGAAGTGCTAGAGTACTAGATTGGTGTAAGAATAGCATTCCAGGTCATTTTTTGAAAAGTCTGCAAAAAATGCCATAATTTAAGGAAGTTTCAGATTTGGGAGTGTCCGGCATAATTCATAATTGGGCAGACTTTTGTCTATAGGATGGGGTTTTGTCTAGGAAAATTTAATAAGTGGTCAAAGAGGGTGAAACTTTCTGATTTTTGGATTGGTTTCCCTCTCAATTTTTCAGTTTTTCAATGGTTTTTCTGTTTTGTGTTGTATGTTGTAAAGAGGATCTATCCTTGTTTTGGTTTGATGGAGATTCCTAGTCTCCAAATCTTGTAGCTTCTTTTTTGTATTAATAATATAATATTTTCTGTTTCTTAAAAAAATACCATAAATGTAGGGTGGATGAACTAACAAAAACTACAGATAGATACAAAAATCACCCGACATTTATAGTCATTTTCTGTTTTGCTTTGTTTTGGTGTCTCTGCAGCACATTCTGTTTAATAATCAGTTTGAATTACATAAATACCTAATACATAGAAATCTTTTACCATCAATAATAGTTCAAGCACCAAATTCTAATTTTTTCTATAAAAAATAAAATAAAAATAAACCCTGGTTTCGATAACATTGTCGGAGGCCTAGTAAGTGTTCCCCTCTGTTGGGATTACAAGCAGAGCGTCTTTCATGCTTAACCATAAACTCTTGATTAGTTTTGATTGAAATAAAATGATTTAGATCTTCAATATATTGTTAGTAGGCTCATACTTGTAGTTGGAGCATAAGTAGGCCTGGGCATGATTTTGGCACTTCTATGATGATTTAGATCTTGAATATGTTGTAAAACTTAGATTGAGATGTCAATTACAAGCAGTCAACTGAATGTGAAAAGGCCACAGTGATATCATAAGCATCCCATACAGACAAGAAAAAGTAACTTACTGATTTTTTTTCCCGGGGAATAATAATATCAGCATGTTAAATAATATTGCAAGTGAAATTAAAATCATATTTCATGAAGAGGAGGAGGAGGAGGAGGAGGGGTAGAAGTATTACCGTACCGGGAGATAGATAAATCTTGAAAGGAGGCTTAAAAGGCTGAGTCTCGTGAAGGCAGTAAAGGCAATAGAGTCCACCCAGTCTAAGTGACACGGTAGCAGTTGTAGACGACATGTAAGCTGCATATGACTAAATCAGTGATAACAGACAGTATGATGATAGGAGATAAGGATAAATGGTGGTAAAATATGTAATTCTACAGATAGATACGTATATATTTCGGTATTTCAAATAGAAATTCTTTGCACGCTGATCTTGCTTAGCCTAATATTGTGCAATCATTTTATTCATCATGTCACACAAGAAAAGAAAACAATGAAACAGAATTGACGAACCCGTAAGAAAACTAAAGTTTATTTGCGCTATCGTCTGCCATAATAATCTAAAATGGCAAACCAAAGTCTAAACTATTGGGACTCAAATTCAAAAATTTCACAAAACTCTATTCTAGTGAACTTGGTATTTGAAGTAGATTTTATGATAAAAATATGAGATTTTTCTACTTTGCCCCCCATTTTATATGCACTATTAGACTCTATGGCCTCCCCCCTTCTCTCTCTCTTTCTATATATATAATCATTATCCCAAAGAAATAAGTAAAAATAGGGGGTTAAGTCAAAGGATTACAACAAAAAATTAGATACTGCCCCCAATTTTATGTAATTATTTGAGATTTCCCCGATCCAGGGGCAAACTCTGATGATTATGAAAACGGGGGGCAACTGCAATTTCGCAATAAGAACAAGAAACAAAGCCAAGAAAGCCGCAATATTACCTTGATCTATGTAGCACGGACGCGACACAAGATACGCGTTTCGACACGACACGCGACACGCAATTTTTCCAAAATGTAGGACACGACACGTAGGGGGGACACGTTCTTAATTAATTAATTAATTATATATATGCAATAAACGTTATAATTAATTATATATATATATATGCAATAAACATTATTAATTATTTAATTATATATATATGCAATAAACATTATATATATACACGTAGGGGGGACACTGGCAATATCCCAATACTTACTATCTCCTATTGTGTAGGCCTCGGGTTGGGGCTGAGCAGTCGTCTATGGCTGGGGCTAGGGTTTTCTTTCGATGGTGTCTGGGAAATGGGGCTAGGTTTTATGGGTTAAAGAGAGAAATGATATTTGTTACGTTTGTTTTATTTTCAAATTGTATTATTATTATTTTCACCCCATATTTTTAGTTTTTTTTGATATTCACCCATTTTTACGTGTCCCCAACGTGTCCTCAGCGTGTCCCCAGCGTGTCCTCGACGTGTCCCCTACGTGTCCCCAGCGTGTCGGTGTAAAAAAAAATTATTAAACAATGGGACACTCTCCGACACGCGTGTCCCAGCGTGTCCTCGCGTGTCCGCGTGTCCGACACGTGTCGGGCAGGATACGCGCCCTCCGAGAGAGTGTCCGTGCATCATAGACCTTGATTCAACTTTGTATGATATGGACTCAATACATCAACTATCATTGTTCAAATAATCATTCAACTTGATTTGAATTTGTGAGGTTTGATTGGGATATTTCCAGTTATGCCCATAGTTGTCAAAAGCGCGCCTAGGCGAGCGCCTAGGCTCCAGGCGCCTCCAGGCTCAGAGGTAGCGCCTCGCCTACTAGAAGGTACATCCCGTTCTAAAAGGCGAGGGATTTTGGCGCCTAGGCTCCAAGCTCCAGGCGCGTCAAGGCGGGGATTTCTGAAGGTAGGCGTTTTATTTTATTTTCACACCGTCTCACTCTCACGCTTCTCTTCCTCGTTCCGTCGCCGTCGATCGATCTTCAACAGGTCTTCTTCTTCGTCTTCGTCCTTGTTCTTCTTCGTCCTCTTCACTTTATTTTTGCTCCTTACCGACTCACTTTATTTTTGCTCCTCACCAACTCACGTTATTTTCCAGAATTATTAAATTATAAATGATATATATATATTCCAGAATTATTAAATTATAAATGTTATATATATATATATATATATTTTCCAGAATTATTAAATTATAAATGATATATATAATTTTTCCTGAATTATTAAATTATAAGTGATATATATAATTTGTCCAGAATTAGTAAATTATAAGTGATATATATAATTTTTTCAGAATTATTAAATTATAAGTGATATACATAATTTTTCTAGAATTATTAAATTGTAAATGATATATATATATATATATTCCAGAATCACTAAATTGTAATTTTTCCAGAATTATTAAATTATAAGTGATATATATAATTATAAGTGATGATTTATTTAGCTCTAAACTGTAAGACATTAGAGTAGTTGATGTGAATTATGACTAGAATAATATATTTCTAAGTTTTTGTATAGGGGTGCGCCTCACTTCCAAAAGGCGCGCGCCTGCGCCTTGCGCCTAGGCTCCAGGGACCTTGGCGCCTTGGTGCACCTTGAGCTTTTGACAACTATGGTTATGCCTGAGCCCTATGGTGTATCATCTTCTCAGTTGGTCTGTGGTGGATCTCCTACTCAATTGGTCACTTCTGGGGATACATTTTTGGTGTACTCTTTATTCTCATATATTGGACCTGATCCTTAGTCTTTCTGATGGTTGCATTTAGCTTTAGACTTTCAATCCCTTTGGCATTATGTTATCAAAACTAGAACTAGCACCTCAAACAATCTTGAATCCCTTGTATCCCATCGTTTCTCAGCTAAGACCATTGGTTTCATTACAACCCCAAAAAGTCCTAATGGTCCTTGGTATAAGTTTTGAAATGAGGGTAGTGAAGAGAATCTACATATGCATTTCACCTTTCTAAAACACAAGTATCCTGTGTATGAGATTCTTATCCTTCGTTGTATCATATTCCATTAAAAATACAGACTCAAGGTATTTGAGTTTGAATACAATTACTCTTTATATAGCCGTGCGTTGGAGAGCTATACTTATGATTCTGGTGATTCAATGTTAAGTATATGCCATGTGAGGGTTGAGTCGAAACTTAATTTAAGTTATATATATAATGCTATGATCAAGTCTAAGTTAACCATTAAATCGCCAACACACACTCTTGAAATTCATAGTTGGATGCTCACGGTTCACAATGATAATAGCATCTCGAACGCAACCTTGTACCACATGCTAACGCAATTGAAGACCATTTGTGTCTTTGTTCCGATTTCCGAAAATGGTGAAAATAGGAAAACTAATGATTGCCTTGGGACAAGTATTATTGAATCAACAAAACCAAGGGATTTCATATCTTAATGTATATGATATATGCAATCTTGATTCCCACGGGGTGAGTTGGGTTAATCTATATTTTCTTTATATGATTTATTGATAGGTGCAAAATATTGTAATTATTAGTATCTTACAAAGCAAAATGGCTATACAGTGCCATACCCCTCCTGTGAAACAGACGTCAAGCTACCACATATAAACTTTTAGTTGATCCTTCACTAACTATTCATACCATCATCCTACCAAGCACCACCATAACCAGGATAAACAAATAAAGGGGGGGCAGAGGATGTAATTGTTTGATTACCTTAGAAACCCCGTATTTTGGTTCAATGATTCCTATTTCACTCCAAGTCTCCAACAATCGAAGGCCCTTCGATTTTTGCCTCCATGATATTTTATCTAAGAATGTTGGCACAACCTCCCATTTAAACTCCTCTCTTCTCTATCTCTCAATTTACGACAGACACTCCCATTTTACTTCCTGTCAAAATACTTCATTTTGGCGCATCTAAACATTTCCAACACTCAGTTATTTTACTTTGCTTCATCACTGTAACCCTATTTTTTATAATATTAATATTAGCTCTGCCCCTCAGTTTGAATGAGCCATTGAAACCCAAAGCCATTACAAAAATTTTCTATATACATTGTTGGCACACTAGTTTAGTACCTAAACGCTTTAACATTTGGAAGAAAAATGTTAAATGTTAAGACTTTTAGGTACTTAATTAGTGTGCCAACATTGTATATGAAGAATTCTCAGGCTTTGGTGTTAAACTGTTAATTGCATCATCCACAATTGGGCAGAGTCGCAGAGATATATCTATGATTTTTTTTTCTGGTCTGTCTTGTATGTCCTAGGATTTAGGATTATTGCGGCAAGTATGTTAATTCTGCTCATAGATGGTAGTAGCCCAGCTGGGATGTTTTCTTTGTCAGTTATGGTTTTGATTTAGTATATCTATCTGCTGTTGTCCTCTGGGGACCTCTTGTTCTCCCATCTTTTGAATCTTTTCCAGTTGCAATAATATTTTCTTTTGCCTATCCAAAAAAGAAAAAATTTGGAAGAGATGGTTTCTAACATATCCAACCTAAACAAAGAAGGGACATCCTAGGAAGGACCAAGTAAATAGAAGTCAATAAAGTCCGTTTCCGAGACAAATTCAAAAGATTCGGTCACAGCATGAAAACAACCTCACTCCAGCCGAAGTTTCATAGTTCTATGGTACTTTTAACTACTCCTGTTTTAAGAAGTGTGAAAATCATTATTCTCTATCATTGTCTGAAGAGGGACAGGGCAAAAGAAAAAGTCTTCAAATATATTTCAAACTAGTAAAATCACCACCAGCGGACACAATAAACAGATGAACAAGCTAAAATACACTAAAGTAAGCAACTAATAAAGCAAAATACACTACAGTTAAGCATGTAAACCATACCAATTGAATGGGCATACAGAGATTGCATGAAGCATGCCAGGTTTGTGGTTGGACTTGCCTCAAAAATGAAGGAGAACTTTCTAGATTTCCATACTCTTTTCATATCAGCCAATGTAGTAAATTTACTCTGTAATTTTCACCAAAAAAATAGATTAATATTCTTTTACATATATATATAAAATATATTAGACTAAAGGGGGGAAGGTAAAATAGAACCAATACAATTTATTCAAGTAACACAAACTAAGAAGGAAATACATGACAAATAATTTAAGTATTACCTCGGCAAACTCTTTTATAAGCTCATCAATGTCGAGCTTGAATGGTTTGAGATCCATAATATAGTATATTCCTCTCTTGATCAGATATAGTGATGAACTATCTTTACTGACAGTTTGACACCATGGAAAAACTATGTCTAGTCACCAAAAAGAATAATAAGCGTAGAGTTTAGAATGCAAGAAGAATCAATAAGTAACACAATTGAAGCAAAGCAAAAATAACACAATTTATTTTTTTATTTTTTTCTTTCTTGTTTCTCTTTTTCTTGAACGTTCTTCTCCTGCTGGAGCATTACATTGGGTAGGGTAAATTAATTTACTCTATTCCACTTTACAGCGAAATAAATTGACGTATAAAAATTTAAATGTTACTGTAGAAAACGGGTAAAATTATCATTTATTTAAATTTTAGTCATACGCATAGCAGTCACTTATATTATTTCACACATATTTAATTCACTTATATAACTATTATTATTTTTATTTTTTTTGAATAAAAAATCCCATACGGATAGAGTTGACTTGTATGGCATTTTTTTTCAATTATTATTTTAAAAAAAAAACCATACAAGTAGAGTGTTATTGTATGGTATTTTTTTTTAAAAAAAAATAAAAATCATAATATGAGTGTGGGAGACTCGTATGGTATATTTTTGTCGGTATTGACTAGCTTTGAAATTTAGGAAGCAATTGGTAAATTTATCCTAAATTTTAGAGTATTCGTTGTGCTTTGCGCCTTGTGCCTAGACTATGAGTCTAGGAATGAAAGGCAATGAATGCAGCAATTTTTCTTGTTCTCCACGAAATTTACTCTTTCAATTCTTCTCCCTCATTCTCCTTCTTTGTTACTATCACTCTTAGCTTTGTCCATTAATTACGCTTAGTTAAGTCTGATCTAACATGATAGTATCAAAGGAACTTCAATCTCATACACTTAAATAAATGGCTGTTGAGGGTGATATGCCACCCCCATTCCCTTGACAACTAAATAAGATCAATTAGGAAAATAATAGTCTCGTACTGGAAGCAGTAATGAATTGTACACTTCGAGAATGTATATACAAGTGTATGTATATGTGTGTATATATATAGAGAGAGAGGGGGGAGGGAGTTACTTGGTGGTGGTGGTGGATAGATTGATAGGGAGACGGCGTCGAAAGATGACAATTGACGAGAAGGAGTGACCGAGTGAGCAGACGGCAGCTGCGACAACCGGATAGCGAGACGGAGTGTGTTGTACTGTTGCGTGCAGCATGTAGGAGCAGGACTACAGGCATCAGGCATAGGAAATAAGGAAAGGCTAAGTAATGAACCCTATGTTAATGTTTTTTTTACACGAAGAAAAAGCTTTCTATTAGATCAAAGATCAAATCCACTACAAGTATATCGAGAATAAATTGGGGGGAACAACCTCTCAAAACCCAGGGTCAGATATAAAAGCAGAAGCCCTCGCTAAGCAATGAGCTACCTGATTCGCTAAACAATAAACAAACTTAAAAGAAACATTATTAATTTCTTGATATAGAATCTTGTATTCGTTGATAATTAAACGTAAGTACGAGGAGTCCAGATAATTCCCACGGAGAGCGAGTATCAATATTAACGCGTCTAACTCCACACACACATTAGACATTCCCCTAAGCTTTATCCAAGATAGCGCTTCTTTACAGCTAATAGCTTCAGCTAATGGCGGGTCTAGAGGAGCAATAAGTGACCGATTTCTAGCAAATAAAAATTGGCCATTATCGTCTCGAATTACAAACCCATTGCCCACCCAATTTTCTGCTTAAAAAATGGTACCATCAATGTTACACTTGATCAAACCAGCCTCCAGCCTTGACCATTTAACATCCTTGACAACTGCAGCTTCCACCATGCTCAACGAACTCAGCTTTTGGGCTTTTGACCATTGTGCTATAAACGTGAGAGTGCTGCCTACGACTACTAAATTTGGACTTCGTTCTGAATTCCAAACCCAATTATTCCGGTTACACCAAATACTCCAAGTAATCATCGCAATAATTCCAATTTCCTTAACCCAGTACCAGTCACAAATAGCTTTCCACCACGAAACAAAAATCCCATCAATATAAGTAACATCATTAATGCTCGAAATACTCCATACCTGGATTGCTGCTGGACAATGCACCATAGCATGAATATCCGTTTCAGCAGTAAGGCCGCAAAAAGGGCACGATGGATCCACCGAACCGAACCTTGCCCAGAATTTATAAGCTCCAAGAGAGCTTCCAATTAATGTTAGCTGCATTTAGAATAGAAGCAGCACTGGTGCCGCGCATAAATCTATACCCTTGCTTTACATTTTAAGCTCTAAACCGGTCCCTTGCCCAGAACCATGAATCCTCAACAAGCTAATTCGATAATGGAATGCATAAAATTAAATCTCTATCTCGAGGAGAAAATAAATCTGAAATTAATTCGGTGTCCCAATTGCTCATTATGCCAAGCCAAAAAGAGCTCACAGAGAGTTTTTCTAATCCAACATCAGGATTGGTTTCCACGTATGGGTTTAAACTATTCAGAAGCCAAAGATCTCCGAAAACTCTAATATCAGTACCTGTTCCAATGCGAAAGTGGGCTTTAAGACGAATTAATGATTGTGCCGAGTGAATGCTTAGCTTGACCACGCATAGCTTAGGTTTACACCCAACTTGGCCAAAATAAAATCAGAATTGGGGAAGTATCGAGCTTTATAAACGTGGCCATGAGCGAATCGGAAAATTGTAGCATTCTCCATCCCTGTTTAGCAACCAAAGCGATATAATGATCCCATAGCCTACGAAAGCCCAACCCACCATGCTTCTTAGGAATGCATAATCGATCCCAAGCAAACCAGTTTATCCTTTTACTATTATTCGAACTTGATCCCCACCAAAAAAAGTTCATCATACGCTCGAGCTCTTCACAAAGACATTTCAAAAGAGCAAAGACATTCATTACATATGTTGAGATAGCTTGCATGACTGTTTTCAATAAAATCTCTTTACCTGCCTTCGATAAATTCTTCCTCTTCCACCCCTAAATACGCACCCAAACCTTGTCCTTTACATAAGAAAAAATCTAAAATTTATTTTTGCCGACAACTGAAGGAAGGCCCAAGTATTTACCATGAACCACCGTCTTATTAAGTTGAAAATACCCACAAATATTCCCCCGTGATTCAGCTGAAAAAGATATCGAGGACTTTTGAAAGTTTGTCTGCTAGCCAGACGCTTTCTCTTAAAGATCCAATCACTCTTTCACCCTGTAGCTCTCTTGATCAGTAGCCTTAAAGAAAATAAAGCTATCATCTACGAAAAATAAGTGCGAGATCGAAGGCTCAGTTTGTACAACTTTTACACCCATGAATTAATCCTCTGTCTACATAGTCGTGCAGTAAATTAGAAAGGCCTTCCGCACAGATAATAAATAAGTAAGGACCTAGTGGGTCACCCAGATGAAGACCCCGTTGCGGCAGAATAGGACCGATCTCTTTCCCATCTTGAATAACTAAATAATAGGCAAAAGATACACACATCATTATAAGATTCACCCAACTAGGACCAAATCCGAGCTTCACTAACATAACCTTTAAAAACCCCCCACTCAATGCGGTCAGACCCCTTTGACATGTCCAGTTTCATGGCAATAAACCCAACCTTCCCTTGGCACTTCTTTCATAAATAATGCCCCACCTCATAAGCAATCAACAAGCTATCAGTAATTAAGCAGTTCGGAATAAATACGCTTTGCGTATCATACATTATATCAGGGAGAACACACTTTAACCTATTGGCCAGAACTTTAGAAATAATCTTATAAATAATATTGCATAGAGCTATAAGGCGCATATCTAACATTTTCTCCGGCTTCTTAATTTTTGGAATAAGCACTATCAATGTAGAATTCAGCTCTGGAGGTATATAACAATTATTCAAAAAATCAAGGCATTCAGCTGTTACCTTAGGGCCCGTGATGTCCCAAAATCTTTGAAAAAACCCAGGGTTAAAGCCATCAGGCCCTGCCGATTTATCAGGATGCATAAAGAAGAGGGCTTCTTTAATTTCTTCAGTAGTAAACGGCTGACTCAGCTGCTAATTATGTTCCTCCATGACTTTCGGCTTTACACATCTCAAAACCGCATCAGAATCCAAATCAAATGAGTTAAATAGCCGATTAAAGTAACCTCTAATCGTATCCTCAAGTCTGTTATCGTAGTTCCACCAAACCCCATAATCATCTTGTAATATGTTAATACTATTTTTCTTACGTCTAGTTGAGAAGTAATAATGAAAATATTTCGAATTCATATCCCCCTTTTTAGCCAGTACTATTTTGACCTATGTTTCCAGTAGGTTTCCTGCTAATATAGTAAACTACTAAGCTCATTTCATAGCTCAGTCGAATGCGCTACTAATGCGTTGTCACGAAAACCCATCAAATCGTTCAACTCAGTTCTACAACACCTAATTCGATGCTTGAACTTTGCTATAATATTATTACCCCACTGCTCCATGATTTTACTGCAATTATTAACACAATTAACGATGCCCAGCCTCTCGTTATCAGACATGCAATTAATCACAATTGTAACAACCCGCCTAATTAAGCAGGTGTTAACGGATGTTGTATTTAATTAACAGCAGATAGACAAATAGGCATAACTGGTAAATTAAACGAGGTAGAGAAATCTAATAAAAATTCGGAATGAAGTATTCGTAAATACTAAGAAATCCATCATGTATAATAAACAACGCGAAAATATAGAATACTTCTCAAATCCATTACAATCCAAATTCGATAAATACTAGTACATCCATAGATAGTACAAGTACTCAAACTTAATTAATAGTTACAACTACTACCAAATAGGATAATACAACAACTAATTCCATAGGGGCATCAAAGAAGATTCTATGATGAACTCGGACCTGCTTGACGACCTCTACCCGAGACACGACGTGTACCTGAAAGGAAAATGAGGGAATGAGCCACAAATGGCCTAGTGGAAACTATCGGGAAAGGAAAAATGCAATGCATGATCGCATTACAATATAAGAGAGTTCACAATTAAATTATTAACAAAATTCCCGATTTATACCAATTTATAGAAAAACCATACATAAAGCATCAATATAATTTTATTAATTATCAATACGTATTTCACATGATAGCTATATA
Organism: Lonicera japonica; assembly: GCA_021464415.1. Classification (NCBI taxonomy): domain Eukaryota; kingdom Viridiplantae; phylum Streptophyta; class Magnoliopsida; order Dipsacales; family Caprifoliaceae; genus Lonicera; species Lonicera japonica. Next base: position 59,253,667 of record CM038467.1, read on the forward strand.
AACATCCATCCACCTCCTCCTCCTCATCGACCTAATACCGGTAGTAGACGGAATATACTACTCACAAACACACCCCATCTTACTATGGTTATGTGCACTGGTAACCAGATTTATGGCACTCCATCTTTACCATAGGTCTGTGGAATAACATAACTCAAGCATTTATATACCGGTACTTATCCGGTTCCAACAATCTCAATATTTTTCATAACAATTTATATACTTAATCCAGAGTGTTTATCAAAGGCTGTCTCACACAATTAATGGGAATAATTAATCTGCTTTAGAACAATATAAATTCATGTATTCATTATAATTCTAAAAATCAAGTTTTTATAAGTGTATACCATGCTTTACACGTCAATTTACGGTAATAATATTAATTCCAACGATTTTGTAATCCAAAATGGCAGAGCAAACACTAGATTTATTAGAATTGTCATCAAGAAATCAATACATGTCTAATAACAATTTAAAATATGATTTAAGAGTGATTTATATTCTGAAAATTAAGGAATGTAAGTAGAAATCTCAAGTATTAGACATGTATATGACGTTTCTAGCTATTTCGGTACCAAATTCTCAATTAAAAACGTAAATGTAGACATGCAATATAATCAGCCTCCACTTTCATCAAACACAACCAATATACCATCAATAACAAAGCTAAAAAATTTTAATCCACGGCTATACAACATGCATGCAAGAGAAACTATGAATTTGGTACCGAAAATCTAGTATTTCAACTCAATCAACTATAATTGTTCAAAAATTAAAGAAGAAAGGGAAGTTCCCACCTTAATCACTTCTGGACAGAAATGGAGAGCCCCAAAGCAACCAACTACAGCCACCGATCGAGAAAAACGAGCTAGGAAATGGACTCGCCACACCAAAAACTTGAGAAATCCACAATTTCAAAGTGAAAACCATTGATTTGAGCTAGAAATCATCCATCTACACCCATTTCTCTCTCTAGAAGTGTATATATCTTTCCCCCGGTCTCAATGCTCTAAAATGGTGTTTTAAGGACTGAAGAAGATGGTCAAAACTGGTCAAAAATGAAAGTAAACGAGTTAACTCGATCAAACCCGATTTACCAAATGTGTTCTGGCGCACTGTTCGTAATTTGGCCATAATTCTTTGCTCGAAATTCTGATTGGGATGATCTTTATATCAACGGAAAGTTAATTCAAAGTTCTACAACTTCACAAGAGAAAGTTTCTTCAAATTCGTGATAGATTAATACCAGAATTTTGTCAAAGACAGTACTCTGCCGAAATTCAGTATAATATGATTTTTTGCTAATGGGCTTACTTCGCACTCTGTTTTGACTATTGAGTAGCGTGAACTAGCTTTCGGTCAAAACACAAAAGCTGTAGATTAATATAAGATGAAACTATAGAAGTTTACGGAGTGGAAGTTGGATAATTAATGAAGAAGTTATGAGTCTCCAAAGTCGATAAAAATCCAACCGACGAGTAAAAATTTCGGGTTCGAAAAATGCCTCCGAAGTTCTCGTTTCAATTCCGATAATGATGAAACTTTTCATAATATTCCTAATAGATATTTATGACATGTTGGGAAAAAAAAACTAAATTTGGAGGTCTAAAAGTTCGTGAACCACAAAAAAGATTTCTAGGAATTATTAAGGATAGAATTCAATTATGCTAAATACTCAAAAATGCTTAAATGAAGTTCGAATCTAATGAAACTTTATTAGATGGTTTAATAACTTTAATGTGACGTGCCAGAAAAGACTAAACTCAATTCGGATCTTCCTAGGTCGATGAACCAAATATAAGAAAAGTAGGACAATCTAATATTCAAGAATACGCCAAATTTTCCAAGAACGCACCAAATTGCTCAAACTAGTTCCAAATCAAATCAAATTTTATAGATTTTTATCCATAACACCGAAGTGACGTGTGGGAACATTTTTACTTGTCTAATTCTATAAGGGAATCGGACAAATAACTAACTAAATTAAAAAAAATACACTTATCGAAACACAGAGTGTTACAACCACCGACTTGCAATCGAGTTCTGCTAACCACGAATTTTCAAACCGAAACCGGTACAACCGATTATGAAGTAGCGTGTCAATCTGTAGAAGGAGTGCTGAATGGTCTAACGATACCGTTTGGAGATTACACACTACTGGATCATCAAATAAAGTCATCCATGCTTGTGTAGCCAATGCATAGTCAAGCCACTCCTCTACCCAATGCGGTTTCCCTACTCCACATTCCTAAGTGAACTCATACGCGATCATACCCAAATCAATCAAATCTGAATCTTTTGTCACACTTCTGAAACCGGCTAATAAATAATTCGGGTGCAACGTTTTACCTTGTTTTTCGAATTGGAGCAGAATATTGTTAAAATCGCCAATTATACACCATGGAAGAGGCGATTTATGGCTTAGACTTCTAATCAGTACCCAAGATTCACTCCTATGCGAACGATCCAATTGACCGTAGTACCCCGTTAATCTCCAAACCGCTTTACCTACAACATGAACCTTAACGTCTATATGACTAGATGAGTAGCTAATTAACGACGCCATGCCCTTATCCTTCCATAATAGACATAACCCCCACAAAGCCCCATCCTCTCTACATACAGTAAGCCCTTAAAACCCAACATATGTCGAAGTTTCTCAACTTAATCCCTACCTACTTTCAACTCCATCAGGAAAATGAAGCTAGGCTTGTGACTAGACACAAAGTCTAGAATTTCTTGAACTGTGTGAGAGCAGCCCAACCCCCGATAGTTCCATTTTAGTGTCGTCATTGGTCCAGGCAAGTCTGTCCAATAGATCCCGCCCCATGCAAGTTTTTTGAATCATTTTGGGTTGATTCTGAGAGCCCACTCTCTAACCCTATAATCATAAAATCCATGTCCTCTTTGTCTTAACATCTACGCTTCCGGTCATTGATAACTACTCCCCCTGCACCCTCCTTGCCACTCACATTATCAACCATAATCATCATAGAATTATCCAGTTCAATTTCAGCGTTCATATTGGTGAACTTTCCTCCATCATTGCCTCAGTACTTGGTTGTTAGTTGGGCATTAATCATCTATTTCGTGCGCTGATCTCGAACATTGGCCTCTACTTCTGTCAAAGTAATCAAAGAGGACTTTTCCTGTTTGCTTGTTGCGTTAAAATCATTTGAGGGGGTTAAAATAGGAGCACCAAATTCAGGGGAAGATAATAGCCATTTGGAACTAGATTGCTTAACTTGCCGCCAATTCGAGGCCTTCATAAATGGGCCGTAAGGTTTAGCTGGGTTGGTTTCACCATGGCAAAATAACTTGGCACACAATTCCTCAGTATGTCCCAAAAAAACCATAAAAATGGCAGAAAAGAGGAATTCTTTCGTACTTAAAAGCTACCCATTGCCATTCACCTCCGGATTTCTTAATTTTCATTTTTCTCTTTAGTGGCTTACGTATATCTATGTTGACCCGAATGTGCATATAAGAGCGCCATGCGCCGCTGAAGTTATTTGGGTCTGTTTCAATGAATGAGCCAATAAAATTTCCGATATCCTGACTAACTTTTTTTGACATGAAACCGCTCAGGTGATCAAGACTTAATGGTTTATATATATATATATATTAACAATAATTAATTATATATATATATATATTGGGGGGGGTCTTCAGAGATGGGTATTTAGATACCCGGAACTAAACCATATCCGTTTTTTTTCTCTTCCTACCCCATACTCGGACCCGAAATGTACTACTCGAGATGGACCATTTGGGTAAAAACTCGCTGGTACCTGAACCCGCAGCTATTTTTGCCATCCCTAAACATGAGAGAGATTTTTTGTTTTGTTTGAGGAAAATAAAATTTTTACCTATAAATCTTACCACCTATTTTTATCGGATTTATTAAATGAGTTGGTTTTTTTATCGTATTTTAGGTACAACTCATTTAAAGCATCCAATAAAAATAGGGTGGTCTTATTTACACCCTTAAATCTGTCACAAACATCACACTCCAAAATTTAACTAAAAACACTTTTTAACACCACTTTATTTGTCATAACCACCCTCTTTCATTGCCTCATATTAGGTGAGTGCTTAGCAACACACTCTCCTCATGTAAGGCGAGTTTATGTGAGTACACTCACCTCTCATTAAGCGAGCCTTATTTGAAAAACACTCCAATAATCTATTACATGATGTTAGGTGAGTTATTATAAACAAACTATCCTCAATAGTGTGAATGTGTGCATCAGCACTCATCTCTCATTAGGCAAATCTTAGGGGGTGTTAGTGATTAGAAATTTACCTTTGGGGGGATAGTTGTGATAGATTTGGTGGGTGTAAATAACGACACCCTAAAAATATGTGATAAGATTTATAGGTAAGTGTAGCATTGCTCTTTGTTAAAAGAAAATTTTGTATTTAACTTATGCGTATGTATATATATATAGTTCATTTTCGGTACGGATTGGTCTATACAGGTCTTTTATAACATTTTTCCGTTATAAAAGTATTGAGATATTTTTTAAGATGCAAAATCATCGTAAAAAATATGGACCAGTCCGCACTTTAAAATTTATATATATATAAATTAATTTTTGGTTCAGTTCACTAAAAACTTTTTCGTATATATATATAAATTAACTTTTGGTTAACTTTTTCACATATATAAATTAACTTTAGGTTCAGTTCAATAAAAACTGAATCTCACATAGATGAGCTGTTATCGTACCAGAAATCAATCGATAATTGATTTTAACTGGTACAATTCAATTATTTTATTACTTCAATTTTTAATTTTTTGATCAAAAATATCATCCTTAACAAAACCACATACACATTGAAGAGAAGTGATAAACACTTAAAATAACTTCTTCTTCTTCTTCTTCTTCTTTTTTGACAGGTACTTAAAATAACTTTAAATATGTAAGCATGTACGTGTTTCTATGAAAATAAATAAAGGCAAGTATAAAAAAGTTGAACTATTTACTTTATGGATAACTTTACTTAATACGAATATTTGTATCTACATTTGTAGGGTGAAATGGAAAGTTATTTATATAGTTAACAGATAAGAAAAAACACCGCACAAAAGTGATAAAACACTAAAAAATACTTTAAATATATATGTGTGCATGTGTGTATCTATGAAAAATAAATAAAGATTACATTTACATAATTTAAAGTATTTATTTTAGAGCGGTGATATTGAGACTTCAAAAATACTTAATAATATTCTCATTTTTATTTGATTTTTTACAATCGAATAAAGTATCTGTTATTCGATTTGTTGACCTAAAAGTCACTAATCTTATTTTGATAATAACAATAAAATTAATAATTGTTTTCAAAATTGCCATAATCAAATAAACATTTTATGTGATACAAAACTGATGGTGAAATTCAATTCTCTACAAATGTTTTCTTAAACACAATTGTATTATTCTCTATAACAATGTGATCATAGCATTTGAACAAAGCTATATCAATAAGGAACATAAGCTAAAAGCAAGTGAGGAATCGAAAAAAATTTCTAAGCATTCGAAGATTCGCTTATTGTCAAAATTGAGTGAGTATCTTAGATATATGTAAAGTTACTTGTTTAATAGTCATATAAAACTCAAATACATCATGCTTTATGATTTGAATGATTAAGAACAAGTTTGAAACAAAATCCCTCTTAAAATATCATTTCTATAAACACCGTTTTTGTAATTAATTTATAATTAATTCAAATAAACTTATTTTTAAGTTTTCTCTTCAATAGATGTCTTAGGGATATATTCTTAGGGTTCCTAAAGTATTAGAATTGATTTTGCAACTAAAATGCAAAAGTCCAAAATTTGAAATTTTGAGTGGCTAGGACAGTGCTCATTAGTCGACCGATGAGCTAAGCCTCAGTCGACTGATGGCCCTCAGTGGACTGAAGAGCTTACTCAGTCAACTGATGGTTTAAAAACTAGCTCTTGGAGATTTTGACTTTGTCTATTTTTGCCCATAACCTTTGATCATTACTCCCAATGGCCATAAACTTTTTTCATATACATATGAGTTCTTAGACTCATTTTTAACAACTTGAATCACTATACAATCCTATATTTCATATATCCACAATATTCAAGTTTCCAAGTTTATGCATTTATCATATTCTTCATTCATTGAGCTCTATATTTTGATCAATCTTGATAATTCTAGTGTGATCTTTATTTGTAATCTTCAAATAAACTTAAGAGATATTGTTCATTGGTGTTTGTCACCAAAACAATCTATTATTCACAATTGTGAGATGTAATACTCCGTAATGTAATTAGTGTAGATTAGACACATATTAATCTTGATTAAGTGAAATTTTTAAAGAGTTTAAAAATCTTGGTTGAGTATGGACCAAATTATAAAATTGCAAAAGTTCAAGGTTAAAATAATAAAGTTATGAAACATCAGGGTTAAATGCCGTAATTAAGCCAAACCTTTAATTTTTTTCATTAACCACCGACTTGCCCCATCCCATTAAATGGCTTCACCATCTCCACTTTTTTCATTTCATTTTATGGCCGAGAACAAGATAGTGAGAGAATAAATATAGGTATAAAGCTTACTTTTTATAATTTGGTCATTAAAACTCTGCCAAATCGAGTCGAGCCATAAGGGAAAATTGTTTTATACGTCGAGGGCTACGCAACGATATAAGAATTTTAGAGTTATACTGGTCGGGGTTCTGATATTAACTCAAATTTCATTCTTTGAGGTTAAATATTTTGAGGTAGGGGTTTAATTATTTTTAAAACCTGATAATATGATTTTATTCTATATAAATCATTGTATATTAATTTTCTTTATTTTAAGAATTATTATATGATGAGAATGATGATAGTTTATGATTTATAAATCCACGGGTCTGTGATTTGAAGCAAGATATGCCATTATACTTGATATATTTGTGTTATTTGACATACATGAGATATTCCTTAGATGTGTAGATATTGTATATATATTAAATTGATGAATTATATACATCAAGAAATATGTATAAAGATTTGCTGTAATTATATGGCATAAATTGTTTCAAATATTCATTTATTAGCATGTTATACATAATGTGCATCGTTATTGTGTCAACCGGATTCTTGGAGACCTTTCGGCAAGCTCGTACTATTTTTATGGCCTATCATATAAGCATATATCTTGTATTTGTAGTGCCGAAAGTTTCTTATGTCTGTTATATCATTCTAGGACGTGATGTGATCCCGTGATGGATCCGATTATGATTTTTATTGTGGCCCTTTGATGATAAAGGAAATATGTATTAACTGATACGTACCGATGTAAAAATAAGTAGGGTTCGGTGCCCTTGGGTTGAAAATTCCTAAACTCTCAGGGGACAACAATGAGGTCGGCTATCTAAAGACAGTTGTGAGTAGCCTGAAAATCTAGATATCAGCAAAGCACTTGTGATTTTGTAATATGATATGGATGTACATGTGGCCCAATTTTATTATGATATAATGATGGTCTTTAATGGACCGGATGATGTTATATCATGGTTATGTTCGGTTTATTCTCTGGGGCGATCAGGCTCGCTCTTATTCTTATGATTTTGGTTCAACCCAGTTTCGGTATCTCTTGGGGGCGGTCAGTGCCATTGTTATTATTATTATTATTATTCGGTTAAATTTTGGTATTCTCTTGGTATAATGGTTGACACAAGGGAGGTAACCTGCATATGCACATGCATGTATTGTTTTATCGGTTAAGTCATGATTTATGATTAAACAGTTAATTACGTTTTGTACATAATATTGCATGTTATATTATCCCTTACTGAGCTGTGAGTTAACCCCGTTTTGTGTAAACGAATTCAAGTATCCATGAGATGGATGAGACAGAAGATGCGACTAGGTCGGGAACGAAGTAGAGGACCTCTGATACCGACTCATTTTTGTTGTATATGTGTGTATATGGCAAGTCACGACTAGCCTGAGTTGTTGTTTACTTTGTAATACATGTTGACATGGTGTGTATGCCTCTCAGATTACATGCAGATGTATAGATATATATTACACTCATGTTTTATATTATCGCCCACAACATCAGTATCAGGATTGTTTGTTCCATGCGATGTGATTTTCTTGGATTTATTTCATTATTTATTTTAGACCTACTTTAGCTCGTCTAAGGTAGGTTAGAAACGCTCTATGTCTTAATTATAGGTGTTATTCTACTAATTAATGCGGGAGTGTTACATGAGAGGTGTTTCTCATAAAATTACGAGAGGATTTCTTGTGTTGAGTATGGTGAGAAAAATCACACTTGTTGGAGTGTTATGAGAAGAACAACACTTGTTGAGTGTAGTGAGAAGAATTACACTTGTAAAAGTTTAATTTTCATTCGAAAAAAATCATTTTTTAGTGGAATTTCTCGGGAACCTACTCAGACGCGGACGTATGGTCTAAACAACCGAACCGCATAAACAAAACGTCATTGTGTCATTCGATTCAATCGCTCTAAACTCAAGCTCTTTATTATATCTCATTTATAATTGCTAATTGCTTGTGTGATTGATTTATTTACATATTCACTTGTTATACATTGTATTAAAGTTTTATTATTTAAACTTTATTTGAAACTAATTTTAAAATTCCATTAAGTTTCACAAACCTTATTCAAACCCACCCCTCTAGGGTATTTTCTGACCTACATGATTTTTGAGAGTGGTGTATAAGCATATATACTCTATTCTTGACAATCGAATAATGTATTGTTAAATTTATACTCGATTCTTTACAGCTAAATAATATATATTTTATTTAGTTGTTAAAAATAAAATAAAAATATATATTTTTAAAAGATATTAAAGGTGCTAATATTACCAACTTTACTTTATGGATAACACTATTTACTTTAGGGTGATTTTAAATGCACCCACTAGATTAGGCTTCTCACCCCACTTTGAGAGAACTTTCTTCTCACCCCATTAATTTTTAAAAAAATCTTTCAACTCACCCTCTAGGTGGGGTGAGTTTATTAAAAGTAATACCTCTATAAAAATGAACATTTAGTGACGAATAATTTGCCATTACTTTTCACAAAAATTCAATTGCATAGAATTCATTAGATTATGAGCAGAATTTACATGGAAATTAATTCTAAGCAAGTAAATATTGAAAACTAAATTTTTTGAAAAATATTATTTTAACTGGCGATCTTCATTACCTGTAAAACAAATCAATCAATAATTCAGGCAAAATAGCGCTCGACATAGTCGAAAAAACTGGCCAATCGGAAATTTCATTCTTACTACAAGAACACAGAATCCAAAGTGCTAAATCACAAATGTTCCCCAAGACATAGAATCGAGTAAGGATGATTTTAAATGCACTTTATCAAAACAAATAAAATTAATGAAGAAAATTTACATACTTTTGAAGTGAGAGACAAAATCATATTCTTCAATCTTCTTCCAATTAGTTTCGCTACAGATGGGATGAAAGAATCTACCGATTAGTTTCGCTGCAGATGGAGAAAAGAATAAGAGAAGAACGGGTTTTATCACGCTCGGGTAATAGCGGCAATAATGTGGGATTTTTGGTGGGGTGAATTTACAGATCTCAATTAGGTTATTTTAGGTAAAAATTATTTAATGTAAATATTTTAGGTGGGGGTGAGAAGCCTAATCTAGTGGGTGCATTTAAAATCACCCTTACTTTATTGTATATATTTGTAGCTGTATTTTGTAAAGTGAGATGACAAGATATTAAAGTTGAGAGCACCTTGCAATTTTGTCAGCAACCCTGTTTGCTTCCCTTGGAATATGTCTCACGGGCTTTTCATCTCCATTTTTAGAGATCTGCATTCTTGAATATATAATTATTCGTGATTCATTTCTTCCTCGTCTTTATTAATGAAATTCACTGCTTCGAGGCACTCTGTTTAAATTGGAACTCCGAACTGGCCCTTCTCCCATTGTTTACATAATTAAAATTACAAATGTTACACTATTGTAGTAGCTGGGTCATTGTTTATTAATTTGAGACATCTGCTAAATAGTGCGACCTTTATAGACTTGAGTACCTTTTTTTTTTTTTTTTTTATTAAAATGGTGGCAAGTGAGCAATCACTTCGAGCTCGGTAGAATCACATTAGGCGACAAAGCTCAAAACCCTCCCTTTCAAGATTTAACACAATTGTATTTACAAAACTCGAACTTAAGACCTTGGTTAAGATAGAACACCCCGTGCCAACTGATGGGGTTAGATTTGCTTTTATTTGTATACTTGCTTTTATTTAGGATGATTTTATTTCTATCTCTAGTACTATTTGATTTTATTCTTATTTTTTATTCGATTCTTAAATATCGAGTAAGAGTATGTTATTCAGTTCTTGAAAATATCTTACTTAACCTTTAAGTACCGAGTAATAAGCTTATACTTGATTCTCAAAAACTGAATAAGATACTCATACCCTTACTCGGTACTTAAGAACCGAATAAAACTCTTAAGTACCAAGTAATATACTTATTCTTAACTCTCAAAAACCGAATAACATATCATTACTCAGTACTCAAGAATCGAATAAAGTGTGAGAGTAAAACTAAATATGTTAGGAGCAAAAATAAAATCACCTTTATTTATTTTCATAGACATATGCACATATTTGTGTGTATATTATATATATATTTAAAGAAATTTCCAGTGTTTTGTCACTTCTCTTCCGTGTGTAGTCTTATTGATAAATGCGTAGATAGCTTTGCATTTTCACACACAAAAAAAAGAACCCTTAAGTTTTGCTTTACATTGTATAAAATTGCTTCGTTAAAAAACTATTGCTTTAATAATAAGTTTTCTCCAAGAAAATATTATATATATATATTTAATAATTTTTAATGTTTTATCACTTGAATCAATACTTAATCTTTATCTGATAATTGTGCAGACAACTTTCCATATGAATATAATGTTTTATCACTCCTACTAAGATATAAATAAGTACTCGCTTTTAACGCTTTGCTCTGGTCAGTACTTTGTTTCGTAAACATTCCACAAATAACATCTATGACAATTTTTTAAAATATTCTTTTATCAATTATATGTACAACAATCAAGTTTTTCAAAAATTAAGTACAAGCAAACCAGTCAGAAAATGTAGGTATTAACCAAAACATACCTTAAATTTATTGCTTAAGGTTACCCTTTTGCCTTTTGGGCTTATATTTTCCTTTCTTTCTACTGTCAATGAACAGCTGAAGATTAAATGGGTGAAACTAATAAACTAATCTACTTAAGACAACCATATACGTGTATAAATATGTATGGAGTAGATATAGGAGAAAGCAGTCAAAAGAATATCACTGGAGAAAGGAAAAAAATAAAAGGAGGGGAAGGGGGAATTGAAAAGACGCGTTTGAAAACCTTAAGGGAAAAAAGGCTAAAAGATTAAGCGAACATCATTGGTAGAGCAATAATTTCTTGTGAGAGTAAATTCTATCTTAATTTAAAGCAACAAAGGTTAAATAATTTGCTTTGGTGTCAAAAGGAAGGTATAAATCTCTTCTTTTTAAAATTACAAATAAATAAAAATCACCTCAAACCAACACCCCCCCGTTCCCCTTCAAACTTAATCTTGGGTTTTCTCCCAAGTTTAATAGCTGAAAATTTCCGTTAGCTCTTTTTTTTTTTTTTGGTGGTAAGGCCATGTGTTATTCTTTTGATAGGAAGTTCAAACGGGATATGGTTCCTCTTTTGATAGGAGAAGATTCTCATACGACTGATGTAGACCCATATTTTTTTTCCCAGTGGGTCGCCCATACTTGTATTTTACTATATATATGTTGCAACTCATCCACAAACTTAACACTAAATTTACAACTTTATCAATTTTGTATTCATCCACAAACTTGACACTAAATTTACAACTTTATCAATTTTGTATACTATACGCAGTGCGGATGCTCTAAGGGGTGATTTATGCTTCTTATAAAATAAGAAGGAAAAATTGGAAATTGAAAAAATAAGTGTTCTCATTGTAGTAGGTTTGTAGTTTCCTCTACAAAGGAGAATGTTGATAGAAATGAATAAATTTGTCTCAATTAAGAGAAACCCAGTAGCAGTACAAAGAGCAGTTTTGAGAGTCATTTACAACAAAAACTGCTCCAAGAATAGAGTAACAATAAAACAATAATCATGTCGATACTGCTATACCAGAACTCTTCGTCCGTTGACTATCAGCTCGACTTTTGTGCAATTTCAATCAATAATGATAAACTTAAAAGATAAATAATGAATTTGAAATGGCGCGTATTTGAATTTATGGTACATCATCAGAATTTCTCCAATACGATCTTTCGCATGAACTCTACTGGTGCTGCAAAAAAGGAAGCCAATGCAAAGGTTAATAAAGAAAACATTGTCACAAATTTCAAGTGAAGATGGCAGACAAGATACTGGTTTGCATATACAAATATATATATATATATATATACGGGTAAAAAAACACTAAACCCCCTAAAAGTATCAACTTTTGGCATTAAACCCCTCTATCTTTTAAAAGTGACACTACCGCTGATCTAATAGTTACTAACACTTAACCCCAAAAGTTGATAGGTCTGTTAAAACACCAACATGACTGTTGTCATGTGCCTCCCATGTGAGTACCAATGGACAAAAATATACCAGTCTATTCATTTAAACATAAATTTGCTGAATTATTCTCATATATTTTATAAAAACATCAGTTAATCCTCTTTCATTTTCCACTAGATGGTGGGTGTTTTATAAAATAAATGAGTAGAATTTGGCAAATTTATGTTTAACTTGATAGATTGGTGTAATTTTGTTCATTGGTGCTCACATGGAAAGCACATGACAACCATCCTGTTAGTGTTAGTAACTGTTACATTAGGGGAGTTTAGTGTCACTTTTAAAAGATGGGGGGTTTAGTGCCAAAAAATGATAATTCGAGGGGGTTTAGTGTTTTTTCCCCTATATATATATATATGTATAGTTAAATACTTAAATGTAATCATCTGTCTCCTAATTAAAAGTCCACTATTCCTTTTTGGGACATAATCAATTTACCAAATCTTATTTTACAAAAGCAGTTTTATTCTCAACCATTGATAAGGTTGAAATTAGTGTATTTTTAAAACAGTCTGAAAGCGTCAAACTGCCCTCTTTTTGGGATGGAGGGACTATCTCCATAATTTTATTTTTTTTAATCATACAGGCTGTACATTAATACACTTGGTGTTCGACCTTGAAAGTAAGGGGAGTATATCAATGGTCAATCCTTAAAAACCGAAGCATATAAGTGTTATTACTTGAAGGGATTCCCAAAAAAAAAATTGCCTTAAAGACATTTAGCACCAAAGTTCATATATTTTGTTTAACAAAGTATATCAGACCCGATATACATAACAAGATTCATATCCCCCATTATCCCTCCAGATCCGACCTGATATACCTAAAGGGATCCCAAAAGTGTTTGGACCTAAAGACACTTACCTTGGAGCCAATATAACTAAGGAATCCTCGGCCCCCATTATCTGCTCAAGGTCCAACCCATTTTAAACTATACTTTTCTCATATTATCATCAATCCTAGCAACATTTTTTTTTTTTTATATTTACGGATTCTCGAGTTTTTCTTTTAAATGAGAAGAAGCAACAAAGGTGAAAAGCAAAATGGTTGTAAACTTGTAATTGTAGTTTTGTGAAATACAAGTGCTTCTAGTACCTACATAGTCCAACTAAGCACATAATCCACTCATAAATCCAATGATTTCGCATGTTCTATCATGCATTCAATTTCTCAGATAGATTTTTAGGTTGCATTTGATTGGTTTACATGGAAAAGAATTGAATTCGTTAAAATTCATATGATATTGGATCTTGTTTTATTGCTCACATCCAAAAGCCATATCAAAAGTTGTGCAAATACACACCTTATACGTAACTTTCTTTCTCTCATTTGAACTTTTGAATTGGAAGGCAACTCTTTTCCCCTCTCATCACTATGCTATTCTCATATATATTATCTATATCCAATTGTGCGACCCACTTAGCTAGAACAATTAATAACAACAATTAGGGTGCGTTTGATTGCAAAGTTGGAAAATGATTGAAAAAAACAAGTTTAATAAGGAAGTAAATGAGATGAGTGATTTGGTGAAATGTCTATTACTTTTTGGATCTTTAATGGAATCCAATTCTTTTAGTGATGGGTAAGAAAATTTCTCCGTGAAAAATAAGAAAAAAAGATGGAAATATCGTGCAAATCACCTACCTTTTTTCCAAACTTATCGTAAAATTTAATGGTTTTTCTAATAAATTTTCAATTTTGTAATCAACCTGACGCGAAGGCATATTCCATGGAAAAGAATTGCAACCAAAACCCTTTATATGAAATTAAAGGGAGAAATTCAAATTACCTTGGCCACCTGTGAAAAGATTGAACTGGACCATGGCCTGCCGAAGGAACATTTCAACTCCACTTACTATGATGGCTCCAGCATCATCGACATCTTTCAATAACTTCGTTTTTCTAGGTGTATAAATGGCATCAAAGACAAGCCTGTAATCCCGCAACATTTCCTAAAAAGAGAGAAAAATACAGTATTAATTACAAAAACCAAAATTGAAAATGCTGCTTTGAGAACATGGGAGAAACAAACCTCGGCCACTGGGATTCGAGTATCTGTATTTGGATGCATTCCTATAGGCGTTGCATTTGCAAGGATTGACTCTTTCTCGGGTTGGAAGTGAAGTAAATCTTCAAAAGGCCGAGCTTCGCCAGAAGCGGCTTGCGCAAGAGACTTTGCTCTACCTTTTAAACATAAACAGAAATGAATAATAAGAACCAAGTGCTTCCTTCTTAATAATGGCATCTTGAATTCACTAGCATATACACCCTCCGTCCCTAATCAAGGAGTCCATGTTTGGCTTTTACATTTTTTAGTAATACACTAATTTCATCCCAATCAATGGTTTATAACAAAACTTCTTTCCTATTGCGAGTTTTGGTGCATTGATTATCTTCGGAAAAGGAAGGTGCACTCTTAACTTGGGACATCCCAAAAAGGAAATAGTGGGTTCTTAATTTAGGACAGAGGGAGTAAAAGGTAATATATAAATACGGAAGCTAGGTGTGGGTCCCGTTTTAATGGAACTAATGTAACAACCGTTAAGGGCCATTATTTAATGGAGAGAAAATGTGGACCATTGGATTTATATCTCTCCCAACTAGTCTTTTCCTATCTCACAACTCCCCACAATATTTCCCGAATTTACCTTTAAAAAGCCCAAAAATACACACATATGACAAAAGGACTACAAACAGAGATACAGGAATAGATATACATATCTAAAAAGAACGTACAAATAAGTTGCCGTAAGACGGATAGTGCGTGTCATACTTAATATAATATTAACACAAATAAATAATATAATTTTTAGTTTCTCAAAGCATTATCTTTGTATCAGAACTCTATGAGATTTGTCATATAGTCATGTTATGTTTAATTGACTACCATGAATAGATTAATTTTATTTAGATATTTAATTGGTAAGCTGGTGAACTGGGAGACCACTACAATAGAGGTAACTTGACCCCTACAAATTGATCAAAGATCACTTGAGTGAGATTTTTGTCACAAGTATAAATAGAAGTTCTAGTAATCTTACCAAAATCAATATCGAAAATGAGAAACCGAGCTCCCCTGCTCTTAGCACCAAATGCCAGTGCTCTTCCGGCACCGCCAGCACCAACTAGCACAAATAATTTCCCAGTGAGCGGTGAACGGGGTAATACTTGTCCATTAGTGTAACCATAAACTGCAAAGTCCCAATTTTTTTGTTAGCAAGTCACCTAAAATTGTTTAAAAATCGACAGGCTCAATAAATTCACAAAAGTTTGAGGATAGAGTGAAAATGAAGATACTCCCTCCAGGGGGGGTCTCGAGGTATATAGGGGCCTGTGTAAAAGTAGAAATAAAGGGCCTTTTTTGCATATAAGAAATACTATTTCGGCCCCTATACTAATTATGTTTACAATATTGGCCCATTAAATAAGTTATAAAAGCCTTTATTGTTACAACGCCTTGTGCAGTTGCACACCCTGAAGACTAGGTCTGACTCCATCCATTAATGACGGGAACTCATTAAGCCATCAAGGCTTGACCCATACCTGGTCGGTTAGCGGGTTGTGTTGAAAATCGCCAGCCCTGTGTGTTGCATGATTATATTTGGTAATGTGGAGCAAGTGTGTTTTTGGGTCTGACATGTGGATGAAATAGCCTACTTTGATACCATAAGAGGCTCTGGAATTATGTATGTCTACTCATCTGTCTTTGAGGTGTATAAATATATATCCATGTATGTGCGTGTGGGCGTATATGTACATCTATAGAAGAACATAAAATAAAGGCTACGTTAAGAGAAAGATTAAACGAAACAATATAAACATGTGGCAATATTAATGGGATTCTACATTCCACTTCCCATAAAACACGATCATCATTGATATTATAAATTTTTCACGGTACCACAATATCTTGCTGAACTGTAGACAGAATTGAACAATAATTGAATTGCCTAGAAAATTTAAGCAATCAAACACCACCAAAAGTTTGAAAAAGTACGCATTTTCCACTTTTGCCAAATTTTCCATATAAGACACCTTTTTGTTTCAAAATGTTATTTTTGTCTTTTAGAACTCTTTACAATAATAGATGGTTCATGTATGGATATGGGTCGACATACCTGTAACCAGCAAAATTGGGACTCGAATAGACGCTAAAGAACTCCTTGAGATCATCCACAAGCATTGGCACATAAATCCCATTGAATCCCATGTGTCTTAAAGGTAGGATTATGCAAAAGCGGGCCTTTGCTATGGCCTACTGGTTTCGAAATGAGCCCAAAAACTTTAGTTTCGGCATCCATATACTCAATTTTATAAGCCTGCTTGAGGAGGTCTAGAGCAAGCACACCAGGCACCAAGTTTCCTTCAATAGATCCATAGACTAAGACACCACCAAATTTTGGGCCCAATAACTGACTTATAAGGCCTCGCTCCACCACAGAGTATGCGATTAATGGTACCTAGAGATAGTTAAACATGAGTGTTATCATACCATAAAAAATACACACAATTAACTTTAATAGAAGATAAATATATATATATATATTTGCTTTTAAGCTCAAAATAACCTTTCATGATAGAGGATAAATATTATCCTTAAGTTCTACCGTATAACTCACATTAGCTTGATTTTTAAAAGCAGGAAGACAAAAGAAAAACAATATTTCGCTTCAAGGTAAAAAAATAAAAAAATAAAAAAAAGGAAAAACATTTCCCTTTTCTAGGGACCATTATCTTGTTTGTGATAGCAGTTAAATGCCATTTGAGATTTAATGTTCGATTTTAAATCTTATTAGTTATTCATGTATATATTTATCAACTCATGCCTTTCATTCACAACTCTTGCTGAAATATAAAAACGAGTGTCGACCATCTAATAATTGATATCTTTTTACGAACCAACTCTGACCTGTGGTCCGTGGTAGATAACTATTAGTTTTTTCCAATGTACTATCACATTGTTAATTATTAACGTCACTTTTTGAATACTACATGTATGTGCAAGAACACAAAATTTATTATTTAATTATTTTGAGCTACCAAATGGTGACTGAAGAGTCAACAGAGTCATCATCACCAACTCTTTATCAACATATCGAGTCAAAAAGTTATTTGTGAGAATAAAAATGATATCGACCTTTAGCCTTATGGGTCCTCACTTGTTTATTTGGGTTAATGAAGTATTAATGTTATACATAATAATTCTAACAGTATTTAATTTGCATCTTTCATGGCTATTAATCGCGGCCTCCTCTGTCCCAAATTAAGAGCACTATTTATTTTTGGGATGTCCCAAATCAAGAGACAAGAGTCCAGTTTCCTTTTTGGGACGTAAACCGTATCACTTATAGTAAACAAAATTCTTTTTCTAACCATTGATTACATTAGTGCATTCTTAAAAACATGTCAAAGTCAAACTGGACTCTTTAA
This sequence comes from Lonicera japonica, assembly GCA_021464415.1. NCBI lineage: Eukaryota > Viridiplantae > Streptophyta > Magnoliopsida > Dipsacales > Caprifoliaceae > Lonicera > Lonicera japonica. Next base: position 59,271,729 of record CM038467.1, read on the forward strand.
TTGGGACATAGGAAGTACTGCATAAACCAAAAAAACAATAAATTTGTCATCAAAACTTTCATACCTGGCAATGTGGAACCAAATGAAAAACTCTTGAAAGCTCTGTGATATTTGTGGCAGTCGTAACAAGTTTGATGATATCTGCTCCGGTAGATTGCATGCATACAATAAGATGGCTGAGATCTTCTTTTGCAGAGATCATTGTATCTAGAAAACAAGATACTATTATTTTGCCACTACTGCGCCAACTTGGTTTGAGTTCTTCCATGAGATCAGAAGCTACCTGAATAATTATAGCATTAGCGTCATAAAAACACGGAGTTGAATCGTTTTTTGAGGGCATAACATTACCAATGATATATGCCCCTGTTTGTATATCTATATTGGAGTGTCTCTGAAGGGCATCCTTCTTTTAACTAGAGAACAGCCCACCACCTCTTCAGAGGGGTAAATGGTTGAGTGTTTCTTACGAAATTTGATGGAGATAATCTCCACGCTGGATGAATCATCTCCACCAAATTTCATCAAAAAATTCAATGGCGAAGTATAAAACCCGCGCCGACGACAACGATGGCAGCAACACTAATGACGGCCTAAACCCTAACCCTAGGCACGCCTACCAGAACACTCGAAACCCTAGGTGCGATGAACATACAAAACATCACCTTATGATGAATGACGAACGGGACAGCGAAACCCTAGGATCGATGCACACCCAAATCATGGCATTCTGAATCGCGCAGCTCACAATCTCGAACACCCCCCGGTCAGCACCTATGCAAACTGCACAAATCCTAGAAATCGAGAGGTCGGGATCGCTGACCTTGAAGTATGCAACCCCCATCCAATATAGGTCGAATGCAGCCCTCGACCTATTTTTGGTCTCCGAGAGGGAAGCAACCTGTGACCGGAGGCTCCGGAAAATAGCGACGATGAGCTTGGAACAGACGACCCTCCACGAAGAGCTACTAGGGGTTTTCCCCCACCTGCCCAGGTTGATAATGCTTTTCGTCTACCACTCCCACCAAAAAACCCTCGACTACAGCAACGACGTTGGGATTATTCGTCCGAGGAAGAAGACGCTTCCCAGGTCGGTCGCCGGGTTAATAATCGGGGACAAAACAACCACGAGTTTAAGATGAAGATGGATTTACCAAGTTTCGATGGGCATTTACACATTAAAGACTTTCTCGAATGGGTTCACAACGTCGAGAACTTCTTTGACTATTTGGATATCCCGGAAGACCGACAAGTAAAACTGGTCGCTTATAAATTAAAAGGTGGGGCTTCTGCTCAGTGGGAACAACTTCAATATAATCGATAGCAACAAGGAAAGCAGCGTGTTTGTCATTGGACCAAGATGAAGAGGTTACTCCAACAACGCTTCCTTCCTCCGGATTATGGACAATTCTTATACCAACAGTACCAAAGTTTCTGACAGTCCAATCGCACAGTAAATGACTATACAGAGGATTTTTATCTATTAAACGCTCAGGTTAATTTGACGAAAACCGAGGATCAGTTGATTGCACATTATATTGGGGGTTTAAAATTGGCTATTCAAGACTGTTTGGCTCTTCAAGGGGTTTGGCCTATGACCGAAGCAATTAATTTGGCGATGAAGGTAGAAAATCAAATTAACCGGTCCACCATACGCACATCGGGTAATTTTCATCGACCGACACAAGACACTCTTCTTATTCCACAAGGGCCTGCAACCTCAACCAGCAACACAAACAATAGCAAGGATGCTCAGATCACTCAGAACCCAACGCTAAATCAAGGAGTTCCAGTTCCAATTAGAACCAATACTGAGGCTCGTAATCAGCAAATGCAACGAACTATTAATGACCCTTATGCACGACCTTACCTTGGGAATTGTTTCCTATGCGGCCAACCCGATAATCACTCCAATAACTGTCCGAGCAGGTGAACAGTCAATTATGTAGGAGGGAATGGTGGTGAAGAAAAGCATCCGTTTGAAGACGACGTTTACAAGGGTGCTGAATTTAAAGAGGGAGACGAGGGGTAAGCGGTGACATGTATTATGCAACGTCTTTTACTAGCTCCGAAGAAGCAAGTTGATTCCCAGCGACACAAAAATTTTCAAAAGCAGTGCACTATTTGAAATAAGGTGTGCCACGTGATTATCGACAGCTGTAGCAGTGATAATGTGGTGTCCAAGGCTAGTAAAGGCACTTAATCTAAAAACGGAGAGACACCCTTCGCCTTACAAAATTGCGTGGATTAAAAAGGGACCTGAAGTCCAAGTGCAAGAAGTATGCAAGGTTCCTTTGTCAATTGGAAAGTACTACAAGGATAAGATCCTATGCGACATGGTGGACATGGACGGCTGTAATGTCCTCTTAGGAAGACCATGGCACTATGACGTTGATGCTACCTATAAGGGACGATATAATACCTTTATCTTTTGGTGGTCCGATAAGAAGATTGTCTTGAAGCCGCAGATCCACTCGCCCGACAACAATCCGATCATGAAGGAAGACAAACCGGCATTCACCAACATGATGGGTTTGGCTTTCTCTGCCGAAATCAAGAAACCAGGCTTCGTGGTAGCATTGGTGGTTAGAGGACAGTCTGAAAACCCTCCCTTGGCTCAAAAGGTGCTGTCTCATTTCCCTGATTTATCTCCTACTGAATTAACTAATAAATTGCCTCCCATGCGAAATATTCAACATTATATTGATCTAGTACCTGGAGCTAGTTTACCTAACTTGCCACACTATCGTATGAGTCCGGCAGAAAATGAAGAACTACAGACGCAGGTCAATGAACTGCTTGATAACGGTTTGATTAGGGAAAGTATGAGTCCTTGCGAGGTCCTAGCCTTACTCACTCCAAAGAAAGATGGAAGCTGGAGGATGTGTGTTGACAGTCGGGCTATCAATAAAATCACAATATACCGATTCCCGATACCCCGACTTAATGATATGCTGGACAGTTTTGAGGGAGCCGAAGTGTTTACTAAACTAGATCTACATAACAGCTACCATAAAATTCGTATTCAAGCGGGGAATAAGTGGAAAACAGTTTTTAAAACGAAAGATGGTCTCTACAAATGGTTGGTAATGCCATTTGGGTTGTCCAACACACCTAGCACATTCATGCAGCTGATGAACCAGGTTCTCCGACCATTCATCTTTGTAGTGGTTTACTTCGACGATATCCTTATCTATAGCCAAAATGAGGAGGAGCACTTAACACAACTCAAAAAGGTTCTATTAGCCTTACGAGCCAACAAATTATACCTCATTCTCAAGAAATGCAGCTTTATGACCACTCAACTACTATTTCTCAGTTTTATAGTCACTAAAGATGGGGTTTAGGTTGACGAGGCTAAAGTGAAGGCAATTCGAGAGTGGCCGACCCCGAGGACCGTGCGTGAAGTACGGAGCTTCCACGGCTTAGCTTCTTTTTACAGGCGCTTCATCCGTGGGTTTAGTACCATCATGGGACCCATTACCGATTGTTTGAAGAAAGGCCAATTTTAATGGGGAACAATGCAAGGTGAGAGCTTTGCACTAATCAAGGAGAAATTATGTTCTGCCCCTGTGCTAGCCCTTCCCAGCTTTGAGAAGGTGTTTGAAGTAGAATGTGATGCATCGATTTCGGGGATTGGCGCAGTGTTATCCCAAGAGGGCGCCCAGTTGAGTTTTTCAGTGAGAAAGTGGCGGATGCTCCACAAAAGTGGACTACTTATGAACTCGAATTTTATGCTGTTATTCGAGCGTTGAAACATTGGGAGCATTACTTAATTCAACAGGAGTTTGTGCTATTCACAGACCATCAGGCGTTACGTTATATTAACTCCCAGAAAACGACGAACCGAATGCATGCTCGATGGGTTGCTTTCTTACAATAGTTCAATTATGTCATCAAACACCGGTCGGGTCAACTGAACAGGGTAGCAGATGCCTTAAGTCAATGAGCCTCCCTTCTAGCTATGATTAGCAAGGAGGGGGTAGGTTTTGATCCTCTAAAGGATACTTACGCAGGAGATGAAGATTTTGGTGATATATGGGCGAAATGTTGCAACAAGGAGTTTGTTACCGACTTCCCAGTTCACGATGGTTTTTTGTTTAAGGGTACGCAACTCTACATTCCTCGATTGTTGTTACGTGAACATTTAATCCGAGAGTTACATGCTGGCAGATTAAGGGGACATGTTGGTCGAGATAAAACAATTTGCTTGGTGGAAGAGAGGTTCTATTGGCCCTAGTTGAAGCGTGACGTTGGGCAATTTGGTCAGCGTTGTCTGGTATGTCAGACAGCAAAGGGGCAAGCTCAAAATACTGGTCTCTATACGCCTTTGCCCATTCCAGAGACGATTTGGCAAGACTTGACGATGGACTTTGTTCTTGGCCTTCCGAGAACTCAACGCGGCGTTGATTCTATTTTCGTGGTGGTTGATCGATTTTCTAAAATGCTTCACTTTCTTCCTCGCAAAAAGGCTTCTGATGCATTTTATGTGGCTCATTTATTTTTCCACGAAGTGGTGCGTTTACATGGGGTTCCTCGATCCATCACTTCCAATAGGGATGTTAAGTTCCTCAGTCATTTTTGGAGAATGTTGTGGAAACTGTTTGACACCTCTTTAAAGTTCAGTAGTTCGAGCCACCCGCAACGTAAACTGATGGACAAATCGAAGTGGTTAACAGTACCCTTGGCAACATGATTCGGGTCGTGTGTGGTGATAAGCCGAAGCAATGGGATGCTGTCCTTCCACAAATTGAACTTGCTTTCAACATTGTACCTAATCGCTCTACTAAAAAGACGCCTTTTGAAATTGTTTCAGTTCGAGAATATGTGGCTATGTCATGCGGACTTTCTGGGAAAATTCAAGGAGTGGTGGCAGGAGTGCTTCGTCAGTGGATGGGAAGGTTATAAATTCATAAAGAAACTGGACCTAGTTAAATCGAGAATAAAACAATGGAACTTAGAAGTTTTCGGTGATATTAGGGTAAGGAAGGGGCAAGTTCTCAATAGAATTCAAGAGATTGATGATGGGGAGTCAAGGGGGCCAATTGGGGTGGAAGTGGTGGAGGAGAGAAGAAAACTAAAAGAGGAGTTGGATGAAATCTTGTTAAAGGAGGAAATCTCTTGGAATCAAAAGGCAAAGGTTAATGGGGTGAAAGAATGGGATGCAAATTCTAAATTATTTCATCGAATTGTCAATCAAAGAAAGGTTAATAAATTAATTTGTAAGCTGGAAAAGGAGGACGGAACAATGGTGTTGGATGAGGCAGATATAGAGAGAGAGTTAGTGAATTTCTTCTCGAAATTATATTCAAAAGAGAGGAGGTCCGGCGTGGGATTTGAGGATGTAGAGTTGTCTCCGATTGATGCCGTGCAGAGGGAATGGTTAGAAAGACCGTTTGAGGAGAAGGAGGTTAGGGAGGCCATAGATGCGTGTGAAGGCAACAAAGCACCTGGCCCGGATGGATATACAATAGAAGTGTTCAAACAAGGCTGGGAAATTATCAAAGGAGATGTGATGAAGGTGTTTAAGGAGTTCTATGAGAATGGGGTGGTCAACGCGCGAACCAATGCGACATACATATGTCTTATTCCAAAAAAGATTGCTTCTCTTAAGCTTAAGGATTATAGACCGATAAGCCTTGTCACTAGTCTCTATAAGTTACTGGCCAAGGTCTTATCTATAAGGTTAAGGGAGGTGCTGGCTGAGACGGTGGGGGAGGCTCAAGGAGCTTTCGTTAAGGGTCGACAAATTCTGGACTTAGTGTTGATTGCCAATGAAGGGGTGGAGGAGTATCGGGTAAGGAAAGAAAAGGGGGTTGTGTTGAAAATCGACTTCGAAAAGGCATACGATACTGTAGAGTGGGATTTTATTGACCATGTGCTCAATAAGAAGGGATTCGGGGGAAGATGGAGGAGATGGATCATGGGTTGCTTGTCTTCAGTCAACTACTCGGTTCTAATGAATGGTAAGCCAAGGGGCAAGTTCAAGGCATCTAGGGGTTTGAGGCAAGGAGATCCACTTTCGCCATTCCTTTTTGTAATGGCAGCGGATGTCCTACACAGATTGGTTGAAAGGGCGAAGGTAAGGGGCTTAGTGGAAGGGTTTCGAATTGGGAGGGATGGAGTAAGCCTTTCGCATTTACAGTTTGCCGATGATACGATTTTCTTCCTATCTAATAATATGGGAAAAATTCGTAATCTTATGGACATTCTGGATATATTTGGCTACGCTTCAGGGTTGAAAATTAATTATGCTAAAACTGAAGTGGTGGGTATCAATATGGAGGAGGAAGAGATGAGGCATATGGGTTTTGAGATCGGGTGTGAGGTTGGTGCATGGCCCTTATCATACTTGGGTCTTCCATTGGGTGGTAATCCGAGAACAATTGGATTTTGGAGCCCAGTGGTGGAGAAAATTAGTAAGCGGCTAAATGGTTGGTGAAAGGGATGTCTTTCTAGAGGTGGGAAACTTACACTTATTCACTCGGTTCTCGAAAGCATCCCTATCTATTATCTCTCTCTTTTCAAAATTCCGGTGACAGTGGCAAAAATTATTGAGAGGATGATTAGGAATTTTCTATGGGAAGGCTTTGACAAAAAGAAAGGTGATCACTTGGTGGGGTGGAAAAAGGTGTGTAAGAGCAAGAGGAGAGGTGGGTTGGGTATCGGGAACATCGTTAACAAGAATGCTGCTCTTCTGGGTAAATGGATCTGGAGGTTTCCTAGGGAGCCGAACGCGTTTTGGCACTTGATTATAAAAAGTAAATATGGTATGCAAGACAATGGATGGGATACTATCGTGGTGGAAAGAGGTACACACAGGAGTCCATGGAAGGCTATCTCGCAAGGCATTGAAGGCTTTGTTAGAAACACTAGACTTAAGGTAGGGGACGGGGCTAGAACTCGGTTTTGGGTGGATCGATGGGTGACTAACACATCTCTGGCAACAATATTTCCAAGATTATATAGAATTGCTAGTTCTCCAAATGCTACAGTTCGGGACAATGCGCTATGGGGGGCTGATTCCATTTATACATGGGATATCAATTTTCGGAGAAACTTCAATGAAATTGAGATGACTGAGTTTATGGAATTGATGGGGTTGTTGAATAGTTGGAGGTTAGATAGGTTTGAGTGTGACTCTAGGTTGTGGGTGGGTGAAAAGAATGGTATTTTCTCTACTAAGTCGTTTTTTGATATCATATCGGATTTCCAAGGGGCTGATTTTAGGCCTTACAGCATGGTTTGGAAAGGTCGCATTCCTCAAAAAGTGAAGGTTCTAGCGTGGTTGACTGTATGGAAGAGGGTTAACACGGCGGACGTTTTACAACAACGAAAACCGTTCCTTCAAATTTCGCCTACTTGGTGTACTATGTGCAAAAAGGGAGGAGAGACGGTAGATCATTTGTTGTTACATTGTCCAATTGCGCAGTTTATTTGGGATAATGTTCGAAGAGAGTTGGGGCTAGTTATAGCTTTTCCAGAAACATGGCAGAGTGTACTAACGATCAGTTGGTATATCAAGGGAAGCCGAAAAAGGGCTAAAATTTTATGGAGATGTTGTTGTCTGGCAGTGATGTGGTGCATTTGGAAGGAAAGAAATTCTCGTATTTTCGAAGACAAGGAAGCAACTGAAGACGAGCTGTGGAGTAGAGTTAAGACTCTAGCATCATTATGGGCTTTTTCATCCAGTGCCTTTGGAGTGTATTCTATTACAGATATTTCTCGGGACTGGATGGCAGTCTTGGGCTAGCTTTATTAGTGTGTCATGTGGATTGTTTTTTGGATGTTTTTTCTTATGTTTTTGTCCTGTTTTCTTTAGTGGTCTTCTCGACCCCTGTTGATTGTTCTTTTCTTGTATTGTTATTTTTTATCAATATAAGATTTCGTTTCTCATCAAAAAAAATAATTGTTTACACTAGTGCTCTGAAGCATAATATGGATCTAATTCGTTTTCCTCCGTCTGCCAACGTTAATTACGATGCCGAGGAATTTGCAGAGCGTATTCAACAGATTCATAACAAAGTGAAGCAAAATCTTGAGGAGGCTAATTCAAGATATAAGTCCGGAGCGGACAAGCATATGAGCGAGAAGATTTTTAATGAGGGCAATTTGGTGATGGTGCATTTGCGTAAGAATCGATTCCTAGTTGGCACTTACAGTAAGCTCAAGAACAAAAAAATTGGTCCTTTTTGGGTTCTTCGGAAGATTGGTGATAATGCTTACAAAATTGATCTTTCGGCTGTCATGAACATCTCCAACACTTTCAACGTTGCTAATATCTTTGAGTACTTCCCACCAAATGAGTTTTCTTTGCACTCACAAAACTCAAGGACGAGTTTTCTTCAAGTGGGGGAGATTGATGCAGCACATGTTTCCAATCCTTATTATTAGTTTCCTATTTTATTATTTTCTAGAACTATTTTTAAGTTGCCTAATTGCATTCTACACTTAGTTTCCTATTCTTAGTTAGTTTCCTAATCTTAGGATTATGCATCCTATTTAATTCTTTGAATTGTATGGAGAGTGGTAGTATCTTTATAATATCTTTTTTCAGAATTATCAACAATTCTTTTTTCAGTTTGGATTCTTAATTGTTTCTTTTGAAACACCAATTCCACTGCACCACACTTAAAGTGCAAGCTAACATAATTTTCATATAATTTTTTCGATAAGCAGTGTTCCAATTTCAAATATCATCTCTTAGATAGAAAGCTCATGCTCCTAATAGAAGGGGAAAAAGGCTCAATATACAAATGGCACATCAAGTATGTTTGAAATTTATTTGCAAAACTAGATTTTAGAAGCTGTCGAAATAATAATGTCGAGGCATATCGCACCTGATTAGGTACAGTGGATGCTGAAGACGTTGCCTGCAATGTTTGTCCAGAACCAGATTTTGCAAAGGCATCAGTTTCAGCAGTTGTGTTTGATGTAGACTTCTAGTTGTAGTAGCTGGCACAATAGCCATTGAGTTGGAAGAAAATGAATCAGAAAGAGAACCAAGCAAGTCCATTTCAGCACCATTTGAAGTAGGTGGGGCAGCTGTTACATAAAAAATCAAGATGTCAGTTTTTGTTTACGTGAATGAACTGGATTAAAAAGTCTCAAATAATACAACAGGTGCATCAATTACATTAACTTGTTCACATACAGATCGTGAATGAGAAGTTTACATTCATTAATAGCTAAAATAGTTATATTCAATCCTGGATAAAAACTTCAAAAGACATAACTAGCTAGCCTTCTAATCTCTCTCTTTGACAGCAAAATCTATGCACTCACCGTCTCTCCCAAACATGCAAATGAACCGCAATGTTTCTAGTTTCTACGCCTGGCTTCTCCTTGACTAATAGAGTTTGGACTTCCAATTAAAAAAATACCATCTAACCAAGATATCTGTAGGATTCCTCAAGAATCGTACAAGATTCTTCAAGAATCCAATATAACCATACTTAACATTAATTAACATATGGTATAGGCAATGGGTGCGAATAAGAATCTGATTCCAGTGTGATTGTGATTTGTTGGATATGTCAAAGAATCCGTACTTAGACGTGCAGATACTAACAGAAATCAAAACAGTTAAATGCTGTGGTTGGTGTCCCAGCAAATAGTTATATACCTGAAAATGAACCACGTGGATCAAATTCATCAAAGCCATCAATTGCCTTGTTTGCTGGAGCTGGCAATGGAGCAAATAACCTCTTGGAGTTTATAAAAAAGGTACTCCACATAGATCAACAAAATACAAATTTGAAGAAAACTTTTGTACAGCCTCTTGGAGATGCTCTAAGATGCCTATAGAAGAATACTGGACTAGTGGAATGCATCTTTGTAAAATAATTGCATAGTGCATTGCATGTTAAATAATGCATACCCTGGACCCTGGTACATTATTTTTGCGATGGTACAAAAAAATAAATAAATTATATATTTGATTTGAGTATTGTCAGATAATTGTTTTTATATATTTTTGAATTGGGGCTTACGTCTCATTCCAACTTGACGCCTACAAATCACCTCTTCTAGGCAAAACACCTCAACCACGCCTTTGGCATTTTTATAGCGTTCTATAAATAATGCTAACCTTGTAAACATGGAACCAATTTTTTTCCTGTATCGTTAATATGATTCCAGAGCACTGACATGATCATCTGGTATTCATGACTGCATACATAGTTAAGAGAGAATTTATTTTAAGGAAAAAACATATGAATCACAAAATATTTTTCAAATGAGTCACTGAAGCTTACTAGTTTCTTGTAGCCTGCGCAATATCAGCATGATGCAATCCATGGGACCCCAGGGCTCATTACTAGTAGCATCGAAAACCTGAAAGTAAAAGAAATTATAATAATCTGGTCATACCAACAAGCCACAGTGCCACAAATGAAACCTACAGGGCACAGAGACCGCGACATCAACATTATGACTGAATCGCATGTCTGCAGGGAAATGTGTTTCTCCAATAATTAATCTAGGCTGAATTAAAGGCTATATAATTCTATTGATGCTTTACCTGATTGGTGATTGAAAACATGAACAGAAGCAAAACTTGAAATCATTGGATCCGATCTTGCAGATGATGGAAGAACTAACAGAAGAAAGCCTACTGCTTTAGGCTAATTCAGTTTCCCTTAATAAGCTAACAGAAATGAGCTGTACCTTTAACGAGCTTGACTGTATCTTTGATGGCTTCACGAGCTTCAAGGATTAAAAATTGACTAATGTGCTATAAGATGAGATACAAAAAGATACAATCAAGTACCGAATAAGCCGCCACATCAGAAAAGCTTTTCAGAATAGAAGCCGAACAACGTGCTAAGATACTATCAAGTTCTTTCAGCCAATGTTTCTCAACCCAATGAAGCAGCCACATCAGAAAGGTCTTCAGAGCTGGACAGGCAGACATCTAGAATCTCCCCTGTATTCCTCTTCAACGAGAGATGTGAATCAACCGCATTTGTAAGTCCATCGACCAGTAAAGCATATAGGGCCTTGTTAGATATCAGCCCCAACTCCAAAAACTCAATGAATAGATGGTGAATTGAATGAGAATGACTAGATTTAAAAATGCTCATTATCATGTCGAATGTACTGCAGTCTAACTCAATACCTCCGTCAATCATTTCTCGTAAGATCTGTTTAACCATTTTAACATCTCTTTCCCTACAAAAACCGGATATCATAACATTATAGGTACTTTTATTCGGAACTACGCCAACCTCTTTCATTTCGTTATACAGAGAATATGCCTCCCAAGGTCTACCACCCCTAAGAAGTCCGTTGATGGCAACTGTGTATGCTACAACATCCGGTGCATACTTCTTGGCAACGGCTTTCCTAAATAATCTGACAGCTATATGAGAGTTGCCAGATTTTATAAGCCCGTCCATGATTACTGTATGGATGTAAGCATCAAGATTGAAATGGTTTTTGACAAGTCCATGGTAAACGTTAACTGCCTCAACAATTCTTCCCGCTCCACATAGTCCACTCAACAAACCAATGTAACTATACATATCTGGTATAAAACCTCGATCTATCATGTCATTGTAAAATTCAACAGCAGCAGAAGGATACCCAGCTTTATAAAAGTAATTTAGGATGGAGTTACATACTATTAAGTCTGCCTGTATAATGTATCCACTAAATAACAAGGGAAGAAGAGCAAACTGTCTGGACAAACACACTGCGGAGACTATAGAGCAAAAAGTATAAGAATCAGGTACTAGTTTTCGTTTTGGCAAACTAAAGAAAACATCGAGGGCATCATCATACCTCCCTATCTTAGATAGACCATCTATTAACACATTGCAAAGAACCAAATCAGGGGAATAACCCTTAGATTCCAAATTACTTAGGATATGAAATGCACTGCCGGGCATTTGGGATTCCAGAAATCCCTTAATTAAAGATGTGCAAGTTACAACATTTGGAGAATACCCAGCCTCGACCATCTTGTCTAATAAATCAATTGCCATAAGGAGTCTGCCAGATTTCAAAAGCCCATCAATCAGTATACTCCAAACAGTTACAGATGGGGGGATACCCAAGGTTATCATCAGAGCCAACAACTGTAATGCCTCGGCTAGCTTCCCCGATTTACAACAACAATTCAAAAGCATGGGAAAGTTGTGAGCATCAGGATAATAGCCATGTCTCAACATGTTTCTGAGGACATCTGGAATAGTGATAAAATCATGGAGTCTGCAAAGATTAGAAATTGCAATGCTAAAAGTTAAAAAGTTGGGGACCTGGGTCTCCTTCAAAACTCTAAGGGCAACATCGACACGCCCAATCTTGAACAAGACATCCATTACAATGTTGAGAGTATAAGTGTTGGGCGTGTAGCCATAGTCCAACATTTGCTCGAAAACCGGAAAGATCATATCATATATTCCCCCACGCCAGTAAATTCTGAGCAAAAGCAATAAAGTCTGAGGTTTAGTGACGTTGCCAAGGCATTCTAACTGTTTGAGAATGGATTTGGGGGTTTTGAAGTGTTGGGTGAGCCTGGAGAGGACGGTAACCATGTGGTCAAAAGTGGTGGGATGGTGGAAGTAATGGGGTTGCTTGGCACACCAGAAGAAGAAGCTCAAAGCAATTAAATCAGAAGGGCAATTGAGTAGGGTGGATTGGACAATGTGTGGGGTGAGGAGGACAGTGGTTCGATAACCCCGTGTGAGTGCAAGTTGTTGTGGTCGGTGTGATGGTGGTGGAGGACTAGGAGGTAGTAGTAGTGTTGATATTTGATTAGTTGAAAATGTAATAAGAATTGGTGGTGAAGAAAGGTGGTTGTAAATTGACGAAGAGGAGGAGGATGGTGTTTTGATGATTGAGATGGAAGATACATGTAACAATTTCCATCTCCATAACATTTCCAGGGCAACAAAACGCAGCAGCACACAGGTATGCTGGTAAAGCTTCAAATAAAGTCCATACCTTTGACCTTTTCTTTCAATTAATCTTAATACCACCCAACTTCCTCTGACCCAAACTTTCAATAGTTACTTCATCGACTTCAGGTACTTTTTCCTCTGTTTTGAGAATGACAGTTGCTTCAAGAACAACTTCTATGGAAGAAACCTTCAAAAAAAATAGTAAAGAATAAGAAAAATGAAAAATACAAGGAAATTAACCTTCATTTCAATTTAAGATGAAAATTACACAAATTAAAAGAATATGGTCAAAATTTATAAACCCAAAAGTGAAATATAAGATCTCAAAAAAATTATTAAAAATAAAATAAAACTAAAAACTAACTGCAAATCTTAAAAAGTTCAGAAATAATAAGTAAACTTTTGTTTCTTTAATGCTGTAAACATAATGGTTTATGGAGCATCCTTAATCTGTACAAGGGATCATATTCATTCATGGAAGAGAGGTTGATCAAAGTGCAAAACGCATCTTTTCAAGAACATTTGCGCAAAATAACTACATAAAAGCAGAAAATTAAATAAGGGAGAGAGAGGGGGTGGAGAGAGAGGGGGTAGACAAATTAGAACACTGAGGCCATACTGCGCTCCAATGGCTCATAATAAATTATATGCATCCCTCTCAAATAAGATTTAAGAGTCCCACTAACAATTTTTGTTATGTCTCAAATAAGATTTAAGAGTCCCAAAATTGATCATTTATTACAATGGCTAACAACTACGCTAAGCCAGCATCTCTCCTATCTTTAGATGAAAGGTAATTACGGCCATTGATAATATTCTTAATAAGCTTGACTTTAAAACTGGTACTTTTAATTTGAGATGGAGAGCGCAGCAATTCTAGAGTGTAAATGCAAAGTTTCAAACGGAAATAGATGATCACTGTTAAATTGATATCACCCCTCCTCTTTTTTCAAAAGACAACACAGATTCTGGCCAAGCATTGATTTTGGTTCAAATTTTAAATTACATGATAATAATAATATACTTGACGAGCATAACGTGAGGGTCCTAGGTAGGATTTTCAAAAGTCAACATAGATTCTGGTCAACCATCGATTTTGGTTCAAATTTTAAATTACATAATAATAATAATAATATACTTGACAAGCATAAGTGCATAACGTGAGGGTCCTAGGTAGGATTTTCAAAAGTCAACATAGATTCTGGCCAACCATCGATTTTGGTTCAAATTTTAAATTACATAATAATATACTTGACAAGCATAAGTGCATAACATGAGGGTCCTAGGTAGGATTTTCAAAAGTCAACATAGATTCTGGCCAAGCATCGATTTTGGTTCAAATTTTGAATTAGATAATATCATTATACAGTTGACGAGCATACGTGAGGAGCCTAGGTAGGATTTTCAACAACACTGATATAAAGCTCAGCTAAAGATTCAGCAGGAAGCCTGAATAAAATTGTAACATGTGCAGTACAATGGTTGGTTCAACATAGCGCCAACTCCAGCGCACTAACTATTTGCAGATTTCTAGCATTGGGAAAACGCGAATGCTCTAGTTTAACTCATAAAATGCAGAATTAGGAGAGCCAAAGCAATAGAGTGACATTCGTTTACCAATCCAGGAAAACGCTTATTAAATGATTAAAATTTGCGAGTCTCCTTGATTTCGATAATTTTTTGTAACAAATATATTGCATTCAAATAACTTGACTAAAGGAAAAAGTGTCGCGAATAACAAATGTAAGCATACAAGATGCAACAATCCAAGCAACACTAGCACATGTGCAGTATCCACTGTTTTCAGAGTAATTCTACGTGGACATTAAAATCTGACATAAAAAACTCACCATACCAATGTGTTCACCAAGTATTAATTAAAAGAATCATATCACATTTCATTTCATTCTAACTAATGACGACACGCGTATTGATTAAAAGAATCATATTTCATTTGATTTCATTATGTTCAAGTAGAATTACTCGTGTTTTCAATAGCTACAAAGCGTGGCCCAGATTGCGGAGTGCTCCGATATTGTACGCAATTGGATGACATAGCACGCTAAATACACTATATCGTACGCTAAATACACTATATCGTACGCTAAATACGCTATCTGTGAGAAGAGCAATAAAAAAAAGTTTTCTCTTAAAAGAGGAGAGACACTTACTAGATTGAAAAGGACACGGTCGCTCTTGGCTGCGGAAAAACCCTAGCTCGGCACTTTGCTGCGGAAAGTGAGTCCGCGTGGTTGTGGTGGTGTGGAGGCTGAGCGGTGGCGCGGCGTCGTCGTCAGTGGCGTGGTCGTGTATTTGTGTGAGTAAGAGAAATGAAGCACGGAGAGCTCCAGGGGTTTGATTCGTTTAATTTGTGCGTTTAGAAGCTTTCAAATAGTCCCTAAAGTTTTGTTCCTTACAATTAGACCATCTCCACTCCATAGGCTAAATAGCCAAATTTGCCT
The DNA here is from genome assembly GCA_021464415.1 of Lonicera japonica. Classification (NCBI taxonomy): domain Eukaryota; kingdom Viridiplantae; phylum Streptophyta; class Magnoliopsida; order Dipsacales; family Caprifoliaceae; genus Lonicera; species Lonicera japonica. The sequence goes on from CM038467.1 coordinate 59,287,096, forward strand.
TTTTCATTGCCTTATTCGGTAAGGTAAATAGGTAAAAGAATGGCTAAAAGTGTAAACCAAAGCCAAATTTAGCGGCGGACAAAATTTTAGCTCGGGCGATCAACGAAATGTCGTGGCAGAGAATGAGTATTCTCACGACACATGATGTGTCGTGAGAAACAATAATCCTTCGGCCGATACATGATGTATCGGGGGAAATAAAAATTTTAGCTTAGCCGATATTTCAAATATCGTGGGAAGGATTAATTTCAGAAATGGAAGAAGAAAAAAAAAATAGAAAATGCCTGCCACGACACATCATGTGTCGTGGGAAGCAATAGCATTAGACGATATATCATCTATCGTGGGAATGATTAAAATGGTGTCCCGACACTTCATAAATCGTGCAAGTTAAATTTAGCTTTCTCCCGATGCAACTCTAATTTATTAATAGTGTAAATATACCTTTTTAACTTACCTTTTTAGCTTACCCACTAAAGATGGCCTTAGACACCCTTAAGTTTTTGCACATAATTTTCCATATATTTTTTTATTTTTTATTTTAAAATCCCATATTTAGTTAAAAAAAAAAAATGAAACCAACCAGTGGTGCCTGCCCATTAACAACTTCGCCCCTATATATGAGCATTCATAACAAATTTCCCATGAACCCCACTTTTTAAGATAAGATAACTTATACAACCATCACATGTATTATTTTTCTTTAAGTTTTCACCCTAATTAGGTAGATTTGGTACAATACCGTACCACACCGAAGATACCGAGTACCGTACCGAAAATTTGGTACGCCAAAATCCATTACCATTACCATACCAAAACTTTGGTATACCGAAATTCGGTATACCAAAATATTGGCATGGTACAGTATGGTAGGGTACATTACCAAAAAAAGTCAATCCTAAAAAAAAAAAAAAAAAGCACTAGCAATTTTCTGGGCAAATATTCAAAATTTAAAATACACATCAACAATAACAACCAAAAATAAAATACACATCTACAATAGCAGATTTGCAGCCAAACAAAGTACACACTGATATATAAATATATATATATATATATATATGCATAATCTGAATTAGAAATAGATAATTACCTCGGTGGTGGGATGGTGGTGGTGGTGGGAAGTCAGTGGTGTAGTGGCATGGGTGATTGAAGATCTGAAGACTTACTAGAAGGGGATTGACGTCGAGGGTGGGGCGGCGGTGGCGCAGTGGGGCGGTCCTGGTGGTGGTGGGATGGCGTGTGCCGGTGTGTGAGTGGTTCAAAGTAGAGAAGAACCGAGGGATTAGGAATGGCGAGTAGAAGAGAGAGAGAGATAGAGAGAGAGAGGGAGAGGGAGATGTAGAGTGACTGAGTGAGTGCGGCGGCAGAAGGAAAGGGGAGGTGAAACTGAAATGTGATTTTGCGATGAAAAATTAACCAAGGTACCGTATTACACTATTACACTATTAGCAATTTACTGTTGGCTATTGGCTTATTTGGCTATTGGCCTGTTGCTGTGAGCTTGGTTTTTGGTCCGGGTGTCTGGCAGTCTGGCACTAGAGTGCGGACAATGGACATTCATCTCTTATTTAGTTATTTCAATTAATCTGTTGGCTGGGTTGGGCTGTGGGTTATCTTTTATTTTAATTAATGTGTGAGCTGTGAGTTATTAGGTTGTATAGGTATTAATTATTAAACATTTGGAGAATTATTGGTTATTTATTAGTATTTGGTATAATTGGCAGAATTGATATGATTCGGTACGGTATACCGTAGTAATACTAAAATTTCAGTACGGTACAGTATACCGTCGGTAATGACTTTGAGTACCGGTGCTGTACCAAATAAATTTGGTATTGTGCAATACCTTGTACCGATTGGTATTGTACCATTACCAAATTTTGGTATGTTTTGGTATTGGTTCGATTTGGTACAGATTAGTACGGTATTATTGGTAGATTTTCCCACTCCTACTTTTAATAGTGTAACCAACAACATCACCATTAAAATTATAAAAATAGATCCTCAGCAATTTTAAAAAGCTTCATCATTTCTCACACAATTAAAGTTAAAAAAAAAAAGGAAGAAGAAGAGTGAATTAGGAGTGTAGATCTAAGTTTTCTGAGAGGACTATGATATACTATAAATGCATTCAATCTAATAGAATATATATATATAATGGGAGAAGTGAAAGTATTAATATACTTTTTATTTAAAATTTGACATGTGTCATCTTAAAAATTCACTAATTAATTAGGCAATAAATAACACATTTAATACCATACTTTAATAAATAATTAATTATTCACCTTAATAAATAATTATATTATTTAATATAATTATTATCTATACTATATAGTATTATGAGGGATGTAGATACATTAATTATTTTTCTTATATTTTAGTAACATTAATTACTTATTAATTATTTTTTTGTATTCTTAATGCATGATAAAAAAATAATAATAATTATTATTATTATAATATTGGACGTAGAATTATTTATTATACAGTTTTTTAAAAATGTGTCAAAATTAATAGTCTTATTTTCAATTTACCATAGCAAATGAGTTGTATTATCAACCATTAATTAGATTGAAATTATTGTTTTCTTGAAAATAATAAAGTAAAGTTGCAAAATTAATTTTAAATGGAGGCAATATATAATTTATTCTCTGTACACAATACATTTTAAGCCAATTATTTAACAAAACTACTAAGACAAACGCTACTAAAATTACATGTTTATTAAACACCCGTGCATCGCACGAGTTGTTAACTAGTTTAAATAAAACTCCACGCCCTCCCCATCTCTCCCTCCTACAACTAAAAGATGAAAAAAAATTGCAAATTTATGTTACCAGGGGTGAAATCAGGGAAAGACAGAGCGGGTTACAGCACAGGACAAAATTTTGAAAAACTTACTAGCACTACTAAAAAAATAAAAAAAATAAAAAATTAATATAAGCCCACCTCTTTGTTAAATTTTAGCCCAGCTCAAATATTATAAGCTCACTAATTTATATAACTCACTATATGGTTATACTTTTAATTTTTTTTTTTATAATTTTTTTATCTATTACTATTAGCCCACCCCTCGGAAGAATCATAAGTACGCCTCTGTATGTTACACAAAAATCTAATTAGATTGCCAAAATCTGTAAGGTTGTTCTTTTTATAAAATTTAAAATCATGTGAATTAATAAATTATAAGATGAGATTTAAAAAAATTCAATTTATGTGTTCTTTTAAAAAAATTTAATTTTTTCTCAAGTATTTCATAAATCATGAAAATATAGTCATGGAAATTAAGTTTGAATGGAATTATTATCCATTTACGTGTTTCAATCAAAGCTGGCAAGATATGATTGTAATTCCACACAAGATTTCCAAAATCCTAGCATTTTTAGCTGATTATAAAATCACATAATTTACAAAATTTTGAAATATCAAAATTTATCCCAAAAAAAAAAAACTCATGAATTACGTAAACTACATTATTACCTAAATCCCATCACAAAATCATGCAAAAAGAACATAATCTAATATGTGAACTTGTAGATATAAAATATCATGATTTTCATTTCAAGCGTCTTTTGAAAAAAATTATAAGCATTTTTTAAATTAAATGTGGTAATAAAAGTCTAGTTCAAGTAGATTTTTTATCCATATATGCGTTTTAATTGGAGCGAAAAACTATTGGTACAAATAATGAAAGAAAGATGTCAAAATTCTAGTTTTTGCAAATTCAAAATCTCACAACATTTAGGAATCGTATTGCATTTCAAAAATATATATATATATATATATATTGATGTAATAAGTCATTAGATTCTCTAAATCCCATGTTTAAAATCCTGAGGAAAGAAGATACGCTAATAGCGAAAAATGCTAGCTAGCTAGCATAAACAGCAGCAACAATCCCTCCATTAAGTGTTCAAAAATAGTTCAATTGCTTACTCATATTAGAGACAAAACTGAGAATGACAATAACCCTTATAATTCCACACTTAAATCTAACAAAACAACTATAATCATTGCAATATCCCAAAACTCGGTACACCGCTCCGGTTCAATCAGAGTTCATTTCATAAACTACCGCCAAAGCCGCAATAGTAGGTACGTTCAGCTCGTGTTCAAAGCTGGCCAAACACCTACAAATGCAACAGCATCACAAGATAAAATCTCGGTATAATTAAATGAACAAAGTAATATGTATTACTCCCTTCATCCTTAACTTGAGATGGGTTTGATTGCAGAGTTGAAATATGATTAACAAAACATCTAATTTTAGGGAATTGAATTACAATCCTCCCCTGTGAAAAAGGAATTATAGGTAAGGTGGAAAAGAGCTTAAAGACGAAAAGGTTCAATTTTAGGTTAAAAGTGGAGGAAATTACACAAATAACATTTCTAAGATAGGTAATTACAAACCTACAATAGTAAGATGCACAATTTTCAAAAGTGACAGGTCAGCTCAAACCAGTTACAAGGGTGACAATTTTCACTATAAGGGCAAGATTGGTATGAACTAAAAGTGAACAATGAAAATTGTCACTTTTTTGATGTAGTTTGAGTTGGGCTCACCTTAGAAAATGCGCGTCTTGCTATCATAGTTTTGTAAATACATATCTTAGAAGTGCTATTCGTGTAATTTCCTCTAAAACATAGGAATTGAATGCCAAATGTGGAAAAATGTGCCATCATTGCATTAAAAAAGTACATATTTTCCCCCTACAAAATGAAACAATCAACACCTTTAAATGATTTTCCATGAAATCCCATAGTCTAGAAATTAAATGTTTTCCACCCAAATTCCATGCTTGCTATCAAACACACCTGACACCCCTGTTCAGTTTTCCACGGAATCCAAATCTTTGGCGGGGTGGGTAAGAAATTTTCCATTAAAGTTATGGGAATGACCAGGGGCTCGGTTCCAACCATTCTTTCTAAGGACAACCTCGCTCCTAGATGGAGAATCTCTTAACAAAACACTCACCTCTTTTTCCAACTTCTCTAAAAAATTAATTTATTTTCCCTTTCATTATCCAACTTTGAAATCAGAATGGTCATAAGAGTCCCAGTCCCTCTTGAAACATCCTACAATTTAATTCAAACCTTTCCTTTAGTGGACATAATCAACGGACCATATCTCATCATGATACTAAATAAGTTTAATCTTGATCATTGATTACGTTGGAAATTGGAATCAAGAAAAAATAGTACAAAAAGGAAATGTTGAAGTAAATATGCAACTATTAATTTGGGACACATATCGTAATGAATTGCAGAAAAAGAAAAGCTCGTAGAAGCAAATTACTAACCACTTGGTTTAACGCGTGTGCTCATCAGAAGCGAGCCTTGCGTTTGCGTGCAGTGTATTTTGTGTCAGGAGGCACAGAGTTTCCCTTTCTCCTCATCTGTTCTTTCTTCTTTAGAACCCAATCTCTTCCCTTCCCTTTCTTGTTTAATCTCTGCTTCTTCCTTGGTCTATGCCTATCTGATATGCAAACCTGAACCAAATAAAGAGAAGCTTAGCCATCTTCGTTTCACCTTCTAAGTGTAAAATGTGAATTTCAGAAGTGTAAAAAGTACTCCTTCCGTCCCAAAATAAGAGTCCAGTACTCATTTTTGGGATGTCCCAAATTAAGAGTCAACATTCCTTTCCAAAACATAATCAATGTACCAAATCTCACAATATGAAACAAGTTTTGTTCTAAACCGTTCATTGTAATAAAATTAGCGCACTCCTATAAAAAAAAAGTTGACTGGCAAACATAGACTCTTAATTAGGGACAAAGGGATAGTTTGTTATATTAAGTTTGAAGAAGCATCAAAATCTGAACACTCCCTGAATAGATTGTAAAACTTAAGAATCTACCACTACGCTTTTGTTTGAAGTGTTATTTTAAAATTTAAACATATGAGGACATGATGGTCAAAATAGCATATATATCATATTTCCAGATGTTGCATTCAAATGTTCTCCTCACTGTCCCAAATTAAGAGTCCAGTTTCCTTTGGGAATACAACCAATGTGCTAAAATTCTTGCAATACTAAACAAGTCTTGTTGACAACCATTGATTATGTTGAAATCATCGAGTCCTTAAAAGATGCATTAAAGTCAAACTGGATTCTCAGTTTGGAACAGAGAGGATTAAAACAAGAAAACCAACTCGCCACTAGAGACGCTCTAGGGTCCTGTTTTGTACGGAATGAAAACTACTCACATACAAGAGAAATGTTTTGTCCATAACCAAACAGGGCCTAAGATTTGATAGCATTTATCGAACTCACCGTCTGATTTTCTTCTTCATCTCCACTACTCTCATCATCGGAACAACTCTCTTCGTCTTCACCTTTTCCTCTGGGTGTAGCACTGCTCAAGGATGGTGGGCCACAAGTGAGCACAAGGTATTCTTTTCTCTTCTTAGAACTGTTGCAATAAATGAAACCTCTCAAGTTAGTATAGCAAACAAATCACATAGAACCCAAGGAACTCTGCTTCTACAAGTTTTATTAAGCAGCAATGAACAAACTGAATTTGGTCATTAGTGAGGCAGAATCCAAACTCAATACGAGAGGATACTATAATAAAAAAAATTATAAACTTCGAGATCTTGAGGAATAATAGAAGCTTGGGTTAATAGAGTTAGAGGCTTGAGTTACTTCCAATTGCTAGTTCTCTTGCCACACATCATGCACAGAAAGAGAGGATAAAAAATGCCACGTCTGAAATTAAGAGTCCCACTTCGACTTTTACCCTTTTTTAGAAAAACATTGATATTCAACGTACTCAACGGTCTAGAATAAAATTTGTTTCCTACGGAGAAATCGATTGGAAGGGGCTCCTTCCACTCCTCAACACACAGAGGACTTCCTCCCCAAATTGCTTTAGCCATTAGGACACTTTTCAGTGTTTGTGCATCAAGTACTTCCATTTTTATGAATGGTCAATTACATCCTTGCCAAAATGTTTTTATTTCCTTCTCTCTCATGAATGGCCGCCAAGCCTCACCAACAACCGCAGGCCGCCTCCAATCGACAATCTCTTCAGCAACTTCATCCGTATGTGTTTGTATGCATGTATATCTGTGTGAGTGTATATATAGAGATTTTGTGTATATGTATGTATATAGATATTTTTTGTGTATATATATGTACACATGTATGTATACAGATGTTTGATAAAGAAAAGTAGAAAATTGGCAGGGTGGGGGTTGGATGGGGTATGGGGTACAGGTATGGAGGGGTGCAGGTGAGGGTGGGATGTGGGGTGGGTTGTTTGAGGGGGTATAGGTGGGTCCACTTTCTTTTTTTTTTTTTAAGATGAAAAATTAAAGGGTCTTTTAAATATGGAAAATGATTATCCTTATTTTGAAATGGAAAAGTAAAGTGTCAGTCCCTTAGATTTAATTGTGGGAAGGAGCCCTTTATACCCCTTGCCTTGTGTTCTAACAAGGAAATGGGACTCTCAGAGGCAACAGCTGTTCAAATTATTAGTAGACACCATTTGCCATTCACCATCCAACTGAATTCCTAAAGCCAGACTAGTTTAACAGCATGAGGTGGAAGGAACAATGATTATCCACAATGCAAACCGGAGGCACTTAAATCTTTTGCCAGTTAAATAAGCAACTAAACTGAAGTAACCAAAAAAAAAAGGCTGTTATAGCTTTACGAATAACATGCTTGAATCACTAAAAGTAACAATTCTTGAATTTGTTTCACTCCAATTCATTTCACACTTCATCAAAGGAAAAAGAAAAGCCATGAGGGTCTCCCCTTATTCAGTCCCTCCTGTATACAACTAATATGCTCGACCAGGATGGGGAACTAATAGAAGTCTCTTACCAATACTACTGAATTGAATCTCCCTAGAATAGATTCTTGCACACGAATACAATACTGAATGACAGAGAGAGAGCAGAAAGCAGGGGAATAATTAGAGAAGAACAGAGGTAAGGAAAAGGGAAAGAGGGGGGGGGGGAGAACTAGAGGGAGAAACTCTGGATATCAATTGACAAAAGACTCAATAATAATACGTAAATCCCAAAACAAAAATGGACACCAGGTATGGATCTGAGCAGTTACAGAACAAGATCTGTGTGTGTTTTGGTTTTATTTTGGGCCGGGGTTGGGGGGAGGGGGGTTGTTTGACAATTATATCTGCACTAAACATGTGATGAAGACTTGTGATAAAAGAACATGTACGCTACCCTGTTATATTAATACCATACCATACCTGTGGGGGTAGTCAACGACAATGCCACCAGCAAATCCAGCACGCATAGCAAAACCCAGGATCAACTCACGTTGGGCAATATTTTCAGGATATACTTGAAATACTGCTCTTCCACCCCTTGCCAAAGATCTATATAATGACCCAAAGAAAGCCCTGCAAACAGATAATGTGACAGAGACTTTAAAAATGCCAAAGAAAACACAGACTTCCAGATACGCATCTTGAGAAATAGGAAAAAAGTGGATTCAAACATACTTCAGTCTTAAACGAGGCTCGTGAGATGACTTGTCAGCATTGCACAGCCACTGTTGATTAAAATCAAAATGTAAAGCAAAAGCATTAACATTTGGAGATGAAACTAAAGCGAACTAATAGCTTGAAAAACAAACCTGAACAGCTGAAATACTAATGGCACCATCAATAACACCAGGTCGAAGTCCTAAGCCCTACATCATTCCCAATGCAAAGAAAGTATTATTCCCTAATAATGGGAAATTAATTACGTAGGATCATATATACATTCCAAATACCCAATTTAAGTAAAATCTTTAAACAAAAGGACAGAGAAAAAAATTCATCTACAAAAAATATACAATTTCCTGAGATGTTAGAACTTATAAATATTTTGTTCCAGACCCATAATATGTTTCCAAACATGATTACTTCAATTTGTCCCTTTAATCCACAACAGCCTGTAATCAAATAAAATTCTATAAGCCTAAATCACCATGAATAAAAGATAGTTCTTTTGTGCTGGGGAGGGGGCGGAGGGGGGGACAATCAGACCCAAAAAAGTGACAGTCCAAGGTCGGATTGTTGTGTGGCAGAGGTTGGTAGTGGCCCTACAAATTAATCAATGCACCATCACAACATCAAATGTTTCGGCTTTTTATGTCATATATATGCTTCCCTCTACAATTAAGTTAGCCACTTTGACTTGCAATCTCACGACACGATCAAAATAAGTCTAGCAAGTGATCTAAGGCTAAAGATATATTCATACTTTACTTGCACTGATATCTCTGTTTTTCTTCAAAACCCTGGCTAAGGGATGGCAAAATCTTTTTAGGAAATAACAATGGTGGGCCGCACAAATGTGGGTAACCCTCCACTTGTCGACTGTCCCTTAGAGGGATTTGAATTTGAATTGCCCGTAACAGGGTTTAAGCCTGCATGGCCCCAATCCCTGAGCCCTCTCTGAAGACTTGCTTTCGTTGTGGATCCACCAACTCCTACTAAATACTCCATTTCTAGTTACGCGGAGAAACTTGCCTCAGTTTTCAAAACTCTGTCTAATTTCATCCCTTTCTCATAATGTTGTAAGATAAAATCATATCATAGGACTACTTTTTGGTAAGTTAAATCATCATCCAGTATAACATATTACATTGAAAAGATCACCCCTCCCCCAAACAAAGAAGAGAACATTTTAATCCATCTGATGTGCATGTCATAATGGGTTTCCACCAATATCATGCCATAGACAGATCATCAATGAAGAACTCACTCAGTTCACTAACACTTCACACATCCAAAAAATTATACCATTGTCAGCAATTCGAACTGTTAATTTCTTTCAGTCACAATTATGAGTCAACTGTAACATAGTTTGTTCAATTACATTAAAACTCGTAGACATGGTACATCATTGATAATCGCAATTATTTACAAAATTCAAGCAATCAGTATGCTTTAGCAACTCAACCATGGCCTTAGACTCGACAAAAAATTATTTAAAGTCCAATTTAATATGTAAACATAATGCAAAACAATTAGGCATTTAGGCTTGGTGCTTAAACTAAATTAGCTACCTGTCCCATGTCACCTAGTATCAGGTCACCGTCAACCTCACGCTCCACCGCAATATCTGGTTTTGAAAAATGTTATGTTACTGAACAACAGTACAAACAGACAAAGACAAAAAATGCAAAGCTTCGAAATTCACATACCAAGCATAGATTTTGATATATCTAGGCCAATCCATTGGTGTCCATTCTCAGATAAAGTCTCTCCACTAAGTCCTGATCCACAACCTAAAAGAAAAGAACTTTACAAGTTTATGAAATATGAATAGATGGGACACTGTTTGTATACACTTTGATTACCTAGAAGAAAAATATATAAAAACCACAAGTTTGAGGATTCCATCAAAGCCAAAGACAAACCAGTCCATTACAATGTGACCAAATTCGTGGGACGCTTTGGCATGCAGTACTGGTACAGGTATGGGGTTCGTTACCCTAGCCCTGTATGCGGTGCAGTGGGGGTAGACTTAGTTGGAACCCTATTTCAGGTGGCACTGTGGCAATTTGTTTAGGAACATATACCCAAGTCACTTCCAATACAGATATGTAAACATTATAATAGAACCTTGATATTTCTAATATAGTAACTATATTCATTTGTATATACTCAGGTCTCTTTTCGTATGTCCGTGCAAGTCAAAATAGGGGCTCACTAGAGTTGACATTTTGGGTAGCTAATGTACTTATGTACCCCATTTGGAGTCGGCCCCCAATTCACAAAACGTAGGAGTGGTCCACGAATTAGGCACCACTGATCCACTATCTATTTTCATAAATACCATATTAATTGGTCATTAGGTCCTATCAACAAATATAATAAATTCGAGTTATGTTTTTCTTAAAGCTTTATTTTGTACTGAAAAACTTTGTAAGATTAAAAGTAAAGATAGGATTGCTTCAAACTACAAATGATGTACAAAATAAAGAAGAGGGTAGCTGAAATGAAGAAACATTCGATATCCTATTATTTCATTTTGATTTCATCTGTTTTCTCAACAACCATTAAAGACATCACAGAAAAAAGATAACAAATTACTTAGTTTATCTCTTGAGTTGGAACACAACTTCACTTCAAGTTCTCCAAGTTACATAAAATGACCCAAACTCAGTTATTTTTTACCTTTGAAATTCACAAGACTACCAAATTATTTGGACCGGACTTCATATGCATGTATTACCTTTTATTTGTACACACAAAGACGCAAAAAAAAAGAAATAATGTAAGATAATGTAAGTTACCAATGTCAAGAAGTAATCTGGGGATTCCATCATCAGGCAAAGCGAGAAGCTCAACCGCTCTCTCTGAAAGTTGTGCCTAATTTGTAAACATACACCCACGGGCAGAGTTATAAGTAGACGCATAATTTAAATCATACATGCATCATCTATAAACCCACCGTCCCACACATATCTTCTATCTACTATCTTAAGCATGTGTAAGAGATTTTGTATGCACTTGAAATTACCAAATTACCCTTAAGTGATTTGGAAAAATAACTAGAACTTGCAACAAGATTCGAACTCATGCCCTCAAGTGTGAATAACATATATTATGACCAGTAGCCAGTTGAGCAAATATATTCACATATTCTTAAAATGTTTCCAAAATAGACATAATACCAGCAAAATAATTCAACTGTGCTACGAGCTCTAGTATGTATTTAAGGGTACCTGAATTTCAATTATACGAGACGAGGAAGTGTATTTGCGAGCTTCAACATCATCGTAAAATATCTCAGGAGGCGCTTGTAGCTCCGGCCTCGACATCTTTTCTTCTATACAATAATTGCTCCTCCTTTCTGAATTCTCACAAACTGGACTTTCGTAGGCAAAGTGTTCAACCCAAAGGCCTTGGAATCTGAGGAAAAAAAACAAAGCAATGTAAAAAATTGCTAAAGTAACAACAAAACAGTTTGGGTCTGTTGATCCTAATGAAATCCCTAAACTGGCCTCCTTGTGAAAGTATGAAAGGCTAAATTACATATCACCCCCACACTGAAATTCTAGTATAGCATTGTTTACGAGATACTGACAGAATGAAGCAAACGATGAAAAAAGAACAAAATCTTGTCAACAAAACAGCTACATTGAAGGCACTAATATTTATTCCTTCCCATAAAGGGGAATATCTTGATAAAACAATAAAACATTATGGTAGTAAAGCTGAGATTGTCCAGGTGTATAACATATATAGAGGGTTACCAACCTAATATACTCATCTAAACGAAATCTTAATTTCTATTTTCTCAATGCAATAATCAAAAACTATGCTAGTAAGTCATTTCCTCTGCAAAAAATCTAGAAAGCAAAGGCAATAGTGAGTATCACTAGGAAGACAATAATTTCCTAACTCTAACCAAGAATCCCATTCAAAGATTTTATAACTAATCAAAATCTTTTATAGTATGTTTGGGAACCCAATTCCAAGCTTTGCAATTGGAGCAAAAATTAGCCTATACAATTCCGAGCGTCAGAATTCTGTAGGCTAATTTTTCCTCCGGACCCAATTCCAAATATTGGAATTGGGTTCCCAAACACAACCTTATTATAATTGGAAATTAATTCCCAAATGAATAAACAATCAAGCAACTCTCGACAATGCAAAAGAAAAAAAATCCTTTTCTGAATTCTGAAGCTCTCTCTAAGGATTTTTTTTATCAAACAAAAACACCGCATGTAACTATGTGAACATTAGTAGACCATAGGTTTGATCCAGATTAGCAACCAATTTAGTCTATAAATGATTCAAGTTAACGTGCTGAAGCAGTCAAATGAAATTGGTATCATCATTCAATCTGAGCACTGATAAACCATAATTTTGGCTCTTGCGATGAGTAGACAGTTTAACAAAGGGGGCGGCAAATGGGGATAAAACACCAAATGCGCAAGTTATTCAACTTATACGTCAATTTGTGAAACCACGGTTCTTAAAGCAGTATTACAGAAGAAAAGGGACAAACAAAAAAAGGGAGAATGTGGCATTTGTTTTCTTACCATAGTTCTCAATACTTAACGGAAACTCCGAATAATGTGCTTGATTGTATTTAGCTCTGAATGCTAAATACATGACATTTTATAATGAAATTTTATAATTTTATTATGAATGACAATTTAAAATTTTACAATTATTATTATGAATTAATAAATACCATCAATTACAATCATGATTTTTTTTATCTAGGATTAATCAATTGCTATTTGCAAATGAATAAAAAGAACAATGGTATCAATGGAATAAAATTTCATTAAAATGAAATTAAGCATTAAGCGTGGGACTTGTCTTTTAATGCTAAAATATGAAATTTTAATTCAATTAAACAGGTGATAAAAGAAACAATATTTCTACCCGTTAGTGCTGAATCCACTTTTATTTAGGATTAAGAGGTAAAAAACAAAAAAACACTAGATTGGGTGAACTAAAAAAGCAAAAGGAACACATACTTGAGATTGTTTTACGAACTCAACAGTAATTGATTGCACGTTTGCAATGAGAAGAGAGGACAAAAGGTTACATGGAGAGAGGTAACAGTTTAAATCCAACACAGAATACAAGAATAAACAAATAAAAAATTGCTCGTTTCGTTCAAGTTTTGGATCGTTCCTAAAATCCTAAAATGGTAAAATTAATACCATTAGTTTCTTATCATGTCAAGAGATTGAATCACAAGTTGATAAGCTCAAACTTTCCATGTAAAATTATCACTTTAGGTTTCAGGAACAAATAAAAACTCAAACCAAATGAGCACAAAATAGTAATTTTTTATGACAATTTTGAGTCCTGTCAAACTTCTCATGTGAAATTATAACAAAAAATCGAACCAAATGAGTATGAAATGGTAATTTAATATGAAAATTTTGAGTCTCATCAAATTTCTTGTGTGAAATTATCATTTTAGTGCCTAACAAAAATTCGAACCAAATGAGCACGAAATGATAATTTTACATATGAGTTTCGTCAACTAAGAGACTTGTAGCATAAATTATCACAAGAGCACGAAATGGTATACCACTAGACATGAATTATAAGAGACTTGTTGCATAAATTATCACATTTATAATGGCTTTGTTGTAAATTAACAAATTGTAAATTCATTTTAACAAAAATTTCTACGGGGTGATTTTTTTCTCTTGAAATTGTGTGATAGTTATAAGTTACGTATTTTCAACTATGTTGTTTTTTTTATTTAATGCATTAGGTATTAACTTAAGTTTATGTGTTAGGTATACCAATTATGCATTTTTAAATTGTCCAACTAATAAATTGGAGGACAACTGAAGGCGTTCTTAGTATTCCAACAACGAACAAAATAAGCCCTAACAAGCCCTGACTAATGATTTTAATTAAAAGGAGGAGAGCAAAACCTGGTTATGGATGAGGTCAGAACCAACGAGATGGCGGAGTGCGGTGGCGGAGGTACGGCAAGAGTGGCGCTCAGTGGCCGAGATGCGGTCGTTTAGTTATAAGTGAGAGAGAGAGAGAGAGAGAGAGAGAGAGAGAGAAGGCCCAGTATTGACTGATCTGTTCAAAACCCTAACTAAAGCCCTCAAGCCTTCCCCAAACTTTAATATTACAATCCTTTTATTGAAATACATGGTAAAATTATTCATTAAAATTTTTATGCGACACACGAACGAAGGTTTATAGATGTTTTACGCTGTTTGGTTAGAGATTGTAAGTTAATATCTAATTTTTAAAAAAGTTGCTTTTTAAAACTAATTTTTTTTTTGGCAAGCACAAAAAGTAAATTATATTAAATCAATCGCTAATACATTATAGATAAAGCAGGGAAATATCCTCTCAATATACCAAATCACCGAACTTCAGTGTGTTTATTTTCTGAAAGAATTCTTATAACCATATTGTTATTTTCCTTCCTATTAATATGAATAAAGCATTTTTTTAACAAAATATGACATAATTTTTTTCTAGCAAACTATGTGATGGTGTCAAAATCTAGAAATAGATAATTAACCAATCAATAAGCGAATATCGGTGAATAAAAAATAAATGTGGCGCAATGATGAACACGTGACTTTTTTTTTAAGGTAGGTTCTCCCGGTAGCGCTTATGCTATTCCAGTGGTACGTCCTCCTTTTGTGTGTGCTTGTTTTGTATTAGCTCAAAGGCGATCAATTTGGAAGATAATACAAGCTACCAACTTCTCTCTCTCTATAATTTCCTTAATTCTATTTATAAGTATAGAATTAGGATTACAAATATTTCAACAGAATAAATAATAAACTGTGTAGGAGAGAGAGTGTATAAGGGTTGTTGGTATTTTTTTTGGAGTATGAAAATAGAGAGTATATGACTCTTCTATTTTTTTGGTATGAAAATAGAGAGTATATGACCCTTCTATTTTTTAACAAAATATATAAGAGAGAAAGTATATATTTTTGGTGAGGAGAATTGTGTATTTTTTGTTGTATGAGAAGAATTATGTTTTTTGGTGTGTCTTGAATGAATGAATGGTGGGAGGTATTTATAGGTAAATGGAGAATGGCAAAAATGTAAATTTTTTGTGGAGGATAATTATTTAAAGGAAATTAAATAATTATTTAAAGGAAAGTATGGAATATAATGGAGTGGGATAATTATTTAATGGAGTGGGATATTTATTTAATGGAAAGTGTGGAATATAATGGAGTGGGATAATTATTTAAAGGAAATTAAATAATTATCTAAAGGAAAGTGTGGAATATAATGGAATGTGATAATTATTGAATGGAGTGGGATATTTATTTAAAGAAAAGTGGAGAATAAAAATGGAGTGGGATAATTATTGAATGGAGTGGGATATTTATTTAAAGAAAAGTGGAGAATATTATTTTTGTAGGCCAATGGTAAAATTATTTTTACCCCATCACTATGCATACTTAATTTTGTTTTTTGCATATATATATAGAGTCTTATACACAGCTTCTCTTTCTTTCTTTTTAAGAAAAAAAATATAGAAAAAGTACCAAAAAATTATAGGTTGGATGCTAATTAATTGTAAAAATTGATGGGAAAAGTGGGAGAGTAGTTCAGCTATGCAGTAATAGGTCTAGTCACATGCTTCGAATTAATCATGTCATTCGGTCCGTAAATCGTCCAAAAATTGGATTGATCAAACTATGTACATTCTTAAATATGACATTCTAATTATGTACACCATTTGAAATGAACATTAATGTACACACACATGAAATATACTTATAAATGTAATAGACAATAGTTTTTTTTAAAAAAAACAGGAACCTTATAAAATTTTATGTTACAATGGATCTTGTTTTATTAATCTTGATTAGTAAGTTTTGAATATAATTTTTTATTAAAATATGAGTTGTGGATTTAAAGATATGGTGATGGTGTCAAAATCTATAAATAGATAATTAACCAATCAATAAGCGAATATCGGTGAATAAAAAATAAATGCGGCGCAATGATGAACACATGACTTTTTTTAAGGTAGGTTCCCCCGGTAGCGCTTATGCTATTCCAGTGGTATGTCCTCCTTTTGTGTGTGCTTGTTTTGTATTAGCTCAAAGGCGATCAATTTGGAAGATAATACAAGCTACCAACTTCTCTCTCTCTCTATAATTTCCTTAATTCTATTTACAAGTATAGAATTAGGATTACAAATATTTCAACAGAGTAAATAATAAACTGTGTAGGAGAGAGAGTGTATAAGGGTTGTTGGTATTTTTTGGAGTATGAAAATAGAGAGTATATGACTCTTCTATTTTTTGGGGGTATGAAAAGAGAGGGTATAAGACCCTTTCTATTTTTTGGGGTATGAAAAGAGAGAGTATATGACTCTTCTATTTCTTCTTGAATTGGCTTGTATTTATATTGCCAATGGCTTTATATCTCTTTGATGAGATGGATGAATCTTAGATAAGAAGAATTGTTTTTTGGTGTGTTGAATGAGTGAATGGTGGGAGGTATTTATAGATAAATGGGGAATGGCAAAAATGTAAATTTTTTGTGGAGGATAATTATTTAAAGGAAATTAAATAATTATCTAAAGGAAAGTGTGGAATATAATAGAGTGGGATAATTATTTAAAGGAAATTAAATAATTATCTAAAGGAAAATGTGGAATATAATGGAGTGGGATAATTATTTAAAGGAAATTAAATAATTATCTAAAGGAAAGTGTGGAATATAATGGAGTGGGATAATTATTTAAAGAAAATTAAATAATTATCTAAAGGAAAGTGTGGAATATAATGGAGTGGGATAATTATTTAAAGGAAATTAAATAATTATCTAAAAGAAAGTGGAGAATATTATTTTTGTAGGCCAATGTCAAAATTATTTTTTATTTTTGTAGGCCAATGGTAAATTAATATTTACCCCATCAATTGCCCCCTATCCTTATCATTTAGCTCGGATGAGCTGATTGGTGAGGATATCCTTCAATCCGGAAGCTAGTAGTAGCTCTGAGCTCTGATGTTCGAGATGTCTTAGGCCTGAATCCTTGACCATAAGTTTGTGGAGCTCGGAACATTAATTTGTAAAGCTAGCTAGACTTTGATCATTAGTCTTTAGAGTTTCAGAACATCATTGTGTAAGGCTAGCTAGATGTTGATCTCGAGTCTTAGTTCAAGAACGTTAGATCTCGGATGCTAGTCATTGAGCTCAAAGCATCAATGTGTAGAGCTTTTAGAGCTTCAGAACATCATTGTGTAAGGCTGGCTAGACGTTGAGCTCGAGTCGTAATCCAAGGATGCTAGATCTCGGATGCTAGTCGTTGAGCTCGAAACATCAATGTGTAGAACTCGTTAGACATTTGATACAAGTCGTAGAGCTTGGAACATTAATATGTCTTGAGTAGAGTCTTGCCCCCTTCTAACTTAGGCAAATTCTGACAATCTTCTCATTCGTTATCAGGCTTCTTAAGCTAGCAAACCGTCATTTTGTTGTAACTCTTGATCATACTTCTTTTATATGCCTCTTCTTTGATTCGAGCTTGCTCTCTTTTCTCTTCGAGAAGATCTAAGTTAGCCAGTAGGTTTTCATCATTACGAGTTGGGTCATGATAGTTGACTCTACAAGTTGGTACTCCTATCTCCACTGGAATGACGGCTTCTGTTCCGTAGGTCAGAGAGAAAGGAGTTTCACCGGTTGGGCCCCTGATGGTGGTCCTGTATGCCCATAGTACTGATGGGATTTCTTCAGACCAGTTTCCTTTGGCATCATCAAGTCTCTTTTTCAATGAGTTCAATAGAGTTCTGTTGATGATTTCCGCTTGGCCATTAGCTTAAGGGTGGATAGGTGAACTGTAATGGTTCTCGATTCCATTCTCTTCGCAGAAATCTCTAAAAGAGGTTGCAGTCAAACTGCTTTCCGTTATCAGTGATTAGGATTTTTGGGAGATCAAAATGACAGATGATGTTTCTCCATACGAAATTCTGAATTTTCATGGTGGTGATCGTTGTCAGTGCTTCAGCCTCAACCCATTTTGTGAAATAATTGAAGGCCACAACTGCAAACTTAGTCTGTCATTTGCCCAAAGGAAAAGGCCCTACTATGTCCATACCCCATTGAGAGAAAGGCCAGGGGCTGCTGACGGGGGTCATAAGTTCTGCTGGGAGATGCTGAATGTTGGCGAATCGCTGGCACTTATCACATTTCTTTACCATTTCCTTTGCGTCTTGTAGGATAGTGGGCCAGAAATAGCCTTGTCTGCCAACCTTGAGTGCTAGTGATCGAGCTGCTGGATGCCCTCCACATAGACCCTCATGAATCTCTAGCAGGGTTGCTTGGGCTTGGTGTGGGTGTAGGCAGAGCAAAAAAGGGAGGACGTATCCCCTTTTGTACAGCGTTACTTCGATGACCACATATCTGTTTAACATATATTTTATTCTTTTGGCCATATTTTCATCTTCGAAGAGGGTTCCGTCAGTGAGATAGTTCAAAATTGGATTAATCCAGCATTTGCAGACCTGTACTGGAGCAGTATCCAACTCCAAGAGTTCATCTATGGCTTTTCTTTCCAGATACCCAACGTGAACCCCTTTTGATAAGTCTGAAGTCGTGGCTAACTTGTCCAGGTGATCTGCCTTGTTATTCTGAGCTCGTAGGACCTTAATAAAAATTAAATTATAGTACTTTTGAGCTGCCATTTTAACCTTCGTCAAGTAAGTGGCCAGACATTCTTCTTTTGTCATATTGTGCCTAAGTATTTGGCCGACTACTACCGCGGAGACATTATAGACCACCATCTGCTTTGCTCCCAGATCACAAGCTATTCTCAGGCCCGAAATGATGGGTTCTTACTCAGCCTCGTTGTTGGAGGCCTTAAATATGAATTTAAATGCTATCTCTAGGGAGTTGGCCTCAGGAGTGATTAGCACTAAACCAGCTCCAGAACCTTGTAGATTGGAAGCTCCATCAGCGTGCAAGACCCATATGGGTACTCCTGGCAACAAGTTCATTGAGGTGGTAGGGGTTGAAGTGTTTGGGTCTGGGAGCGGTAGTAGCTCTGGTGGTTTGCTAACCTCTTCTTCTGTGTAGGTGAACTCGGCTATGAAGTCCGCCACTGCCTGGTCCTTGATCAAAGTTCGAGGCTGGTAGTTAATCACGAACTGCCCGAGTTCCACGACCCAGATGGCCAAACGACCTGATTATTCTGGCTTGTCGAGAATTCTTTGCAGTGGCTGATCTGTGAGTACATATATGGTGTTGGCCTGAAAGTAGGGTTTTAGCTTTCGAGATGTGATAAGTAGGGCATAGGCTAACTTTTCCAACCTTGGGTAGTTTAGTTCGGCAGCATGCAGAGCTTTACTCGTGTAATACACTGGTAGTTGAGCTCCTTCATCATTCCTCATCAGTACTGAACTAACTGCTGTTCGTGATACTGTCAAGTATAGACTCAGAACCTCCTCTCTTTTTTTTGGTGAGCTAAGTAGGGGAGGAGTTCCGAGGTATTGTTTGAGCTGCTGAAAAGCCAGCTCGCATTCTTCAATCCACTCGAAAGCTTTCTTTAGAGTTTTTAAAAAAGGGGTGGCACTTGTCGGTTGCTCTGGAGATGAACCTGTTGAGAGCTGCCACTTTTTCTGCTAAACTCTGGACTTCTTTCGGTTTGGATGGAAATCTCATGTCAATAAGGGCTTGTATCTTCTCTGGATTAGCTTCAATTCGCCTTTGAGTGACCATAAAGCCCAAGAATTTCCCCCCTTTAACTCCAAAAGCGCATTTGGCTGGGTTGAGGGACATGCCGTTCTGTCTGAGTATTGCAAAGGCTTCATTGAGGTCGACCACATGGTTTGAGGCTTTAAGGCTCTTAACCAACATGTCATCAACATAAACCTCTATGTTTCTGCCTATTTGGTCTTTAAATAGTGCGTTCATCACCCTTTTATAGGTAGCTCTCGCATTTCTCAGACCAAATGGCATAGCTTTGAAACAATACGTGCCTTCGTTAGTGACAAAGGAGGTTTTCTCTTCATCTTCCGGAGCCATTCTGACCTGATTGTAACCGGAGTATGCATCCATGAAACTCAACATTTCGTGGCCCGTAGTGGCGTCTACAAGCTGGTCGATCTTTGGGAGTGGAAAACTATCTTTCGGACAGGCCTTATTGAGATCTTTGAAATTCACGCACATTCTCCACTTTCCATTGTATTTCTTTACAAGCACTATGTTAGAGAGCCACTTCGGATAGTAGACCTCCCGAATGAAACCAGCTCGGAGGAGCTTTTGGACCTCTTCTTTGGCGGCCAAATTGCGCCAAGCTAGACTTTGATCATTAGTCTTAGAGTTTCAGAACATCATTGTGTAAGGCTGGCTAGACGTTGATCTCGAGTCTTAGTTCAAGGACGTTAGATCTCGGATGCTAGTCATTGAGCTCAAAACATCAATGTGTAGAGCTTTTAGAGCTTTAGAACATCATTGTGTAAGGTCAGCTAGACGTTGATCTCGAGTCGTAGTCCAATGATGCTAGATCTCGGATGCTAGTCGTTGAGCTCGAAACATCAATGTGTATAACTCGTTAGACATTGGATGCAAGTCGTAGAGCTTGGAGCATTAATATGAAAAGCTCGCTATACTTCTGGTGTTGATGATCTTCGGATTCTTCAGCCTTTTTTGAGTGACTAGATAATATGCATCTCTAGTGAGGGCTTTGTATAAACGTTCTGGAGATGTTCCACTTGCGATTGTTTAAAGCATGTCCTTTTTTTTGTGGAGACAGCTTTTCAAAAACTTCTGACTTTGAAATCTGCGCTAGAGGCCTCTCATCCCTTCTTCCCGACTTGTATGGTGATAGGAATTTTTTCGAAATCCTTGGTTTCTTAAAAGGAAAATTTGTTCTTTTTGGTTAAGTCTTGAGTAGAGTCTTGCTCCCTTCTAACTTAGGCAAATTGCTAAGTTTTGAGTAGAGTCTTACTCCCTAGAGTCTTGCTCCCTTCTAACTTTAGGCAAATTGCTAAGTTTTGAGTAGAGTCTTGCTCTCTTCTGACTCAGCCAAATTTTGACAATTTTTTCATTTATTAGGGAACGTCAAAATCTTGGTCTCTGACCAGTGGTGCAGCAGTAGATGATCATTCTCAGCCAAGCCTCTTTGGACTGGGGTGGTCCTGCTGCTGTTTGATAGACTTCAAGATTGCATTTGGCTTTGTGGAAGTTTGATATCCGCTGAAAATTTCTTTAATTTCTTTCTTGTGGTTTGTCGGATGAACTTGATAAAAATTACATTCAATTGTAATTTTTTTTTTGGAAGCTCATCAATTTTTCCTACAATAAAGATTATTGATCGTAAAAAAATGATACAACTTTAGATATATTAAAATAAAGAGAAAAATCATATATGAGTTATTAAAAAATAACTTATCTCTTCTTTTGGGTTTTATCCCCTTGGGTAACCGAATTTTTGAATGATTATGTGCTCGTAAATATTGAGCTAGCGTAGGCTTGCCGGATTTTCGCATTTTTTTATCGCAGCAACTTTGTATCCCCGTTTTGGATCCCGAGATGGCCAAATTTGAAAAACTCTTAAACTGAAAAGTTGTAGATCTTGAAATTTTCTCCAAAATGGACTCTGAAATCGTATGATTTGGAGTTTTGAACACAAAGTTAAGCACCTGATAATATTAAGTCACCGTAGGCCCGCGGGATTTCATTCTAGAAAGTTTGTATCGAAGTTTTGAACCCCGAGATGGCCGAATTTGAAAACGGCTTGAACTAAAAAGTTGTAGCTCTTGAAATTTTCTCCAAATTGGATTCCAGAATCGCATGGTTTGGAGTTCTGAACACAAAGTTATGCCCCCGAAAATATTGAGCTACGTAGACCCACGGGATTTCGAGTTTTTCACCGAAAATTCACTTGTAATTTCTAAAGAACGAGAGCTTTAGAAAGCTTATCGTTCCCACAGACGGCGCCAACTGATGATGTCAAAATTTAGAAATAGATAATTAACCAATCAATAAGCGAATATCGGTGAATAAAAAATAAATGCGGTGCAATGATGAACACATGACTTTTTTTTAAGGTAGGTTCCCCCGGTAGCGCTTATGCTATTCCAATAGTACGTCCTCCTTTTGTGTGTGCTTGTTTTGTATTAGTTCAAAGGCGATCAATTTGGAAGATAATACAAGCTACCAACTTCTCTTTCTCTCTCTATAATTTCCTTAATTCTATTTACAAGTATAGAATTAGGATTACAAATATTTCAACAAAGTAAATAATAAACTGTGTAGGAGAGAGAGTGTATAAGGGTTGTTGGTATTTTTTGGAGTATGAAAATAGAGAGTATATGACTCTTCTATTTTTTGGGGGTATGAAAAGAGAGGGTATAAGACCCTTTCTATTTTTTGGGGTATGAAAAGAGAGAGTATATGACTCTTCTATTTCTTCTTGAATTGGCTTGTATTTATATTGCCAATGGCTTTATATCTCTTTGATGAGATGGATGAATCTTAGATAAGAAGAATTATTTTTTGGTGTGTTGAATGAGTGAATGGTGGGAGGTATTTATAGATAAATGGGGAATGGCAAAAATGTAATTTTTTTGTGGAGGATAATTATTTAAAGGAAATTAAATAATTATCTAAAGAAAAGTGTGGAATATAATAGAGTGGGATAATTATTTAAAGGAAATTAAATAATTATCTAAAGGAAAATGTGGAATATAATGGAGTGGGATAATTATTTAAAGGAAATTAAATAATTATCTAAAGGAAAGTGTGGAATATAATGGAGTGGGATAATTATTTAAAGGAAATTAAATAATTATCTAAAAGAAAGTGGAGAATATTAATTTTGTAGGCCAATGTCAAAATTATTTTTTATTTTTGTAGGCCAATGGCAAATTAATATTTACCCCATCATATGGCATATTAAATTTTTAAAAAGAAATTGATGAGAGAAAATAATTTGAAAAAGTAGATAGTGTATGGAGTGGATATGGTGTTTTGATTGTGTGTTTACGGTTTATGTGTATCTTACTATTGATTTAACACTTTAATAAGTTTAATGTGAGAGTAACATACATCTAAAGGTATAGATTGTGTTTAAAAATAACAGAAGAATTTTGAGCTCTCTTGATTACATGGACTTTTAAGAGAAAAATATTTTTGACTTTCTTTCCCTTAAATCGAGATATTGAAAAATGGGCTTGTTCGAAAAAAAATTCTGCAAAGAATTAGGGAATAATATATTTGTAAGTTAAGGATATATATTTGATCAAACTCTAAAAGAAATGCAAAGCTAACTTTGCAGTTGATTTGTAAATTGTAATTTTTTATGGAATCATGCAAAATTAAGTTTGGAATATATCTTTTATAGCATATTATTATAAATAGCTATTTAGTTGATCGTGCTTTAGAATAATTTCAACAAATTACATATTTAAAATTCATTTATTAATAAAATACACATGATAGTTTTTTTGGAATTATGAAAAGTTAAGTTTACACTCCTTATTTTCTAAAACATTACTATGTATTTGGGTTTATTTGACATTGTTTTATAGTTTTACGAGTGAATATAAGAGTAGAGGTTAAAAAAATGTAAACACATTATGCAAAACAAATTTGCTTTAAATTTTTTAGATTGCAAAATTAGGTTTGCGTAGACAGTATTGTGCAAAGTTAAGTTTGCACAACATACAATTTTGGTTAAAACCCTCATTTCAAAACACAGTTAATAAATAGACCCTTATTTTAGAAAAATAATAAACACTAGGGTCTTATCTTCAAAAAATATTATTCACTAGATTTTTTTAGAAAAATATTGTCACACAAGACTTTTTACCCCATTTCAGTATATAAATTATATATACATATATCATATGAATTATGTTATAAAGAGAGATTCCATCTCTTTAGATGATCATTTGGAGGGGTAATTCGGTGAACTTTTTCTTAAGATTTAGTAGAGATGAGTAAATCACCTCTGATGGTGTCAAAATCTAGAAATAGATAATTAACCAATTAACAAATAAATATCGATAAATAAATAAAATAAATGAACACGAGACATTTTTTATTAAGGTAGGTTCCCCCGGTAGCGCTTATGCTAGTCCGGCAGTACGTCCTCCTTTTGTGTGTGCTTGCTTTATATTAGCTCAAAGGCAATTAACTTGAATGATACAAGCAACCAATCTCTCTCTATAATTTCCTTAATTCTATTTATAAATATAGAATTAGGATTACAAATATTTCAAGAAAATAAAATATATAAGAGAGAAAGTGTATAAGGGTTTTTGGTGTTTTTGGGGTATGAAAAGGGAAAGTATAAGACCCTCGAAAATTGGCTTGTATTTGCCAATGGCTTAATATCACTTGGAAGAGATAGATGGATATTAAGAGAGAAGAAAGAAATGGTTTTTGTTATGTGTTGAATGAATGAATGGTGGGAGGTATTTATAGGTAAATGGAGAATGGCAAAAACCGTAAATTTGATAAAAATGAATGGCATAAGTTAATCTTTGGTGGAGGTAGGTGAGGTAGGTGAGATGTGGTAGGTGTGGTATTTATAGGTAAATGGAGAATGGCAAAAACCGTAAATTTGATAAAAATGAATGGCATAAGTTAATCTTTGGTGGAGGTAGGTGAGGTAGGTGAGATGTGGTAGGTGTGGTAGGTGAGATGTGGTAGGTGTGGTAGGTGAGGAGGTAAAAATGAGATTTTACCGGGGGTAAAAACGAGATTTTACCGGGGGTAAAATTGAAATTTTACCAAAGGTAAAAAATGTTGAAAATTACCACTAGTAAAATTATTTTTTATTTTTGTAGGCCAATGGTAAATTAATATTTACCCCATCAATTGCCCCATATCCTTATCATTTAGCTCGGATGAGCTGATTGGTGAGGATATCCTTCAATCCGGGAGCTAGTAGTAGCTCTGAGCTCTGATGCTTGAGATGTCTTAGGCCTGAATCCTTGACCGTAAGTTTGTGGAGCTTGGAACATTAATGTGTAAAGCTAGCTAGACTTTGATTATTAGTTTTAGAGTTTCAGAACATCATTATGTAAGGCTGGCTAGACGTTGATCTCGAGTCTTAGTTCAAGGACGTTAGATCTCGGACGCTAGTCGTTGAGCTCAAAACATCAATGTGTAAAGCTTTTAGAGCTTCAGAACATCATTGTGTAAGGCTGGCTAGACGTTGATCTCGAGTCGTAGTCCAATGATGCTAGATCTCGGATGCTAGTCGTTGAGCTCGAAACATCAATGTGTAGAACTCGTTAGACATTGGATGCAAGTCGTAGAGTTTGGAACATTAATATGTAAAGCTCGCTATACTTTTGGTCATAAATAGTTTGATTCTTTTTGGCTAAGTCTTGAGTAGAGTCATGCCCCCTTCTGACTTAGGTAATTTCTGATAATTTTCTCATTTGTTACCAGGCCTCTTTAGTTAGCAAACCGTCCTCTTACAGAATGTAATTTATAGGGAATGAAGTGGCACACAAAATATTTCTTATGCATTTCCACAAGAGAGCAACTATTACAAAAATATAACCTGTCTTGATTCAAGGATAGTATCTCTTGAGGTGCTCTATGTTCCACGGTCGCATGAGCTCCATGCCATCCGCGGTCCTCAAATAGTAGGTGCCAGGTCGGCTGACTTTGGTGACCACATAAGGACCTTCCCACTTAGCAGCGAGTTTGCCATGTTCAGAAATCTTTGTTGCTAGGGTGACTTTCCGAAGTACTAAGTCACCAACATTCAGACTCCTGTGTTTGACCCTTTTGTTGTAACTCTTGATCATGCTTCTTTTATACGCCACTTCTTTGATTCGAGCTTGCTCTCTTTTTTCTTCGAGGAGATCTAAGTTAGCCAATAAGTTCTCATCGTTACGAGTTGGGTCATGATGGTTGCCTCTGTAAGTTGGCACTCCTATCTCCACTGGAATAACCGCTTCTGTTCCGTAGGTCAGGAAAAAAGGAGTTTCACCAGTTGGGCCCCTGATGGTGGTCCTGTAGGCCCATAGTACCGATGGGAGCTCTTCAGACCAGTTTCCTTTAGCATCATCAAGTCTCTTTTTCAATGAGCTCAGTAGAGTTCTGTTGGTGACTTCCGCTTGGCCATTAGCTTGAGGGTGGATAGGCGAGCTATAATGGTTCTCGATTCCATGTCCTTCGCAGAAATCTCTGAAGAGGTTGCAGTCAAACTGCTTTCCGTTATCAGTGATCAGGATTTTTGGGAGACCAAAACGACATATGATGTTTCTCCACACGAAATTCTGAATCTTCATGGTGGTGATCGTTGTCAGTGCCTCAGCCTCAACCCATTTGGTGAAATAATCGATGGCCACAACTGCAAACTTAGTCTGTCCTTTGCCCAAAGGAAAAAGCCCTACTATGTCCATACCCCATTGAAAGAAAGGCCAGGGGCTGCTGACGGGGGTCATAAGTTCTGCTGGGAGCTGCTGAATGTTGGCGAATCGCTGGCACTTGTCACATTTCTTTACTATTTCCTTTGCGTCTTGTAGGATAGTGGGCCAGAAATAGCCTTGTCTGCCAACCTTGAGTGCTAGTGAGCGAGCTGCTGGATGCCCTCCACATAGACCCTCATGAATTTCTAGTAGGGTTGCTTGGGCTTGGTGTGGGTGTAGGCAGAGCAAAAAAGGGAGGACGTACCCCCTCTTGTACAGCTTTTCTTCGATGACCACATATCTGTTTGACATGTATTTTATTCTTTTGGCCATCTTTCCATCTTCGGGGAGGGTTCCGTCAGTGAGATAGTTCAAAATGGGATCAATCCAGCATTTGCAGACCTGTACTGGAGCCGTATCCAACTCCAATGGTTCATCTATGGCTTTTCTTTCCAGATACTCAACATGAACCCCTTTTGGTAAGTCCGAAGTCGTGGCAAGCTTGGCCAGGTGATCTGCCTTGTTATTCTGAGCTCGTGGGACCTTAATAAAAATTAAATTCGAGTACTTTTGAGCTGCCATTTTTACCTTTGTCAAGTAAGTGGCCAGGCGTTCTTCTTTCGTCATGTTGTGCCCAAGTATTTGGCCGACTACTACCGCGGAATCATTATAGACTACCATTTGCTTTGCTCCCAGATCACTAGCTATTCTCAGGCCTGAAATGATGGCTTCGTACTCAGCCTCATTGTTGGAGGCCTTAAATAGGAATTTCAATGCTATCTCCAGGGTGTTAGCCTCAGGAGTGATTAGCACCAAACCAGCTCCAGAACCTTGTAAATTGGAAGCTCCATCGGCGTGCAAGACCCATATGGGTACTCCCGGTAACAAGTTCATCGAGGTGGTAGGGGTCGAAGTGTTTGGGTCTGGGAGGGGCAGTAACTCTGGTGGCTCGCTAACCTCTTCTTTTGTGTAGGTGAACTCGGCTATAAAGTCCGCCACCGCCTGGCCCTTGATCGAGGTTCGAGGCCGGTAGTTAATCACGAACTGCCCGAGTTCTACGGCCCAGATGGCCAAACGACCTGATTGTTCTGGCTTGTCAAGAATTCTTCGCAGTGGCTGATCTGTGAGCACATCTATGGTGTGGGCCTGAAAGTAGGGTCTTAGCTTTCGAGATGTGATGAGCAGGGCATAAGCTAACTTCTCCAACCTTGGGTAGTTTAGTTCGGCGGCATGCAGAGCTCTACTCGTGTAATACACTGGTAGTTGAGCTCCTTCATCATTCCTCATCAGTACTGAACTAACTGTCGTTCGTGATACTGCCAAGTATAGATTTAGAACCTCCTCCTTTTTTGGTGAGCTAAGGAGGGGAGGAGTTCCGAGGTATTGTTTGAGCTGCTGAATAGCTAGCTCGCATTCTTCAGTCCACTCGAAAGCTTTCTTTAAAGTTTTGAAGAAAGGGTGGCACTTGTCGGTTACTCTGGAGATGAACCTGTTGAGAGCTGCCACTCTTCCTGCTAAACTCTGGACTTCTTTCGGTTTGGATGGAGATCTCATGTCAATAAGGGCTTGTATTTTCTATGGATTAGCTTCAATTCCCCTTTAAGTGACCATAAAGCCCAAGAATTTTCCTCCTTTAACTCCAAAAGCGCATTTGGCTGGGTTGAGGGACATGCCATTTTGTCTAAGTATTGCAAAGGCTTCATTGAGGTCGGCCACATGGTTTGAGGCCTTAAGGCTCTTAACCAACATGTCATCAACATAAACCTCCATGTTTTTGCCTATTTGGTCTTTAAATAGTGAATTCATCACCCTTTGATAGGTAGCTCCCGCATTTCTTAAACCAAATGGCATAGCTTTGAAACAGTACGTGCCTTCGTTGGTGATAAAGGAAGTTTTCTCTTCATCTTCCGGAGCCATTTTGACCTGATTGTAACCGGAGTATGCATCCATGAAACTCAATATTTCGTGGCCCGTAGTGGCGTCTACAAGCTGGTCGATCTTTGGGAGTGGAAAACTGTCTTTCGGACAGGCCTTATTGAGGTCTTTGAAATCTACGCACATTCTCCACTTTCCATTGTGCTTCTTTACGAGCACTATGTTAGAGAGCCACTTTGGATAGTGGACCTCCCGAATGAAACCAGCTCGGAGGAGCTTCTGAACCTCTTCTTTGGCGGCCAAATTCCGTTCTGCAGCAAAATTTCTTTTCTTCTGCCTCACGGGTTAAAAGTGGGGTCGACATTGAGCCTGTGTACCATGACATCCGATTCAACCCCTTTATATCGTCGTGGACCATGCAAAGATATCAGCGTTAGCCCGTAAGCATCGGCAAAGTTCTTCTCTGACCTCTGCGCAAAGTCGATCACTGATCTTTAGGATCCGATCGGGCTGTGAGGGGTCCAGAACTAGATCTTCCAAGTCTTCCACTGGTTCACCACGGAGCTCTTTTTATTCATCTCTGGGATCTAAGGTGTCGATCTCCCACATCTTTGTGTCGCTAGGCTCTTTTGTCCCTATCAATTCTTTCTCAGCAGTGACTTCGACCTCAGCTACCGTGATGTCTATAGTTCTGACTTCTTTTAGCGTCCCGAACTGACAGCTACGAGCTTCAACCTGATTTCCTCTGACCTCTCCAACTCCGTGGGGGGTGGGGAATCTCATAGTTAGGCTACAAGTCGAAATGGTAGCCCTGATCTCATTAAGCGTTCCCCTGCCGAGAATGGCGTTGTAATGGGGGGCTCTATCTAGTATCAAGAATTCAGCGACTGTAGTGATCTGCTTTGGAGCTGTTCCCAGGGTTACAGTGAGTTTAATTGTCCCCATGGATTTAATATTTTCTTCTGAAAAACCAACCAGGGTGACCAAGGAAGGGGTTAGGTGCTCCGTAGTGAGACCCATGGCCTTAAAGGCGCTGTAGTACATGAGGTTGGAAGTGGCTCCTGTGTCAATGAGGATTCTATGGACATTGTGATTACCCACCATCGCGGTTACTACTAGAGGGTCATCGTGGGGGACTCCCCCGCTCATATCTTCGTCATTGATATACGAATACGCCCTTCACATCGTACTTCACCATTTTGGTAGGTCTGAAGCTGAAACATTCTGCCTTCGAACTCGAGGACTTGGCTTGTCTGATGTAAGCCTTCCTGGACCTATTGCTGTTTCCAGAGTAGGAGGAGCCCCCCTCAATCATGAAGATCTCATTTTCTGGTGCATTCCCTTTGGCTTCTAGGGGAGCCCCTTTTTTTCTATCTTCATATTGCTTGAGTTTTTCTCTTTGAATGAGCTTCTCAATTTCTTCCTTCAGGTTCCTACAATCATCCGTTTCATGACCGTGGTCCTTATGGTACCGGCAATACTTGGTCGTATCCCGTTTCTTTTTTGATACATTCATCTTCCGAGCCTTTGGGATCTGCCCTGGATTTAATTGAGCATAGACCTCACCTAAAGGGGCCGTCAGGGGGGTAAACTGTTGGCGTGCCTTGCCTTCTCTTAGCTCAGGCTTGTCTGATTCTTTCTTACCTTTTTTACACTCTCTCTTTTGACCACGGGGTGGGGTGTCCCCTCTTTGGCGCTTGGAGGAGGATAAAAAGGTTGACAGGTTCCTTCCTTGCAGAGTTTCTTCCACGCCAATCCGCTTGTTGACTTCATCCAAGAGCTCGGACATGGTCTTTGGGGCCATTCTTGCCAGAGTCATAAGGCAGTATGGGGAGGTTACTCCTTCCATGAAAGCTGCTACAGCCACCCCTTCATTTAGGTCGGTAACCATGAGACTTTCTTGGTTAAAACGGCGAGCATATTCCTTCAAACTCTCGGTAGATCCCTGCTTTATAGTGAAGATGTGAGTAGAGATTTTGGACTGCCTCTTGGTCCCCATGAAATGTGAAATGAACTTGGTACCGAGCTCTTGTGAGCTTGAAATCGACCCTGATGGCAGGCTGTTGCACCATGTTCGGGCTGCCCCCTTAAGAGTGGTAACAAAGGCTCTGCATATTATGCCGTCTGGGACATTCTGGAGCCCCATCATATTTTCGTATTGTTGCCAATGATCCACAGGGTCTGTGGTTCCATCGTAGCATTCCAGCGTTGGGAGTCTAAATTTTTTGGGAACTAGTCAATTTTGAATGTGATCCGCAAAAGGAGATTTAGAGTCTCTAACCAGAGCTGCTGTCGAGTTACCTGTCAGACGACCCACGGTCTTCATCATTTCTGCCATTTGGGCCTCCATCCTTGACATCAGTCTTTTCTCGACTTCTTCGACCGACTCTTTACGAGAGATCCTATCAAAAACGGATCCCCTAGGTCTAACTTCTACCTCTCGCCCTGGTATCTGGGCTGACGGGAGAGGAGATAGGCCTATGCTTGGGTTCCGATATCGCAAAGCTTCGTCTGAGCGCCTCTCACGAATCACGTTAATCCGTGGGTCCCTTACTGGTGGAGGAGGAGGCGAGGCAGAAATTTCTTCATAAGAGGTCTCCCTAGTAGAGCTGGAGTGGTGGGATTCAAGCTCGGCAGTTCTGCTACAACTCGTCCTAAATCTTCTGCCACTGTCTCCGAGTCTTTCTCTGACTGGGACTCTTGGAGGGATTGGTTGAACATTAGCAGACGCGGAGACTGAAAACGACCTACTTCTTGAGCTGGCTCGGGGACTCTTTCTTTGGGCTAAGAGTCTGTCAATCCGGACTTGAAGAGCAGCTTGTTGCTCTTGTAGGTCCAATATGAGGTCTGGCTGAGTTTGTCTAGAAGACATAATAAATTTTGGGAGTTTTCGTACCTTTATGAGAAGTGTGTGACTTTGAGAAACTGTCGTTCCCACAGACGGCGCCAACTGATGGTGTCAAAATCTAGAAATAGATAATTAACCAATCAACAAATAAATATCGATAAATAAATAAAATAAATGAACACGAGACATTTTTTTATTAAGGTAGGTTCCCCCGGTAGCGCTTATGCTAGTCCGGCAGTACGTCCTCCTTTTGTGTGTGCTTGCTTTATATTAGCTCAAAGGCAATTAACTTGAATGATACAAGCAACCAATCTCTCTCTATAATTTCCTTAATTCTATTTATAAATATAGAATTAGGATTACAAATATTTCAAGAAAATAAAAAATATATAAGAGAGAAAGTGTATAAGGGTTTTGGTGTTTTTGGGGTATGAAAAGGGTGAGATAAGACCCTCGAAAATTGGCTTGTATTTGCCAATGGCTTAATATCACTTGGAAGAGATAGATGGATATTAAGAGAGAAGAAAGAAATGGTTTTGTTGTGTGTTGAATGAACGAATGGTGGGAGGTATTTTAGGTAAATGGAGAATGGCAAAAAACCGTAAATTTGATATAAAAATGAATGGCATAGTTAATCTTTGGTGGAGGTAGGTGAGGTAGGTGAGATGTTGGTAGGTGGATGTTGTAGGTGTGGTAGGTGAGGAGGTAAAAATGAGATTTTATCGGGGGTAAAAACGAAATTTTACCGGAGGTAAAATTGGAATTTTAACGAAGGTAAAAAATGTTGAAAATTACCAATAGTAAAATTATTTTTTATTTTTGTAGGCCAATGGTAAATTAATATTTACCCCATCAACCTCTATCAAATTTCATAAAAAATAAATTAACTTTTAAGTGGGTGAGATGATCATCAAAAATTTTAACGGCCGAAAATGTACGTATATATCAATTTTTCAAAACACCCACTTTTAAGTAAATTTTTCTATTGATTTTTGTGGAGGTGATCTACTCACTTCATAGATCATCTCTACAATTTTTCGTATAAAAATTTATCATTTACCTCTAAATGGTCATATATTCTTTTTATTAAAGTAAAAAATTCTTCTTTTATAACATATCTCATATTATATATTATATATATATAAATATTTAAAAAATACATACAAAAGACATAGGTAAAAGAGGTATTATCGGGTTTTAGTTAAAGTTATTAGGAAATTAGCAGTCAAAGCAATTAACGGACAGAAATCATCCAAAACGGATGTCAAACCTCCATTATGCTAAACTCTAGATGCCAAAACTAATTATGACATAATTAAAAGGGAGTAAAAACCAAGTAGCCCTACATGCAAACCACCACATATTAGAAACATGTGAAACATGGTCAACAATTTATGGGCTTCCAGGTCCTAGCCACCCCCATTTTTAAGTTTGCCCTAGAAGTTTTCATAGTCTTGAGCCAATCTTTAAACGATAGTTTTCGTTTCAACGAAATGTCCTTATATTGTTCTTTTCAAAAAATAAAAAATTTCGCTAATATAGTCTAATTTTACGCTACTTCAACATTATCGAAGTATAGTGAGATAGATGTAGAGTTTGTGTTGTATTTTGATACAAAGCGAGAAGTATGAATTTACAACCACCACAGTAAGGAGTGGTTAATAACCACCGTGACAAGGATGAACTTAACCACTACCATAACAAGTATGAACCCAGAACTAACAAAGAAGTTCACTAACCACTTTCGTGTGAATGGTATAGTATTTCTATGTTAAGAGAATAAAGAGAGTTTCTGTCGTTCATAGGGCTGACTATGTATAACTTGGTACGGTATTATTTGTTTTACTGTATTCAGAATGTGCAAAAGCTTAATACAACACTCCTCTGGCAATGGTTTTATTCCGGTAAATTTCCTCGAAAATTAAATTGTTTTGCCCGAAAAAATTGAAACATAACATTGCATAGAAAAAGCAACAAACGCAAAGTAGGGGGCCATTCACATGCGCACCGACAGTACGCATCAACCATTTTGGCTCACTTCCTAGTTAAATTTTTTGATGTCCAACCGAGAAGTGGGTTAAATATAAGATTAAAATATATGTCCATTTTGTGCGGATAGTACAGTGCGCACTTAAACCCGACCACGCAAAAGACAATTCAGAGTCACTCATGTAAAGGCTAAAAATATAAGAGCACTTAAAAAGGTCCACCACAAAATTCCATACCCCATAAACTGAAGAGATCCATGATCCCCAAAACACCATATCATAACTTCAGGAGATGAAGCAAGACAAAATAAAATCTAGACAGCAACATAGCATTATATTGTATATTAATAAAATGCACTAAACGAAACAAACGCACGCACTAATCAAAGAGGGAGAATCCAAGATCTTCCTCACTCTCTTCTTCTTTCTCTTCCTTCTTCTCCTCGGCCGGAGGTGCCTCTGCAGCTGGTGCACCACCTCCAGGTGCTGCTGCAGCTCCACCACCGACAAAAGCGCCAGCAGCAGCCCCACCAATAATCACCTTGCATTTTATAGAATTTCCAGTTAATAAAAATTATCTATACAACAAGGGGCAATGTATTTTAAATCTTAAAAATGTATAAGGGAGAAAGAATTGTGTTGCTCATATTTATGATACTTTTTGAACGGTTGATACGCACAGTTTACCACCTAGCATATATATAACATTAGGAACTGGCCATTAATATTATAATTCAGATTCAGATACTGCCTTGAATCCAATCTATGCCTTCACCATATAATAAAACCCATCATCCAACAAATATTTAACGTGGTCGCCATTAGAAGTATTACTTCCAAGCTCTCGAGTCTCGGTGAAGTTTGTGTTTCAAAGATTCACAATTTAATATATTAGACAATTAACATTAAAGATTGTTTAACAAATTAGTTGTCCATAAGATAAAATATGTCTACAGAAACTCATAGTAATGAAACATGCAATTCATACATTTCGAGATTGACAATTTCATATGAATCTGTTCGATAGAAAACAAATAACATCAATAATGTTAAACACTAAAAATAACTAAAACAAGGAGGAGAATGCAAGCACACCAAATACAGTAGTAAAGAAACATACTCTCTCTATATATAAGTGAAATACAAACAACAACAACAAACTTATAACAAGAAAATTGACCTTTATGTTGTAAATTGAAACTTTGAGAACCAATCATACCTACACAAATTCAGGGGTTACATTGAATCAACTGGGCTGAAGGGATTATTATATAATTGATCAAAGGGGAACTGATCAATTTCAATTAGAGTGCGAACTGATCGATTACAATGAGAGTGCTACTACACGCATAACCACAAGGCTACGACAGACATTGGACCTTCACAAAGCACAATACAATTATATCCACAATACATCCACAATACAACAACCTAAAAGATAACTACAACCACTAATTAGGACTTTCTACCTTGAACAAAATACATAGACAACTTTCACAAATAATCCTATACTCACAATAGTCAGTATGCCTATGCTGACTACTGAATAGTAACCAAATAATCCTATACTCACAATTCACAAATAGTATGGATTTTAAATGATCAACTTTCACCCTAGTTCTCCACCAAGAAATGCACTTTTGTGTACTAACTACTTTTTGGACTATTCTAAATAAATCATAATGAACTTTTAACATTATTGTTCAAGTGCTTGAATTTTGCTCAAGTAAATAAACAATTTCAGCAAGCGCAAATGATAAGATAATCCTGGAGCTTTAAAGGGAGTTTTTACACGCAAAAAAGAGATGGCCTGATGAAGAATCCCTAAAAGGACTTGAAAATTGAAAATGCAAGCAGGCAAAACACACATATGTCAATCTGCTCATTTGCTTCAAGTTTTGGTTCATTCCTAAAATCCTAAATCGGTCAATTCACACTGAAAGTCATAAGTTGACGACGCTCAATCTTTCCAAACGTGTGATTACCTTTCAGATTTCAGTAATCAACAAAAATTCGAACCAAACGAGCACTAAGGATGCATTTGTTTTTTCTAACCTTAAATGCTAAATGCCAAACACCAAGTGTTTTGTAATTCATGTCAAGAGGTTAAATCAAACATTCCATATGTGAAACAACAATTTCATATTTAACCAACAAAAATTCAAACCGAAAGAGCACAACGAGTCTAATACCCCTAAATACCTCTAAATGATTGAATGATTGATCAATTAAAAAAAATAACCGTTAACCTCTTAATGCTTAAAATCAAACATCCCTAAATACACAAACAAACAAACCAACACAATTCCACGCAAAAACTTCGAATACATCAATATCTAATAACAATACTACAGATCTGAACAAATCAGATACAATTTTTCAGAGGAAATTTTCTCAAAAAACTAATATAAGCAAATGAGGCTTTTATCCGTCAATTAATTACCTGAAAAACAGCGGAAGAGGGAGAGACCATAGAGAAGGAAGACTGAACGCCGCCAGAGGAGTCGGAGCACAGAGCGGCGTTAACGAGCTTCCTCTGAAGCTCGTAGGTCGAACCGGCGGAGGCCTCGAGATCGCCGGTGAGCTGCTTTGCGGTCCACTCGCTGCCGGAGCTCTTGCACACAAATGTGAATACTCCCATTCTTGAGGATGATTGATAGAAAGAAACCCTAACTATAAAATTGATCGAAAATCGAAAATACTCTCTCGGCGAGACGACGGCTTTGCGGGGTTTACTTTCTCTGCGTTTACGAATTTTTATAGGCTTTTTCCAACAATCCGAAACCCTAGTTTGTGGTTAGCGAAATGCATGTGAAAAGACCAATATGCCCTTATTGCATCTCAAAAACTACAACTTATTTAAATTAACTTGGATAGTTAGATTGCCTCTTTTTAACAAAATTTTGAAATAATGTTAATTGATAAAATTATAAAATCTTGAAATTATGTAATTTTTAATTCAGATGCTTTCTTTGAAAAAAAATTCAGAAGTATTTCATCGATTTTGAAATTTGAATTCGTTCTCATCATTCTACCTTCTTTTTTTTTTTTAATTTGTCAATCAAGTATATCTTTGTTAAAGGTAGCTTTGAAATTTATTTAAAAATTTTAAAATATTAAATAAAATAAATTTTTGTCATCCAAGTAAAACTTTTCATCAAAACTAATTATTTAAAAATATTTTCTTTGCTGGAAAAAGAGTACAAAGTTTGTTCTTTTTTAAAAAAAGTCCCAAGTACATTAATTTAAGTTGAGTTTGAATGAAATTCTTAAAATTAAAAAGAGATGAATAAAATTCAAATTAGATCGATCTCTCACAAGTATTTAGTGAACCACTAGGCTACCCCATAATTTACAGCTTTATATGATAGTTTATACTCGATAAATTAATAATGAATTTTAAACAATACAATTTTTGGGTCCCAATTCAAGACCGATGTACTAAATTAATAATTTTAGTAAAATTATAAGATACTGCTTTAAAATTTTCTCTATAGTATTCTGCAAGTCCCAAATATTTCATAAATTAATAATTAATTAAAAAGTACATATTGACTTTATTATAAGGTTTTCTTAAAGGGTATTAATATTAGTACTCTACGTGGAGTACTTTCTCACTTTAAAATCATCTTTAGTGACACTTTATATGTGTCTTTTGTGACACTTTATGTTACGGGTAATTTGCCTAACTCGCGATTCAACGTGGTTCAAATAAAAATGATACTTACTACATAGTCACTTGTATTCTCTTTGTAAATTTTTTGAGGTATCTTACTGTAATAGTTGATGAAATTTCAGATGATCTTGTTGAGAGTATAAGCCTTGCTCATGACATGAGTTAGATATAAAAAGGAATTATAATATGGTAGAACACATAGAATTAGATAACTAGCCTCATATTTGAGGATCGATTCATTATATGTTATCTTGTATATTTGTTTTACTAGATGAAATATTGCCTTAGTTATTCTCTACATGAAACGGACCTAATCATAGACCATCTTAAGAGTAGACATGTGGTTTGGGTTGTTGTGTAGTATAAGTGACTTTGCACTTTAGTGGGCTTAACGTAAATTGCTAACTTTAGTGAGTAGGTTTTAATATAATCCATGTGTGATATAGCGATTATGGATTTTTTTTCATTTATTAGATTCATACCTTGGTCAAATTGATATGACTTGGTCACTTTATATTTATTGAAAATATTTTTTTGAATGTTAGAGCACTCGTAAAGTACGAATAGTGATACTCTTTTTAAAATATGAATTAAGAGCAATTTGCCTTTTGTTCAAATTTAAATATAGTTGAATTGCTTCTCTAAAACTGTTTACAATGTGCCGAGAAGTCTTGGGGTTTTCTTCTCGTAAAGAGAGGTTTTGTAGTGTCATTGAGGCTTCGCGGTTTTCATTGCGTGAAACTGGTACTAGCTCGGTTAGTCTTATGATTTAACGATCTTGCGTGGAAATTTAAAATGAGTTTCCTTTTTATTTAATCATGAAAACAATTATATCAAAAAAAATTATATCTATTTTTTTAAAGATTAAAAAAATGAAATATAATAAATAATATAATAAACCCAAAAGAAAGAAGAGAGAAAGAATACATTTTTTTCCTTAAAAAAACTAATGTGTATTCAACAATATTTGGCAAGAGAAAGTGGAAGGAGACATAAGGAAGTTATTGAACTAGTCGAAAGTGTTATAGAATCTTTGAAACATTAAGGGTGCGTTTGGCGCCGGATAAGGAGGTATGATAAAATAAGATACAGGCCGCATAAGAGTCAAATTAGTCGGATGAAAATTATGTGGGATAGGATAGGAAAAGAATCAGTCGGATAAGGATTAAGCGAGATCGAATATGATAATGACTAGTTGGATAAAGATTTAATAAACTTTGCATTTGATGAAATTCCGGATTACAAGTCTAGATATTATATAATATAACTTGCACTTCTTTTAAAAATATATACAATTTTAATTGTTATCTACAATTTTTTTTAACTGCTGCAATTTTTTTATTTATAAATAAGTTTCGTAAAAACTCTTTCAAGAGAAAAGTTTTATATTACATATAATATTTACGAACTAGGTATTAAGTACAGTTTCAAATTCTAATGTTACCCTTTTTCAAATTAAAGTTTCTTATAAATAACTTTATTTAATAAAAAATAAATAAATATACCATATTATACAAGAAATGAATTTTATTAGTTGAGTTACTGTGATTTTGGGTGATTGAAAATTTCATTAATAAATTTGATTATTTAAAAGGTGTAAAGAAAAAGATCAAAAAAAAAAAAATTAATTAAAAATTATTTTTTATATTCATTTTGTTATCCAGCAACCATGGGATAAAATAATACCACCTATAGGGGTGGTATATATTTATCCGGTTCTAAAGGGGTAAAATGATAATTAATCCCGAGTGCAATCTAATCCCGTGTTGCACCAAACACGGGATAGGATTAAAATATCATATCCGCCTTTGCGCCAAACACATGATATCATTTCTGACAACAAACACCGGATATAATTAATTAATCTAATCTCTCTTCTAATCTCGCACAACAAACACACCCTAAAAGGAAAACATGGACAGAGAAATGGAAACTTTCAATTGAGCCCTTATTAAATTTGGACAATTTCATTGTTAACAAATAAAAATAATGACAAAAATTTGAACCCTAATTTTTTAAAAGTCGACAATTATTTAAGCACTAAACCTGTGTGGTTGCCTAGAGTACGAGATACTAAAAGTAGTGTATCATCGTCTTCTTTTTAATTTAGTTAATTAATGCTTTGAATGTTTCTTTGCATGAACTCGATAAATCAATATTTATTAACAAATTGATATCTATATAAATTAATAAAACTTAAGTGATCACAAAGTTATTAATTTATAAAGGTTAATTAGTTTTAAGATGAATGACACATTTTGAGGGGATAGCAAGTGACAACGGAAATTACATACAATTCAGTAGCAGTAAGTTTTATAAAGAATAAACAACTCAAATGATGATTAAATTTTTTATTTAGTATCATTTT
Source organism: Lonicera japonica (assembly GCA_021464415.1). Lineage (NCBI taxonomy): Eukaryota > Viridiplantae > Streptophyta > Magnoliopsida > Dipsacales > Caprifoliaceae > Lonicera > Lonicera japonica. The sequence goes on from CM038467.1 coordinate 59,326,690, forward strand.
AGCTATTAAATTTAAAAATGAATCATTTTAGTTATCTAACTTCGGAGTGAGTAACATTTTGACTATTCTATCTAATTTGATTGTTGAATTTAATGTATTTGCGTGGTACACATAATTTCGTGTAAGGTCATTTTGGTTATATTCCAACAAAATAGTATTTCTCTCTGATAATTTCCGCCAAAATGAAACACACACAATTTACTTATAAAACATATCAATATTTTCAACAAACACCACAACTTGGGCTAATTTATAATTAAAATGATCAAAACAAACTTACATAAAGTCATTTGCCTTGCACATAGTTTCACTCTACTCAATTTAACAATCAAATTAGAAGAAATAACCAAAGTGACATCCACTTCAAAGTTAGATGGTCAATTAAAGTGATTCATTTTAAAGTTTGATGATCAAAATAATACTTGATAGAATGTTTAGTAGACATTTGGATAGTTTACTTTTTTATAAAATGACCAATATCCTCTAAATGTGTCATCATCACGCGTCCTCTAGAAATACTCGAAGAAATACGAATGCCACTCAATCTAGTTGAATTGCAAGCGCAATATTTATTACAAAAGTAGTTACTGATGATATGACGTAACAGACTTAAATGACTTTTGATCTATGCAAGATAGAATGACCATCTCAGTTGATTAGCCAATGCATTTAAAATACAAATCCCACAAAAACTATTTTACCATTATTTTAGTGTATCGTCAATCAAGTGAAATTGTGATATTAAAGACGGGATATATTGGTTCAGAATCATCGAATTCCTTAACCGATCCAAGCCCTTGCTGGCTCGAGATCATTCAATACAAAATGGATGTTGAAGTTATCTACATCTTCGGTTTCATTATCCGACGATTATACTCATGGGCAGACCCAACTCTTCACAGCGAAGGCTCCAGTCCAAGGTATTTTTTTTTGCACTAACTACATACACAAACTACAAATTGTTTAATTTAGCCCCTTCCGAGAAATCCTGATTATACTTCAATCTGTTAATCATGTTAATTAACTTGTAACCCCCTCACTAAAACTGGAACACGGGTGTTAGATAGATTGGGCCACCCTAGCCCAATCCACAATCCCGATAACTAGTTGGAAGATAATCTACCCCTCTACCTAACTTTTTAACCAACTTTTGATACACCTCAACTAATTCTTTTTCCTTCGCACGTTAAACTACATTTGTTGTTGATCACATAATATTTTTGCGGCCTCTAACTATTTTAGTAATAGATGTCATAGTCTAATCTCAGCCAAAATCCATTCACAAAAACTTAGAGCATCTCCAATCGTCTTGTACAAATTTTGTATAAATCTTACGTGTCAAAGTGAGATTTAAACAAAAATAATAAAGAATTCGTTTTGTATTCCAACAGTCTATTTTAGATTTTTGTGTAAATATTAAACTACCAATTAAATACGCACAAGTAACACTTATCCTATATTTATTCATTTACTTTTCAAATCCATTTATTTTTAGAAACGGGATAAGAGAAAATAGTTGCAAAATTATCTGACGCGGTTGTGTAAATTAGGTGTATATTTTACAAAACCTTTTTACAGACAAAGTTTCTTAAAAGACTACTGAAGACCTTTTTTTCACAAAACGTGTATTTTACACAAACCAAAATTATACACTACGGTTGGAGATGCTCTTAGTTCATCCTTTTACAGGACAGAGATCAAGCAAATAGATGTTTCTTTGTCACCAAAAAATTCAATCTAGGGTTTAACGATGTTTCAAAGAAAAACAAAACAAAAAAAAACCCTCAAAAGAGACGATCTCCACTAGATTTTGTCAAACTTCATTCACCACTCAAAATGGACAATCAATTTTATTTAGAGAGGACAGTCCAACTATTTCTTCTTCTTTTTTTTTTCTTTTCTTTTGACACAAAACCATAATTTCATAACACAACTTTAGTTTATATACACAAGAAATGATTTCACTACACAACCTGACCACCTCGAATATTTAAGTCAAACCAAGAACCTCCATGTTATGAGGATAGGCTGTTGGTGAGGAACGTCCACTTCAGAATAATTTCTATACCAGAAAATTAAACAAATTTATTTGGTATTTTACATTTTAAAAGAGAAATTGGGACTACTAGAAAATGGCATCAGTTGAACATTCCAAAAATTCTACTATCAAATATCAAAATTTCATACAGTGATCAGCTTTTGAGGAAAACACCACAGAGGAAAAAGGAAGAACAAGCTTAATAAATACTACCTGAAAAATAACTAAACAAAAAATACAACAGTGATGCCTTCTGAGAGACATACTCACTATAAAATAACCCCCACCCCGCCCTCAAATATATATATATATATGAGTAAATATTGAAAATCCAAACAATGATAAATTCTTAGACCGCATTTTAGTACTCAAATCTCACAAATTTTTCTAAGAGAAAACGAAGACGCCTTTCTCTGATGTCGTCATCCTTTTAGCTGGGGCGCTACCAACGATCCTCTCAAGCTATGAATATCATCAAATCATATAATTAGTAAGTCTACATATAATCTCACTTTTTTACCCATTCATGTTTATAGTCACAACTTGTGAGTGAATTAAATAAATATGATAAAGATAAGAACCATAGGGCATTGCATTGCACGAGCAACTATTTATAATCTCAAGAAATTATCAATGAATGAAATAAACAAGTTCAAAGGCAAGTGAATTTTTTTTCTTTTGTTGGATTTGGGAATTACATTGCTCAATCTGTAATGCCGGATGAATGTGGTTCATGAATTATGAACCTTAGTGAATTTCAGAGGGTTCAACATACAAGGTGGGTCCGGTTTAAACATGTATTGCATCAATTGAGTTTGGGTCGGGTACGAATTAATGTTTTCCTAAACAGGGTTAGGTTCGGGTTTGGCTAAATCCGCCATGCATCCAACCCATTCTCTTTCCTAGGTAGTAGGAATGGGAGGAGGCTTTTGGAAAGATTTCAAATCCTTACTTTTTGGGGACAAATTGGCATTGCATGTCTAATAGATGTCAATAATTATTTCAAGACACAACATCGGGACATGTTTCAAGGACACGGTGATGCGTCTCACATGTGCATTGGTGATATGTAAACTTTGTATAGATTCTACTTCTAATGGACCTAGTTCACTGACCAATGTATTGACGACAAATTGCCAGTGTTCTAAAAATCGGGATTTTTTGCCGATAAATCGGCCAAAGATCAGAAATCGGGATGTATCCGACCGGATTTCCATGAATCGGAGCTCAAAAATCAGGCGTCTCAAAAATCGGGCAAAAATCGTAGATGAGTCTCCTTTCATCCTTATCTTCTCTTTCTCCGTCTCACAGTCTCCTCTCTTTCTCACGCCAGCAACGGCAATGGTCCTCTCTCCTCTCTTTCTCACGCCGGCGAGGGCAAAGGTCATCTCTCTCCTCTCACGCCGCCGATAGAGACGGCCTTCTCTCTCTCACACTCTCGCCTCAACTAAACAGGGTCAACCTCTCTCTCCTCTCTGTGTGTGACTGTGTAAGTGATTCTCTTGTCAACAATCTTTGGTTACGTGTAGAAAATATGTAGTGTAAAATCTTTGGTTAAGTGATTTTCTTTTTGTTCATTAATTATTTAATTCATTGTATTTGTGTAAAATCTGTTCATTAAAAATCTTTGGTTTAGTGTAGAAAATACTGTATTTGTGATTAAATCTATGATTAAATTTATTTATTAATTCATTGTATTTGTGATTAAATATTTGGTTAAGTGTAAATCTGTTAATTAAAAAATTGTTCTTGGTATAAAATAAAAATATGTTCATTATTACTTTGTAATTTGTGGGAATTGAAATGTTATTATATAACTTAATTCCCGATTTTTCAAATTATGGGTTTGCCGATTAATCCTCGATTTTTCCCGATTTCTCCAAAAATCCTTAATCCCCACCTTGCCAATCTAGGTCCGATTTACGATTTTTAGAACATTGCAAATCACCACTTCCTTTGTATGTCTCCCTAACATGTGTCCCCATAGAAGTATTTGGCTACATAGGGAATAGAATAGGGGCAGTGTTATAAGATTCCTGCCTATGTGCTACGCGCTTTGCCTGGCTAGACGGACACTGGCAGAATTGGCGGAGTGTTTCATTCATTGTTTGGAAAATTATGTTTAATGAACTCTTAATGCCTTTTTCAGAAGTAAAAGTTAAACCTTTTGTTGTATTATATTTTAGAAAAGTAAATAAATATATAACTGACTGCTCCTGTGTTTGTGTTTCTGACAAACTTTCACTAAAAAAAAAAAATAGTTACCCTTAGTTGATCGAATCGGGAAAATAGCACAGAGCATGCCATGCTATGGGAACCTTCAAGCATATTAACGATCTGCAAGACAGACAAAAAGAGGGTTTCAAAAACAAAAAAAAAAGCCTAATGCAGTAAAAACCAAGGGTTTTATGAGAAAAAGAATCAGTAGAGGAACAAGATTTATAGAGAACGTGCCTCTGGGTAAAATTCTTTCCTCTCGGGGAGAGAATATATGATTAAATTCTGAATACCACGAATCTGTTTACAAACAGCAAAACAGAAAAATCATAATCAAGTCAGAAACAACTGAGATATATATACAAACATATATGCTTATAAAAGTATGAAAACAATTGTCGCATGTATTACAAGCTACAGTTGGGGTCATACATATTAGAACTTTTATTGAATTTGCCAGTTCCACAACAGTATCAATAATGGTCCATTGCAAAAATATTGATCATATTAACATGTTAAAAGCAAAAATAAAGTAATAAACCATTAATTGATTATTGTATATTATCATATCCCTCCATGTAAAATTTAAATCCCCAAGTTATGTGCTTTCTAAGGTATCCCCATTATTAAATTTATGCAAGGTGATTATATCATGTGTGAATATACATACGTATGAAAGAGAGAGCAACTGTATTTATGACAAAAAATTAATAAGAGTTGATATATAAATGAAGGCGTTAAACAAAATTGCACTAAACTTAATACCTCCTCCATCTCAAATAGATGGTCCCACTTTCGGTTTTGGGGCATAATCAATGTACCAAATCTCACAATAGAAAATAACTGAATGAGCAGTATTCTTGACTATTACAGTTCCCATAAAAAGTACCAAAATTAAAGCGGGGACTACTGGTTTCACATTGAGGCAGTAAAACACACTTCTAACAACAAAAAACATGAGCACTACTGAAACTTTTCTCTGGGAATAAGAAATATTTCTATGTAAATTTGAAAAATTGCAAACAAAAAGATTAAGGGAAAACTGAAAGAACCTTGTATCTGTGGTAGAAATGAGCTCTCTCAGTGTAGAGCATGATCTTCCTCTTTCCTTGAAAAAACCAAACTCGTGCACGAGAAATATCACTCTGCTTTGTGTACCTATACATGTACGTGTATGTGTAGAGAATAACTTAATGAACGGTTCGCTGAATAATGTATTGAAATTACAATTACGGAAAGAAAAATGAAAACTAAAAAAAAAGGGTTTTCTTACTCTCCAAGCAAACAGAAGGATGCATCCTGCAACTTCAAGAAATTTCGAACGCGAACAAACTCAAAGTAAGAACTAATAAATATCATAGTCCCACCCTGCATTAAAGGCGTATGTCCATATTAGAAGGGGGGGGGGGGGGGGGGGGGGAATTGCATTTTAATGGCATCTAGATTATGGCTCAGTTGAATGGAAATTTAATAACTCCATCACATATTTATAATCTTGCTTTGACTTTCATACTTCTTTATGGAAACACTAATTTCAAACTAATCGGTGGTCAAGAATACAACCAAATCTGCTTTGACTTAGGTTTTAAATCAAATATTTTCCTAACAAAAAATATCAAATATAAATACCTGAATAGAATCTTTTATCTTTGGGAACACCTGCAATAATAATAAATAAGAAAAAACCAACATTAAGAAAACAATTTCTACTCCAGAATAGTGATCATAAAAGTCAAATCTACTGAAACTAGAACTTCCTAAAATCCCCACTACTTAAAATGAGGAACTGTTGGAATATGTTAATTTTGGATTTATAGAATTTGTAAGATCCTTCTGATTGTGGGATCACATAGGTTTGTTTAGTCCTTTCTCATAATTTTAATTTATTTTGCTTCCTAATTGCAACTCTGATTTCTCTATATAAATATATACATTGGCACTCAGTTTAAGCAAGCAAAAACTAAAAGCACAAAGAAGATAGATAAGGGGAAGAAGGGGTAGCAAAAAGATGGAGGCGGTATCTTACCGACTCTGAGAGAAGAATGCTATACATTTTCCACCAAAACCATAATACTGAGATAATACGAAGGTATTTTGACATATAAGCAGAGACTGCATTTTAAACCTGCTATTTATTTCACAAAACTCATGGTAGTTTACACTCCTTCGGACTGTTTATCAAACTCTCAAATACAAACGTTGAATAATTTTACTAGATTCCTAGGCTCAGATCTTCAAATAAACTCATAAGCCACTACAGACAATCACTACAAACATGATTGTCAAGTTGAACCTTTGGTGAATTTTGTTGTAAATCTTACTTGTTTGAACTAATGCACTTCTTCTTTTTTTTTTGATAAGAAACAAAGCCAATCTTATTAATAAAAAGCAAGAAAACAAGATTCACTAGTGACAAAGGGCAAGATATCCGCTGCACTAGAGTTCAAAAAGAATTACAAGCTTACAGATTGGTCAAAGAAACTAAGACATTTTAATCTAAAAAGGAAACTCTGAGCCGAATCGATAACATTAAACGCCCTAGCCCACAAATCTGCCGAAAAAATAATATTCTCCCAAATCTCCTCAGCTCCACTGAATTTATCATAAAAAATTCTGCTATTTCTTTCTAACCACAACCTCCAAGCCATTGCCAAAATCATGATTCTCCACAATATTTTAGCTTTTGCATGATCCCACCCAAAACTCCATTTTATCACAACACAATCTACCCACTTTTTTGGCATAACACCCTCAACACCAAACAAAGGAAAGAGTTTGAACTAATGCTCTTATTTTATACTAATTCCTTTTTCTTGTTACTTTGGCCTCAAAAGAACCTTTCCCTTAAACGCAATTGAAAGACCTAACAATGGTCCATACTTGCATATTAGTGCAATAATCAAATTTGAGTTGACCAAGAATAACAATATATATATATATATGCCCCTTTGAAAAAGAAAGCAAATATAAAATAAAATATGGGTTCCATAAGAAGCACGCTATTTAAGTTCTTAACAACAAACCTTTACGGAAAAAGAACCAAAAGTACATAAGAATTTCGCACAAACCTTCTTAGAAAAGTACTCAAGACGAGCATTGTCAGCATCTACTATTGACTCTGGCTCAAAACGTTCGTAAACCTGCAAGGTTGAAAAGCTAAGATATTAGAGATGACAGTTTATAACTGTTACCGACTATTGCAAGAGTAACAACATTTACAAGTAATAAAAATGCAATCATGAGTTGGAATTGTCAAGACTACATGAAAACTTGCATTTTTCTTCCTTAAAGGAAACACAGAATGAGAGACATTATTCTCATAATGAGATAAATACATTGACACACCTGTCGCACTTGAAGTAATACTTTGGGAAGAACACCTTTGTACTCACATGCCAGCTTAACCTGCAAAGATAACTTTGAATTTGAATACGCTGGACTTTGCTCAAAAAATAAAGGAATAAACTTATTTTCTCATTCAATATGTGAGAATATTTCCAAGAAATAGAAATATAAGCAAATTTCCAACAATATTATATAGTTCGAATAAGCAAACTGAGGAAATCGGATAATCATTTTGCTTACATAATTTACATTATTTTATGTTTGAGGGATTCTAATATTTATTGAATGCGACTTAGTTTCAGTTTTGTAGGTGGGGTAGGACATTAAATTACAACAGTTTCCCCATAAAAGCCATAAAGAATCTGTTTAACTTGTCGCACTGAAAATAATTCTGCACTTAGGTACCCAAGTGTAGGTTGTTTTTTTTTTTTTTTGATACGAAACAAAAAAATTTATTGCCACTTAATGAAAGAAAACAATACAGAAGCAATCATGAAAATAAGCATACTAGTGGAAGAGAATTCCACTAGACTGACAACCCCCATGCCTACCGGAAAGAGGCACACTACACAGGACACAGAAGACACACTTAACTAAGCAAAAAACTATTACAATCAATACTAAACAGAAAGCATTCTGAACTGAAACAAGATAATGAGCAGAGTATTTCTTGTATTTCTTGAAGAAGGATTACACACATATATATACAAAAGTCTAACCTCAAAAGTCCAACATTCTAATATATTTATTCCTAATATATATATACTGTAACACTCCCCCTCAAGCTGGAGCATAGATATCAATCATGCCCAGCTTGTTACAAAGATAATCAATCCGAATCCCGTTTAAGGCTTTCATGAAAAGATCGCCTAATTGCTCTCCAGTCTTTAGATACTCTGTGGAGATTAATTCTTGGTGTATCTTCTCGCGAACAAAATGACAATCAATTTCAATATGTTTCGTTCGTTCATGGAACACGGGATTAGATGCAATACGTATGGCAGCTTGGTTATTATCACACCACAATTTTGCTGGGACCGAAGTCTTAATCCCTATTTCAGTTAAGAGCTAACATATCCACATTATTTCACACATGGACCGAGCCATAGCTCTATATTCTGATTCTGCACTGGATCGTGACACAACACTTTCCTTCTTACTTTTCCATGAGATCAAATACCCTCCAACAAAGACACAATAGCCTGATGTGGACCTCTATCCACCTTAGAACCTCCCCAATCAGCATCTAAGAAGCATTCAATAGGAGCGTGTTCACGATTGGCATACAAGATGCCACGTCCAGGTGCTCCTTTCAAGTAACATAAAATATAGTTGGTGTTATTCCCAAGACGTGGTCAGCGTTTCTGGTATTGAAATGGCACTTTGATAAGGGTTAGGGCAAAGCTAGAGCTCTATGGAGATTCGCGTTACTAGCGGCAGCTTGGGGTGTTTGGATGGAGAGAAACAAACGTATTTTTTAAGGGAAATTTAGTTCTGTTGAGGATTTGTGGAGCATATTTTATTCCTTACAGGACTGTGGGCCAAGGCGTTTGGCGTTTTAGATATTTCAGAATGCTTTCTGTTTAGTATTGATTGTAGTAGTTTTTTGCTTAGCTAAATGTCTCTTTTCTGTCCTGTGTAGTGTGCCTCTTTCTAGTAGGCAGGGGTTGTCAGTCTAGTGGAATTCTCTTCCACAGTTCCACTAGTCTGCTTTTTTTCATGATTGCTTCTGTATTGTTTTCTTTCGTTTAGTGGCAATAAAATTTTATCTTTCGTATAAAAAAAAAAAACAATCCAACACTGCTTCATTATACGAAGACTGCACATCACATAAAGGGTAAATCATGCTGAATGGTTCTTTTACTCAGCACTACTTTGATTCAGCACCTTAGATGTAACATACCAAAAATATAACAGCGAGAGATTGAGGGGGGGAGGGTGAGATGAGTTTTAAGCTTTGTGATAATAGCGTGCTCTGCAAAAAGTACATAAACAAAAACAAAGACATTGGCACACCTTTCCTCGATAATTTAGGCAATGGTGATTGAACAAAGCATTGATGTCTGGGACAAGAAAGCACAACTAAGTTAGGTTATTAAATTTTCCGAAGTACAAGTTGAAGATAGCCTATTATTGACAGTAAGTTACCCAACATTAAATAGAGGAAGTAAGTACGTTATAATGGAGAAAGAAGTCAATTCGAACATCATTACCTGGGTTTAAATAAGAACCTAGAATTATTGTTTGCCGATAGAACTGTGCCTGTCCATCTAAATACCTAGCCATGGATCCAGTTGAGAAAGGATTTAATCAAAAAACAAATAAAACATAAACAAAGAAAAACTTCATTTACTATGCCTTTTCTGTCATGTAAAAAAGGGAAAATATAATATTTGCAAGAAATCAAAATCTAGACGACATAAAATAATAATTTCAAGATGTATGTGTACAATAAAAGAGCCCACATGATGTGAATCGCAACCGTATTTCTATCCGATATGACGAATCGCGACCCTTAACGTTGAACACGTAAGAACCTTGGAATCACGCGAAGATGATGGAGGTGGTCGACCCATCCCTAAAACGAGAATGAACCTTGGTATAATCGAAGCAATCAATTGATGGGTTAATTGATTGATAAGTCGAAGAACAACATTCGGCTGCTCGAAGTGTTCTTAGAACACAAGAGAAAAACACTCTCAATTTCGTATTAGATAATAAGCTGCCTCCAAACATAAGAGTAGCCTCCTTTAAATAAAACTAATGAAACCCTAAACAAACCCTAATTTCGAAAAAGATTTAGTTAATGGAGAGCTCTACCCTTGCCCATCACTCTAAATACTAATTATACATAATCCTTTGGTCTACGTCTTCTTGGCTAAGATTCGTGCTCTTCATCTCCTTGAATGCAAGCGTCAGCTTTATTCATCAAACCATGCTCACGAGTGCTTCCTTCATCTTCCTCGCTCTAGCTCGGGTGATTGGACCAGAACCCGGATGGGATCTGCATAACTCCATGATCTAGCTCTCGTGCTATCCTCAGGCTCATCCTGGTTCATAGAGTAAAATAAACGTCTTGTCCACTCTCAGTCTCACTTTTGCTTGTAATCCTGTGTTTCTGATCAATAAAAGAGCCCACGAATAAAGCCAAATGATTCATCAAAATAATTAAAACATCAAAGACGAAGAAAATAGGAAATGGAAAAATAAAATAAGAAAAGATGGCGTGTAGTGATGTGGTCTACCTCTATCAATAGTCCCACTTTAACTTCAATATTTTCTTTTTCTCAGAAGTATCAAAGACAAACTTGGACCATAAAATAAGAAACATACCACTGTCTTACGCGCATGATGTCAGTTCCATGCTGGTTTGATGGTATGCGGTTCAATTGTTCAACAACTGTATTCACATGAGACCAATTCTGCACAAGTTTCATTCAAAAAGATCAAATTTAAGGTGGAAGAAGATGATTTAATCACAACTTAACCACAAGATAAACACTCTAATTATTCAAATCAACCACTTATGTACCTGCATTGCTATAACATCTGCATGATCAATAATTAAAACCTGTTCATCAAACTCTGTCCATTAGTTAAATAGCTTGTGGGAATGAGCATAAACAAGAAACAAAAGTACTGTAATTGTGAAAACATTTTCCCACAAAATGATAGAAAGAAAAACTACCTCTATTGAAGAAAGATAATCAACATCTTTTTCCTTCACTGCTTCGGCCTCGCCAATTTTCTATATAACAAAAAAAGAGAGATATGTAAGTACGCAACGCATTTAGCCAAACACACTTGTAATAAATTACCCATCCCATCGTACTTGCGAGAAATAAACAAATATGTAGGTGATGCTCAGTAAAGTTGAAAATCTACTGAAAAGTTTAAATTACTAAATCTGTAGTGTTGATATATCAGTTAGCGTAATTTGAAATTTTAAGTACCAAGTCTGGTAAAACTGTTTGACAGGATTTTTTTTGTACATACATACATGCATGTATATTTTTATATAATATGACTTTTTTGATAGTTGAAAGACGTGCACAATTGCATGCAAAATGTAAAACCTTCAGGAGCTTATTGAAGTTGTAAACATATAATGTGCCATCACGAAGCACATCTAACGGTTCGTATCTAGCAATATTTTCTAAAGAAACAGCCTAAAGTGGCAAATCAGGAAACATCATCACCCTCCAAAATGGACATCTGGGATTCTATACTGAGAGGCTTTCCTCTAGTTTCATCCATTCAAGCACTGCCTGCTTTTAAGCGAAACAAGCATTACTGTACTTGATCTGGTTATGCAAGTCATCATCACACTAGCTCGACGTAAAAATCATCGGCTTCTCAAACTCTTTTCAACAGCGTTCTAAAAAAGTTCCCACGCAGGTGCTACTCGTTGGTCTGCCGCTTACCCTAGCTAAGCAGCCGCCTAGCTTGATGGAATGACAATTCGGCAGCTGGTGGAGTTTTTCACTCCTTACTGTTTTGAATATTTTTTTCAAATTTGACTAATAAGAAATATTCATTTAATAAAATCATAAAGTTCTTTATAGAAGAAAAGTTGGAATTTTCTAATATTATATTTGTAAAATAGGTTTGATTGTCCATCTTTTTTTTGTTGATTAGAAACAAAAACTTATATTGATAAGAAAAATCAATACAAGAAATAAAGCAGTCAATAGAGGTCGAGGAGACCACTAAAGATAGCAAGACAAAAGCACAAAAAAAACATCAAAATATCAATCCGCACGACACACTACTAATCCTAAGCTCCCTGTATCAATAGGACCTATCCCGCAATAAAAACTATCCCAAAACCGCCGCCCAGTCCAGTGAAATATCTATAATTGAATACGCTCCAAAGGCATTGGATGAAAAAGCCCATAATGATGCTAAAGCCTTAACTCTACTCCACAGCTCGTCTTCAAATGCTTCCTTGTCCTCGAAAATTCTTGAATTTCTTTCCTTCCATATGCACCACATCACTGCCAAACAACAACATTTCCATAAAATTTTAGCCTTCTTTCGGCTTCCCTTGATATACCAACTGATCGAAAGTACACTCTACCATGTTTCTGGAAAAGCTGTAACTAGCCCTAACTCCCTTCGAACATTAGCCCAAACATACTTCGCAATTGGACAATGTAACAACAAATGATCCACCGTCTCTCCTCCCCTTTTGCACAGTGCACACCAAGCAGGCGATATTTGAAGGAACGGTTTCCGTTGTTGTAAAACATCCGCCGTGTTAACCCTCTTCCATACAATCAGCCACGCTAGAACCTTCACTTTTTGAGGTATGCAACCTTTCCAAACCATGCTATAAGAGCTTAAATCAACCCCCTGGAAATCCGAGATGATATCAAAAAATGATTTAGTTGAGAAAGCACCATTCTTTTCGCCCATCCACAACCTAGAATCGCACTCAAACCTATCTAACCTCCAATTGTTCAACAACCCCATGAAATCCATGAACTCATTCATCTCGATTTCATTGAAATTTCTCCGAAAAGTGATATCCCATGTATAAGAGGAATCAGCCCCCCACAACACATTGGCCCGAACTGTAGCATTTGGAGAACTAGCAATTCTATGTAGTCTTGGAAATAGGGTTGCCAAAGATGTGTTACTCACCCATCGATCCACCCAAAACCGAATTCTAGCCCCATCCCCTACCTTATATCTAGTATTTCTAACAAAGCCTTCGATGCCTTGCGAGATAGCCTTCCATGGACTCCTGTGTGTACCTCTTTCCACCACGTTAGTATCCCATCCATTGTCTTGAATGCCATATTTACTTTTTATAATCAAATGCCAAAACGCATTCGGCTCCCTAGGAAACCTCCAAATCCATTTACCCAAAAGAGCAGCATTCCTACTAACGATGTTTTCGATTCCCAACCCACCTCTCCTCTTGCTCTTACACACCTTCTCCCACCCCACCAAGTGATCACCTTTCTTTTTGTCAAAGCCTTCCCATAGAAAATTCTTAATCATCTTCTCTATAATTTTTGCCACTGCCACCGGGATTCTGAAAAGAGAAAGATAATAGATAGGGATGCTTTCAAGAACCGAATGAATAAGTGTAAGTTTCCCACCTCTAGAAAGACATCCCTTCCACCAACCATCTAGCCGCTTACTAATTTTCTCCACCACTGGACTCCAAAACCCAATTGATCTCCGATTATCACCCAATGGAAGACCCAAGTATGATAAGGGCCATGCGCCAACCTCACACCCGATCTCAAAACCTATATGACTCATCTCTTCCTCCTCCATGTTGTCCATCTTTTTGATAGATTGGATATCTACATAAGGCACACTCAAACTAGAAGAGAGAGAATTTGGTTTGGGATACTCAAACTAAGAGCCAGGGACTATAACACTACATAAATATATAGAACAAAATGACACAAAAAGGAAACAAGAAAAGGAGAGGCCTAAACAATGGAGTCCTAAATCAAAGGGATTTTACATGTTCAACCAAAAATCAATAAGTAATAATAAAATCCTATCTCATCAAATTGCAGACAACCCGCAAAGAGCCTGTTGTTTGACACCTCCACATCCTCATCTGATGGCTTCAGGATGTCTTTGTGCATCCCAACATTCACAAAGGGTATTTCCGTCATTGAGGAAATTTTAGAAGGATAGGGAGATTTCCCGGGAGAAGATATGAAAGACAAGGCAGACTGAAATACTATCCCAAAAATGAAAAAATCAATTCTTTTTTCACAAGATAACATCGAATATCCGGCAAGGATGCAACCCAAGGTTTTGTTAGCAGAGAAACTATCGAAGGTGGAGTTTAAACAAGCGGAGATTTCGGTTGTAATTGACGAGCTTGTCGAGGTCACTGTTGAGAAATAGATGAAGATAAGTGACTTAAATGAAATGAGGCTGAAAGAGACAAACCCAAAAAGAAAATTAATGAAAAAGATCTTTTTAGGAAATCCACCAAGGCCACATGTCAAGGAACAAAAGAGTGATCTGTTATAAGAGACGGACACATTGTGAAACTATCAAAACACTAAAGATCAAAAGATGTAGATTTGCGATTTTGATGATTTGAATTATCAAAGCATCATGATAGTGTTTTATGCAAGCAAAATGAAGAAACATTGAGTTCTGTTGCACTTTCCTTATTCGTATTTTTATATGGGCAAAAGTGTGGGGCTGAATACGGACTGTTTTGGGTCCCCTTCCAAAATCTGGAGCGGATCTTCTTCCTACAGATATTAATATTGATGGAGATATACCAAAAAGCAGGGCCTTGTGGAGGTACATCAAAGTGGTAGTTATGTGGATGATTTGGATAGAAAGGAATAATAGGACTTTTGAAGGAAAGGAGGAAGAGAAAGAATGGATATGGGAAAGAATCAGAATTGTGGCATTGCTATGTGCGCTGCAGATTCCAAATCGTTTAAGCATTGTGGGGTGGAATACATTAAACTTAATTGGAAGGATATAATCTTTTGAGAAAAATTATCATGTGCATCTTATTTTATGAAAGCTTTGGTTGTATTTGATTCTTATCACACTTTTCCTTTCATCTATGTACTGATGGTGGGACAGCTTTTCCCCCTTCACTTTGTACTTTTTTTTTTTTAAAATTAAGGGTCTCTCCCTTAATCCTACAAATAAAGAAAAACCCTCCCCTCCCACCCCATGAGTCGAACCCTTGACCTCAAGGCAAGGGTGGAGGTTGCCTACCACTGGACCAACCCCTCTCCTCAATTTTTCCCCCTTCACTTTGTACTTATACTTTGAGAACTTATAAAATTTTGTTTCCTATCAAAAAAAAATATCAAAGCATTTATCAAATCAATAAAATCAATGAATAGAATGTCGAGAACAATACTGTTTCCAACTTGATAATCTCGGGGTTCGTTTGATTACAATGTTGGAAAAAGTTTCATGAGAAGTTGGAAATGAGATGAGTGATTGGGTGAGCCATTCAATTACTTTTCCAGTTATCCATGGAATAAATTTTTTCAACGAACTGAAGGACGTCTCACCAAAATCATCTCCTTTTCAAGCTTCTCATATAATTAAGTGTTTTTCCAATCAGTTTCCAACTTTTCAATCTAACAGACCCAAAAGGTCCATTTGATAAATAAGTTGGAAAATAATTGGAAGCACTACAAAGTTTTAAGAGAAACTGAAAAAATAAGATGAGTGATATGGCAAGATATTCTCAATGTTGCCCATATAAATTGAGAGCTGATTGAAATGTACAAAATAAACTTCTTTTTTTTAACTAAAAAATCTTTATCTCGAACATTTGTGCCTACTCAACAGCAGAATCACCCATGCCATACCAGGCCTTTACTCGAACTAGACCTCAAAAGTATTTGAGTCAAGGATAGAGTCTAATGGAGAGAGCATAAAGGCAGAAATTTAGCTTCTCATTATTCATTTGTTTATGCAATTCAGCTTGTAAATCACTAATTCAGTATGATCATCATGTTTGTGATGGTATCCTTTACTTTTGAGTATTATAGCAGGGCACATCCTCCACTTTTTAATAAGTTAAACCTATATTTCTTCCTGGAAAATAAATAGCTGAAAGTTAACAAGAATAAACACACATTTGAAAAAAAAAATTAAAAAAATTGCTACATAGCATATGCCATATACAGATATTTCCAAAGAAAAGACTTCAAACAAATGTTATAGCAGCTCCCATATAATAATAACTATGATAATTCTACAAAAATGAAAAATCCCTGAAATTAAAGATGCTTACAGTGATCAAGCCAAGAGGCGAAGCAACAATCATGTCGGAAGAATAGAAATCACTGTACAACTTTATGCTCCTCCTACAAATTTTTTAAAATATATACATACATATATGAGAAACAGAAAAATGGTAACAAAGACAAACCTCCAGAACGTATATGTACTTCATAGAAAATAACAATAAAGCAGCAGTAATATCTATACTTTCACAAAGATCAAATACAGAGCAATGAATATGTGTCCTTGTGTACGGAGAGAAAGAAGAAAATTTTTTAGGGTAAGCCAGTTGTAAAACAGAACGCTGGAAATGATTATCTGCCCCACTACTGTATGGCTTTTCTTCATTTATGGTTTTCCCAATACAGTGGCCTATTTCATGAAGATGCGCCATTCACAACACCCAAAAGATTTCCAAACAAGAAAGGGACTTGTTATTTTCCCTTTTTTCTTGTCGATGTAACATTAAACTATTGGGCTATGCCCCTATAAAAGAACTATTGTGTGTTTTTATTTTTATTTTTCTGGTGAATGAACATAATTTCCTAGAAAAAGCTTCAAATATCATATTTTTCATCTTTGGTGCTGTTTGGTATCATAATTTTCCATGGAATCAAACTCGGTTTTATCTTGCTGGAATAGTCTGTTGCTAAAGGTAATCCCCCCATGGAGGGTACACACATCAAGGGTAGGCCTCACAGCAATCCGGCAAGAATATCTTCGCCGTCGCCTTGATAAAAAAACTGCCGGCAGAGCCATTGCATTTTCAAGGCACAACTTGTTTTAGCATATTTTTCGTATTTCTCATGTAATTCACCACTTTCAAATTCGTATTTCACCGAAACATTTCCATGAAATTCAAATTCTTTTCCATGTAAGCCAATCAAACGCACCTAAATGGTGTAGATCTCAGTGGAGAGAAGAAAAGGATGATGATAAAACTCTATTAGCAGATCTTGGACTACAAAGAATATGGGGCTGTTCCACCCATAGCCAATTGGTTTTAGGTTGGATGCTCTGAACTCTAATAGAGTTAGGAAACATCGGCCCAAAACCTTAAGCAGTTAGGTAGAAGGTCAACAATGTTTATCAACTCTTTAACACACCCCCTCACGTGTGACCTCCACTCGCATGAGGGAAGACAAACCAAACCGAATGTGCACTTTGTCACAAACAACGTGCATACTGCACAAACGCAAAGAGGGAAACAAATGCAAGCGGGAGGATTAGAACCGGAGACCTTGTAGAACCTAACCTCTGACACCACGTTCAGAATCATGCTCTTCAACAACATTAAGGTGGTTAGCATTCTCAATTGATCACGGCATCTCTCTTACCATCTTACAATTCAGTTCTAAGAAAATCCCATCTTCCTCTGATATTTACCATGGGAATAGAAATTTACAGATTTATGCATACACAAATTCTTGTAAATCACAGAAAATACTGTTTCTAAATCTCAATTGGTAAATTCCTGTCATATTTAAATTATGTCAAAATGACAAACTTAGCATCACACGCTACGAACAGCAAACCTAGAAATAGTACATATTCTACTCTTTTATTTTATTTTTTAGAAGAGGAAGATCTAAAACTTTCCTTTTACTACAATAACAAAGAAACCTCCCTTACGAACACCCCCCCTTCTTCCCCACCAAAAAAAAAAAGGAACTCCAGGTGAGACTCGAACTCGGGATCTCTTGGGCCCGGTTGGGTGCCTTTACCATCCAGGTTAGCCATTCGCTCACATAATCTACTTAGACTGCATGACAATTGAAATTAGGAGATAATCTACTTTGATTTAATTTGACGTTAAGGGTTCAATTAAACACTAAATCTCGGGCAATTCAATAGTATACCCAACACTATCAATTACGGTACTTTTCTCACAACGTCTCCATTTGAAATTTTTTCCCCTTACTATTTTACTGAATTCTGCGTCTGCACAGCCTTCTACTGCTCCTTAACTAACGCAATACAGAGCAAGGACTTCTGACCCATTATTTTGAAAACCCTTACCCAATTTTCCTTGGTTTGGTCACCAGCCACCATCTTTCCAGCAGGTCCTGCCCTAGAATAGAAAAATTTCTAGAATGTCCTATGTAGGCTGAATGCAAGTGTAATAGTTCTTCATCAAAAAAGAGAGGAGATGAATGGGAGGTTAATGGGAAGTATATGGAAATAAAGATTTTTTATATTGGATGTCTGCCCTTGGGGTCTATTTCGATTTCTGGGGATATTAGGATGATTAATACTCTGAACTGTTTAAGACTCAACAGTTAATTTGATTTTAGATTTTTTGTTGGAGTTTTTGGTTTCCATATTTTAAAACATTAGAGAGGGAGGTAATTAGGGGCTCATAGAGCTTATAGATATAGGGAAAGGATAGGCAGATGGGAAGAGTTAGCAGGCCATTTTGGGTTGTCTAGTGCTATGTTTGGGTGAGAGATTTTAATGTTGATTGTGTCAGAAAAAATTGAGAGGAAGGGCTACTAGAGAAATGAGGGAGCTTGAAGAATAAATTTTGTAGACTGGATTCATGAACAGAAAATTATAAAATATGTTGAATACACAGAATAATCTCAGTGAAAATTTAGCATATTCAAACAAAGATAGATTTTTGTTTTTGCAGGAATAAGAATTGTTTCCAAATGCTAGGCAATAAGCCATACCTAATTATCATATACACACGCGATTCAAGAACATTTTTGTTAAGCTACATAAAGTGCAAGCCTTGACAACTAGAAGTTAAGACTCTTGTGTGGTTGCAAGAACATGAATTTGGCAGTTCTTTTAGAGTCAAAGCGATAGAGAAACATAACTACAGAGTTGCTAACCATGCCAAATATAAACTCGATAGAAAAATATATATATATATATACACATATATAAGCATGCAATCGCTTTTTGTTTCCACCAAAATTAGCAATAAGCTAAACCTGAAGGAAAAAAAATCGGTGCCTATTTTTATTATTACAATTGCACTACAAGATAACTTCTATAAATCAGTATTATCCCTCATAAGAGTTAAAGTCTCCTCTAGGAACTTTATAGTCTATGGAAATACAAGTGTGCTAATTATTTTAGTCTCTTGAGGAGTTGTAACTGAAAACACGTCAAGTAATAAACTTCACTTTCGCCATTCCTTTTTGTAATGGCGGCGGACATCTTACATAGGTTGGTTGAAAGGGCAAAAGTACTGGGATTAGTGAAAGGGTTTCGCATTGGGAGGATGGAGTAAGCCTCTCGCATTTACAATTTGCTGACGATACTATTTTCTTCTTATCTAATAATATGGATAAAATCCGTAACCTTATAGGCATTTTAGATATATTTGGTTATGCTTAAGGGCTGAAAATTAATTTAGCTAAAACTGACGTGGTGGATAACAACATGGAGAACGAGGAGATGAGGCATATGGGTTTTGAGATCGGGTGTGAGGTTGGCACATGGCCCTTATCATACTTGGGTCTTCCATTGGGTGATAATCCGAGATCAATTGGCTTTTGGAGTCCGGTGGTGGAGAAAATTGGTAAGTGGCTAGATGGTTGGTGGAAGGGATGTCTTTCTAGAGGTGGGAAACTTACACTTATTCATTCGGTCCTTGAAAGCATCCCCATCTATTATCTTTCTCTTTTCAAAATCCCAGTGGCGGTGGCAAAAATTATAGAGAAGATGATTAGGAATGTTCTATGGGAAGGCTTTGACAAAAAGAAAGGTGATCACTTGATGGGGTGGGAGAAGGTGTGTAAAAGCAAGAGAAGAGGTGGGCTAGGAATCGGGAACATCGCTAGTAGGAATGATGCTTTTTTGGGTAAATGGATTTGGAGATTTATTACAGAGCCGAACGCGTTTGGCATTTGATTATAAAAATTAAATATGGCATTCAAGATGATGGGATACTAACGTGATGGAAAGAGGCACACACAGGAGTCCGTGGAAAGCTATCTTGCAAGGCATCGAAGACTTTGTTAGAAAGATTAGATATAAGGTAGGGGATGGGGATGGGGATGGGGATGGGGATAGGGCTAGAACTCGGTTTTGGGTGGATCGATGGGCGAGTAACACATCTTTGGCAGCCTTATTTCCAAGACTGTATAGAATTGCTAGTTCTCCAAATGCTACAAGTTCGGGCCAATGCGTTATGGGGGGCTGATTCCTCTTATACATGGGATATCACTTTCCGTAGAAATTTCAATGAAATCAAAATGAATGAGTTCATGGATTTGATGGGGCTGTTGAATAATTGGAGGTTAGATAGGTTTGAGTGTGACTCTAGGTTGTGGGTGGGCGAAAAGAATGGTGCTTTTTTAACTAAATCGTATTTTGATATTATATCAGATTCCCAGGAGGTTGAATTCAAGCCGTATAGCATGTTTTAGAAAGGTTGCATACCTCAAAAAGTGAAGGTTCTAGCATGGCTGACTGTGTGGAAGAAAGTTAACACGGCGGATGTTTTGCAACAACGGAAACAGTTCCTTCAGATATCGCCCACTTGGTGTGCAATGTGTAAAAGGGGGGGAGAGACGGTGGATCATTTATTGTTACATTGTCCAATTGAGTAGTATATTTGGGATAATGTTTGAAGGGAGTTGGGGCTAGTTACAGCTTTCCCAGAATCATGGCAGAGTGTACTTTCGATCAGTTGGTATATCAAGGGAAGCCGAAAGAAGGCTAAAATTTTATGGAGATGTTGTTGTTTGGCGGTGATGTGGTGCATATGGAAGGAAACAAATTCAAGAATTTTCGAGGACAAGGAAGCAAGTGAAGACGAGCTGTGGAGTAGAGTTAAGGCGTTAGCGTCATTATGGGATTTTTCGTCCAATGCCTTTGGAGCATATTCAATTACAGATATTTCATCGGATTGGGCAGCGGTTTTGGGATAGTTCATATTGCGGGATAGGCCCTATTGATACATGGGGCATAGGATTAGTAGTGTGTCATGCGGTTTGATATTTTGATGTTCTTTTTGTTCTTTGGTCTGCTGTCTTCATTGGTCTTCTCGACCTCTGTTGACTGCTTTATCTCTTCTATTGATTTTTCTTGTCAATATAAGTTTTCATTTCTGATCAAAAAAAAAAAACTTCACTATTGACACGAAATATAATCTTAACCAAGCATTTAATTTTTGATGGTGCTAGCATGAAGGAAATTTTACTCACTATCAGTATATTATCAAACTTACCTGTTAAATTTGATCCCAATCATGAAGTGATCATTGTTATTGCCGCTGAAAAGTGCCTGGAAATCGGAAGGCTTTGAAGACTTCTGAGATTTTGAAATTTCAGCATCACCCTCTTCTTCCTTGTCTTCAACCCCTCCAGTTCCAAACTCGTTAGAGAAGCGATCAAGGTGCTCGATGTTAACCTACAGAAACCAAAAAAAGGTTACTGGACTCATTCCTTTGTGTCCTTTCTCTCAAAATTAACACATAATTTGTGCCTAACATATTTCTAATTAAGACGCAACAAATCCTTAATAGCTTAAATGAAAATGAAACACAGAAGAACGAAAGTACAAAACAATGATGTAAACAGTTGATGGAGCATCAATTATGTTTTGGTTGTTATTGTCAAAGGCAACAATCCCTTGATTTTCCCCATAAGATAAGGGCTCTAGATTTATACTTCTTTTAGTATTAGGTTTCCTATTTATCAATTTTGGTAACTATTTTTTGATTGAATCAGTCAAGGATCCTTACCACATTAGCAACTATAATATTTATGGTAGAAATTTCTAGCTAGCAATATAAATAGACCTATAGCCAGCAATTTTATTAATTCTTAGTACAAATTGCAGTTGATTTTCTTGTTCAAAAGAACAGTCGAGGATAGTGTGTGCACCATGCTACGACACCCCTCAGATAATGTCAGAATTGGTATCAGAGCGATGTAATCTTTTGTGAGGATGGTGCAACCATAGATTGGATTTACAATACCCTTGAAAGGATTGCAAAGGATCTTTAATGAGGTGAATGCGGGGTTGTTGTGTATGGCTTGACTTCTGATCCAAGCCATTCATTCTCTCCATGTGATAAGGTAAAGTTGTTCAATTTGCTGTGTTTTTATCCGTCCAACTTTCAAACACTAGAGGCTAGAGCTAATGGTGCTTCAACTACAACTATATTTTGGATATGTGCTACAATGACCAAATTTTTAAAGTGGTGGGGGCTAGTGGGCCTGTCAAAAAAATGGTTTGATTGAAAAGGTATCGTGCATATCTAGTAGTACATTTTCTCGGGATCTTATCATTACTCTTACCCATTGTGACTGTTACCGTAGAAAGAGCAGTCTCTGGAATGAAAATCATCAAAACTCAACTGCAGATTCTATAAGGACTAGTTGATGAATGGCTGCTTAAGTGCTTGGTTGCATGTATTATATTGACAATGAAGAGAGAGAGAGAGAGAGAGAGAGAGAGAGTGTATAATAACTGCCAAAGACTTTTAAATGATAAACATCAGGGATGCTTCCAGCAAGAACATAGACATGTATGAGATTGATCGAGTATGTTGCGATCACTTCTCCATTGCCTCCTCCAGGCGAGGATTGCACATCTGCAAGATTGGTGTTCTTCCCAACCCCCAACTTCAGAGCACAAAGTCTCAAGGAGGATTATTGTAAACAGTATCAAGTTTTTCTTGAACTCTTGATGTGTAAGATATAAATATATTTAAATATGGTGTGTTCTTTTTTTCATTTGGTCATGTTTTTGCTACTTGTTAAAAAAAGAAAATTCTTGGCACTAATTTAGACCCCAGCCCGCCCGCCCCCCCCTGAAAAAAAAAGGAAAAAGAACACCCGAGTTCCTTGGTATGCCACGCAACAGACACAATTATGATGTGCCGTACCAAGAAGAGGAGTTGGGATTTGTTGACCCTCCTTTAAGATGAAGATGGACACAACTGTTTTATTAGTATTATTTTATTAGATCCACCAATGATATGCAAGGGTCATGGTGACACTCCTTAATCCCAAATCCCAAGAAGAGACAAGCAAATGACTGAAAATTTACATAGTAAAGAAAAGGATTATACCTTATGTGTGGAAGGGGTCAGATGGATAAGCCTTTTAACTACCCGAAATGCAATGCTTGCCATCGGTAATAGAATTAATACCTGGACCAAACAATTACACAATATCCAGAGTTGGAAAAATTAAAGGAGCAAATTGCAATTCAGTAATACTAAGACTCTAGATGCTGATTAAGAAAAAGTAGATTAATTTGTTAAATGGTATTAACAATAATCATTCTTTATTGTTTGTTTATTATAAGCATGAATCAAAGTCAAAGTTTAACTTGTTCGAAGCCAATGCTTGCACTTTGTGATCTCATGCTTTTTCAAAACAATCAATTTTTTAGAACGTTTCTTCAGAGAGACGTGAAGGTTTTCCCTTACTCATTAAACTTAATAACTATGAAGCACGGACACGACACGCGATACGCGTTTCAACACGACTCGCGACACGCGACATGCAAATTTTCTAAAATGTAGGACACGACTATATATGCAATAAACATTATAAATATTATGAGAAATATTAGTAGGAGTAGGAGTAGCCATCTAAATAGTTTACAAAATGACAAGAAAGTACCGATTATATATATATATATATTTTAAAAAAAAAGTGTATACCTTAAAAAGAGTGAGACATGTTTAGTTAATTATTTTTTTTTCATTTTCCCTATTTTTTAATCCTCTACTTTTTTCTACCTATCCCATCTTGTCCTCCACATGCCCATCTCTCTGTCCTTTTTTTTCCTTCTCACACGGCACCTTCCTCTCTCACGTGATCTCTCTCACTCGCAGCTTCCATTATTCAAATTTTACATCAATACTTTATTCATTCTCCTCTCTCTCTCTCTCTCTCTCGGAAAAAGAAGACCTATGGAGATAAGATCCAAGATATTAACAGCTTCTTCTTCTTCTTCACTGTCAGTATATGCGTGTATATTTACATATGTATACACTTCAATGGCTTTGAAGATCCTCCATTACTTCCGTTTGTTTTATTTTTAAGTTTCATTATTATTATTTTCACCCCATATTTTTAGTTATTTTTGATATTGACCCCTTTTTGCATGTCTCCAGCATGTCCCAAGCATGTCGGTGAAAAAAAATAATAATAAACAATGGAACACTCTCCGACACCCGTGTCCCTCACGTGTTGGAGCGTGTCCCTCACGTGTTGGAGCGTGTCCGGGCGTGTCCGCATGTCCGACACGTGTCGGGCAGGACACGTGCCCTCCGAGAGAGTGTCCATGCATCATAGCTTAATAACTATCACCCTTAAAATACATTTTCACAATCTACCATGCAAGCAGCTCTTTCACAACCTAATAGATCATCAGAAATCACTATACCAAGCCCTCTTGCCTACATGCTATTTATATCCTCTGATCCAAAACGTAAAGTTTAACATACTAGGGTACATCCCTTGGGAACATAGACAAAAACAAACTGTGGGAAAACATCTATCTATATTCAACAAAAACCAATTTAGGCAGTGCTACATTAGAGCGAAATGTTTTTCTCCCCCTTTTTCATTTAGGTTATTTCATTCCTAAATTCAATTAGCATCAAAATAACACTAGAGGAAAGAACTTTCACCTTAGGACGAGTAAACCCATGGTCAAGGAAAGAATCACTGTTAGTTATATCCTCCTTTGCATTTTCTTGATGCTTAGAAACTTTTGTGTCATTCTTTGTCACAATATCTCTAGTTCTAAGGATATGATTCAGCTGCAAAAGATACTCCAGTAACTGAATCATTACTAGGACAAGAAAGTCTAACTTTCAATAATAATAAAAAGATTGGACATTGATAAGAGTATGTACACACAGAATGCACAAGATACGCATCCATGGTACTTGAGTCCTCTTCCCGGCCTTTGAGATAAAAGGGCTTTTTGTTATGGTGAAGTATGTCCCGATAGCTGTTGCCTACAAAACCAGGTGGCTAATAAGCATTAAAACCAAGACTTGCAAAATAGGGCCAATTGCAGCTTGAAATTCAAGGGCTTTTTCGACTTTGCCCCCCTACTTCTAATGCAAAATCTCTTTTTTTTTTGGTCCGAATGTGAAATTAGACTTATCCCCCTATTTTCAGAATCTTTTGACTTTGCCCCTGTTTGCAAGGCAATCTTAAAGAATTACATGAAACAGGGGTTTAAGATAAAGGAATACACGGAAAGAAAAAAAAAATTAGACATTGCCTACTCAGGAAACAATGTGCAATAAATAATCCAGAAAGTGAGACAAGATGGTAGTATGTGCAGCTAAAAAGACGTCCAACCAATTGCAAATTGAACAAATTCACTTACAAAGGGAGAAGAATGATCTCTGTTTAGACAAATTAAAATCACTGCCTCCAGATGAAGTGTACATATCCAACCAATGCTTATACAACTTCGGCTTGATATCATAACTTGAACTCACATCAGCATCCTGCCAACATAACAATTAAGCTATATATAGATTAAGATGTACATATAGCTCAAAGAAATTAAGATGCAAATGAAATTTTTACCAAGACAAACTAACATTAGCAATAAAAGATAGAGATGTCAGACAAAAACCAAGATGGTGAACACTGTTGCAAAATCAGAATTAGTAACACAAGATTCAAAGCATTATTCTTCCTAATATCTTCTTTCTTCACAACTTGCCATATATTTCTAGCCTCAGTCCCAATCATTGTGTAGTCATTTACCTTAGAGTTTGGGACTTCAAACTATGGTGCACAGCTCACCCATCAACAATGTTTCAAAGGTTTTGGGTGGGAGGCCGGGGCGGTAGAATATCAGTTTGATCCGTTAAGGACCTACTATGAAAACATGTAATATATTATTAATTTTACAAATACGGTAATGAATGAAGACTGATAATGTAAGGCACCATTGATCGGAAATACCAAAACCACTGCTGATTAAAGCTTGGCAAAAATTGGACTACTGAATCCTTTGACGATTTGGATGTGGCTGATCCATTTAAGATACATCCAATCTCTAATCCAGATGTGGTTGGACTACGGGATGGAGCCCGAAAGAACCCAGATCATCTCTAATCTAGTCCAATCCCCGACCTGTTTATATTCCTAATTGCATCTAGTCTTGTGATGCCTTCACCAACATTTTGGGTGATGGTCACAATTTCATTCAATGAAAAATAGCATGTATAACACATGAATTCACTCCCCTGTTCCCAAAAGAAAAGTTGTTTTATTCAATCACAAACAGTCAAACTGGATTGATATGAGACTCAGGGAGTGAAGAAGCGAATAATTGCTGTTTCTTTGAACAGGAATACAAGAAGAGAAGAGCTAATGCAGTTGAGGGAAAAAAAGGATGGGGTATGTCAGATATTTACATTGCCCAAATAACTAAAGTTAGTCAACTTATCAAAACAAGAGAGATGAAACGATTTATGTTAAAAAGAAAAAAAAGCAAACTACTTACAATGGAAGGACCCCAACAATGAAATTACATTAGAATCAATCCAAGGAAAAAGGATGTGAGCATTCCCAAAATAGTATAAATTCCACAAGGGATATTGTCATCATCCACATTTGGCCTGAACTAGGTGATCTTTTGCCTAATATAAAAACAAAGCAGAAAACCTACTCTTATTCCTTTAATTTGAGCCCCAAAAAAAAAAAACCAAATTACCAACAAATTGAAAAGTTACAAGACCAGGGAGCTACAAATATAAAGACTTCGTAAATAAAGTCCTCTAGTAAAAATCATTTTATAACTTCTGTATCCCATAAACTCATCCCCATAGGTAGCACAACCCCTGGATTGAAATCCAACTTTATGGATCCACTTGATAAAAGTTGGGAAACGATTCAAAACACTACTAATTTGTTATTAGAGGTCGGAAAAATGATGAGTGATTTGGTCAGATATTCTCTATGTTTTTCTTATTTTCCAGGAAAAAAAAATTCTTACCCACCTCCCAAAGAATTTTGTTCCATGGAAAACTAAAGCGTAACAGAACATTTCATCAAATCACTCCTCTTTTTCCAACTAAACGTAAAAATTGGTAGTGTTTTCAATCATTTTCCACCTTTTTTATCAAACGCACGCTATATATCAACAATCCGAGGAATTAAGGATATGAAGATTTCAAACATGAAAAGGACCATCAATTCTCAATGCGACACACACTATTTCAGAAGGCACCTTCTAACTATACTTTTTTTTTAAAAAGAAACAAAGAACTTATATTGATAAGATAAAACCAATACAAGCAGAATATACTGGAAGAGGATGAGTAGCCCACAATCAGCCTGAGAAAGTAAAATACATATGCCTTTGGCCCTCAGACCACCTAAAGAAAGGACAGGAAAACAACCAAAATAATCCCCGACTATAAACAAAACAAAACTGAAATGCTAAATAAGGATATCCTACATTCTTTTACACTGTAATTTCACTGGATATATGTGGAACAAGGTGGGTGAGGTATTTGGTTCAATTGGTGCCAAACCTAGTTCTTGGCGGGATTTCCTGAGCATGGAATGGCAGTTTGTAGGGAATAAAAAGAAGTCCAAACTAATGTGGAGATGTTGTTGTCTAGCATTAGCATGGTGCATTTGGGAAGAGAGAAACACGAGGGTTTTTTAAGACAAATCAAATGAAGCCGCTGAAATCTGGCTTAAAATCAACCTGTTATCATCTATTTGGGCTAGCTCTTCTAGTTTATTTGTCAACCTTTCAATTTCTGTTATTTGTTCTAATTTGGGTGCAGCTATCCAGTGATGGTGATGTGTTTGGAGCTGGTTTGCTGTTTTTTTTCTTCTTGTTTTCCCTCAGTTAGCTAGAGGTTCTAAGGGGCTTGGTGGACTGCTGGTTCACCAAGATTGCTCTCATCTTTGTAATGCTTTAATTATTTTATTTTAATAAAGCATTTTGTTTCGGATAAAAAAAAAAAGGACATCCCTGAGAACACTTAAACATTGCCTAGAGTACAGCAGCTGCCCAGTCTCTGGAAATATCCGAAATTGATAGAATGCCAAATGCTTTAGATGAAAAAGCCCATAGCGAAGCCAGTGCTTTAATTCTCTGCCAGGTCTCCTCCATGCCCTTCTCCTTGTTTTCAAAAGTCCAGGTGTTTCTTTCCTTCCATAAACGCCACATCACTACCAAACAACAACACCTCCACAAAATTCTGGATTTCTTCTTATTCCCCTTCCAACACCATGAAATAGACAAGAAGTTGAACCAGCTTTCCCTTTCCAACATACTGTTGAAACAAAGTAGTGAAAAAAAAGGAGGCAAGATGAAAGTGAACTGGATGTTCCCTTTTAACCTAAGTATCATTATTTTCCTTCCTTGCATGTGTCTCCTACATCTTCAACCACAACTCTAAGCAAAACTCCTTAAACAAAACCCTCAGACATGATTAACAATTTTTTCCTTTTTAATAACTCATAAAAGAATAACATTAAAAAGTAAAGACAATATAAATGTCCCGTCTTTAGTTTCACTTAAAACTACATATGCAATTGTAGATGGCAATAAATATATGCAAGACCAGATGAAAGGCTTATAATATAATACATTATAATGTACAAAGGTAGACATACTTTTTGAAGTCGCTCTCCCGTGCCGATCCACTTGCAATTCGACATTTCAAAGGCAGGCAGCTCCCATTTATATTTTAACTTCCTTTTCAAAATATTGTCGGCCTCTCCTTTTGATAATTTGTACCCCAAGTGATCATTGAAGGAACTGCATGAGAAATAATAGTGAGCTTTAAAGCAAGGCATTCTTCAAAGGAACATAAAAATGACATCAAGTGTAAAAGTCACAAATCAACTCATTAAAAAGTTATGAAATTTGAGAATTCTTTCTTTTAACAAGAAAGGATATTATTTTGAAAAGAGATCGAGTACAATGTATTTGAAGAGAATAAGGTGTCCTTAGTCAAATAAGAGAAAGGAAGTAGAAAACATAAGAAGGTAAATTTTAATAAATCACGTATCTCCAATCTCATTGTAAGTCCAAAAGTTCTTCTAAATGCATCAACTGAATGAGTCCACTGAGATGCGTGAAAAATCACTCAATCTATGCAAAATGTCAATAGAGGCATTCTGGTCTCTGCATTTATTTATTTTCCTCTGCAGTGAATAATAACTAAAAAAAATAAGAAGAAGACAACTATATACAGGAAGTAGGTCCTCTAGACTGCAAAACCCGTCTACCAGACCAAGTCCTTTTTTCTCTTCGTTTATGGAAGGTAGGCTGATCAATAATCCAAAGAAAAAAGGCAGTCCATCATTGAAGTAATGCTTGTCTAAATGTATTAGTACTGTATACTCGCTAGCATATAATTCTCAATATAATAAAGATGAATGTATTAAATCAAGACACAAAACAAGGTCAACTATGAAGTCAGAAAAAACCTCGTGCTCACTGAGTCCTCGTCAGTAATTACACCGTTAACTCTCAAGTCATGTTCTTCATCCATGTCCGAAGCCCTATCATCATCATCTGATCCCTCATCTTCCTTCAGCTCGGTAATGCTTACTGAACCAGAATCTCGTAGATTACTTCCTTCCGAAGGACTTTCAGGATTCTCATTATCACTCCCTAAACAAAAAGTGTGAAGAAGCTATGGTATGAGATACATAAATCATTTGGAGTTGAAGATATAAGTTCTTTATTGGGCTTAACTTTGCCCCCATTTTATATGTGAACCCCTCCCCCCCCAAAAAAAAAACAAAAAAAAAAACCCTCCCTTTTAAGACTCCGCACCTTACATGCCGGGGAATATCAAAGACTTGCATAAAAAAGGAGGGGTTAAGTCAAATGATTATGTTAAAGAAATTATTTGTTGGCCCCATATTTACATAATGCATTGAGATTCCCCCACATACAGGGGGCAAAGTATAACAATTATAAAAACAGGTGGAAGTCTAATTTCACATCAAGAACAGGGGCAAAGTCAAAAAAAAAAACCTTCTTAAATTGGGTGTTGGCCTAGAGTTTGAATAAATGATTCAAAACGTGTTCAATATGAGGTTGGGATTGAATACAGCTTGTTTAAGTAGCCAATCAGATCAAAATCAATAATATAACAATTAATTAATTCACAATAAGCAATGTTTCTTCTTCTTATGCTAAGGTAAGGTTTTGAAAACAAAATACAACCAAAGATAAATGATGATAAAATTCATTATATTCCTCACCGTCATCCTCTTCCTCAGATGCACTAAGAGATTCCGAACCAATATCGGCATCTTCATCTGTGTCACTTTTACCTTCTTCTTCTCTTTGTCTACATAGAACAGAATAAAGTGATTATCTGTTAGGTATTTAAGATGTTAGCTTTAAATCTCTTAATCAAGCAGAGCTTAAATTCTTTAATCATAGCAGAGCTTAAGTTAAAAACTGCAAATACCCAAATTTATTGTCATCTCAAAGAATAAACTAGAGTCTCTAAAACCCTAAATCAGTTAAATCAAAATTTTAAAATTTTAAAATAGTACCAACCAATAAATTCCACTAGCAAGGCCAATATAAACAGGCTCTTAACCGTAAATTGACAAATATGGTAACAACCACCAAAAATTAGCTTGTGTTACTCTTGTAGAACAATGGAGCGTGGTGATCAATTTTTGATCAAGAAGCGAGCCCTCTCTCTTAGATAACGTGCCAGTTATTACACAAAAAGGGCTTTGGCAATCATATTGTTAGAAATTAGAACACAAATTACACAGAATTCATCAAACTGGACAAGGAAAGGAATAACTTCCTTGTGGAAAAGAATGAGAATTACCTCCTCTTGTAAACATTGGCAAGGGATTCGCTACCCGAACCCAATGTTTTCAATAAATTATCATACATGGATGGCTCTTTATAAACCACTATTTCTTCTTCGGCTTCTCCCTTTGAAGCTATATCTGAATGTTCCTCAGCTAAATCATCTGTATCAAAAATGAGGCAAGAGAAAAAAAAAGGAGTTATTTGTGGACTTAAATTAACAATTAGCAAGGTGACAGTATATATACTCATAAAAAAAAAAAAAAAAACTTTATTTTTATTCCGTTTCTGGGTACCGGAAGATTTTATCTTAAAATTATCAAAGCAATTTTTCAACAGCCTCACACAAACCTTTAAACGTGATGAGACAAAATTAGGAAAATAATAATAACACTACTTGCCTGGAGAACTGGGAGAAGGGCTATGCACAACATCATCTTCAATACGGCGATTCTTTCTTGGACGCCTGTTCTTTTCAGAAGCTTCTTTTCTAGTGAATCCTATTCATTCAAAGCAACATAGAAAAAGAGAAATAAGGTACCCATACACTTATAAGCAAAAATACACCACTTTGTTCTCTCAATCTCAAACTCCAGAGAGTGAATGAGACTGTAGGGGGTAAAAACACACCTTTTTTCTGAGAGAATGGTTGTTTGCCCATTTAATCTGAACTCCTGAAACTGCAAAGGCCGAGTACCGAGTATAGAGAGAGAGTCAGACGCGGTATACTAATTTACAAAACCCTCTTACTTAATTATTTTATGTTGGCTTTCTAATTCGTATCAAAACTTGCAGCACCACAAAAACCATTAAAAATGAAAGAAAAGCAAACTCAACAACTGGACAATGCAAAAAGGGGCATTGGAATGGTATGAGCTCCTGAATATTCAGACAATAAACAGCGCGGGGGCGGGGGAGATTGAGACAGCTATGAATTCCATTGAGTTTCTCTTACTTGATCAAACAACCCAAAATTTAGTTATTTCAACTACATCAAATGATCTTTCAAATAGGTCAAGACTCTAGTTTATGGCCGCTTCTCTATGGTACCAGCTTTTGCTTCACTAAAAGGCTCACGATTCAACTTTGATCGTTATGAACTAGAACCAAGTTCAAGTCCTAGACAAGCGGACCTAATTTTTAACAGCCAGAACGGTAACAATGAAAATGGCTCCTTCTCCTTCTTTAGTGAGATTATATGAGCAAATTTTACTAAGTAAAAGAACACCCACTATGTATAATATTTCACATATGAGAATTACTATCTTATTCACATGCATGTTATTCAATTTAAACGTCAACGTGTAGTGCTTTTTAGGCATGCTTAATGTAGAACCTGTATCCAATCACCTATCGTCATCTACTCAAATACAAATGAAGACTCAAAATAAAAGACGTTAATTAAAGCAGTATTAGAAAAGTAAAAAAAAAATGGAGTTTGCATAGGCATGTTTACATTCTAAACAAAAAAAAACAAATAATTTATGAAACCAATAATGGAAAGAATATATAGTTTAAGAATCGACGGTCTACAAATTCAGAATATATAGGGACCTTAAATAATTTATCAAACTAATGGAAAATATAGAGTGACCTGATCTAAGAATAAATTCAGAATAGACCATCTGAAAGTTTGATTGATTATTGATCAAAACTCACCCTCTTCTAATTCTAATAGTGATGGCAGTGGAGTTTGGAGAGATGAATGAAATGAAGTGTATATATATATATATATAAATATAAATGCATTCTATATGTTGAAGGAAGGGAATTAGATTACACAAAATTAGAGAATGGTAAAGGAGAGATGATAATTGGAAGGAACAAAAATAGTAATAAGCTTAAAATCCATCCCTAATTAATTGTGAAAAATCTAAAAACCCAACCACTTCAAATTGAATACCCTATTTTAGAGTAAATTGATGGAGTGTTTGTGAGAGTGAATAGAGAATACAATACATAGAGATAGATTGTGGAGCGAGAGGCACCGGATGAATAATAGACAACGGATACACAGAAAAAGATCAAAGCTAAGTAAGAATACAAACACCACCTTTTCTAATCAATATCTATATCTAGTTTAAATTTAAAAGCCCTAAATTAAACTAGAAAGAATAATAGATGGAGGAGGAGACTGTACAGACAGAGAGAGTACCAGAGAGAGAAGCAAGCTGTTTGACGGTGCGTGTTGGTCGGTCGGTCAGTCGACGGAGAAGTACAGTGTCCGGGCACGACGAAGGAGAAGAGTAAGGCGAGTGTGGACTAGTGGAGGCCTGGTGGCCGGTGGGTGGACCGGTGGCCGGATTATGAACGACGAACGAGAGAGATGAGAGGAAGTGAGAAAGAGAGATGACAGAGAAACGAGACTGAGGAGTGGAGGTTTAAGACTTTAGGGTTTTAAATTTCAAAAATTAAAAGATGTCTTTAGGCTTAACGACGTTAAAAAAAAGGGCAAACGTGCTATTTTTGTTTTCGCACTTTTTTGTATTCAATATGTATTTAAAGAGACCAGATAGATTTCTACAATTTATACTCTTCGGCTCCGTTTGATTGCAAAGTGAAAAAGAAAAATAAATTGAGTTAATTTTGTTAAAAAGATGAAAAATAAGTTGAGTGATAGAAGTGATATTCTCTTGATTTTTAAGTTTTTTCATGAAAAAAATTTCTTTGTTTGATGGTGAGTAAAAATTTTCCACCAAAAATATTGAAAGATAGAATATATACTCATAAAATGAGTAACATCTCTCACCTTATTTTCTATCTTCTCACACAAACTAAGTAAATTTATTTTCTTTTTCCATCTTTGCAATCAAACGGAGCCTTAGTATTTAATTTTCGTTTCCTCAAGTCTTTTTTCTTCAATTCAAATGATTTCTCTATTTTTTTTAATTTTGATTTTGTGTTAATTTCAAAAGAACAAAAAAATATAATTCAAATTTTTGAAAAAAAATTATCGAAAAAGATTTTGGTGTTTTTAGAACGAATATTTATTTTTCTTTTTTATTAGTCCATTAAATTCATTATTTTTTTATAAAAATTTCTTAGGAGGATTATTTTTGGTCCCTCAAGGAAGTAAAAAGGTTGTCATTTGAAAACCACTTTTTCTTTAAATTAGCAGGGTGAAAAATTAAAATTCTTTTTGAAACTTGCTCTTAGTTTTGTTAAAAAATTGCAGTTATAATAGACAGTAGTAGCATATTGAAATTGATGTTTTATATTGATTGCATGATATTTGTCTTCAATTAAATTATAATTGCCCTCTAATGTAATTAATTCAATGGAATAATCAAAGATTATGTTGTAATTGAATTGAGTTGTGATCAAAATGGTGTTCAAGTATTGAATTTTGGTAAATTGATGTCTAATCCGTTGCAATTTTTTGCTCAGAAGGTTGTAACAGAGCATCATGAAGGAGGGGACCATATATGTGCAAGTTTGTAAAAGGAAAAAAAAAATTAAAAAATTAACGATGGCTTGTGTAATACTTGAAAAGTTAGTGATAGTTTGTATAAATAAATTAAGTTTTATATTAAGTAATTTAACGGAAGGTAAGAGATGGACACAATTGACAACAATTAAAAAGTTTATTACCATGTTTGACCGCTAAAAAAATTTAATGACCTAAGTGCAAAAATGATATAACATTGCCACTTTTTGTCATAGTGTACTTATATCATTTAGTTGATTTATTTAATATATTTTTATAAAAAAATCCGATTTGATTTTTCCAAACTATACAAAATTACTAAATTACCTCTCTTGCGTATTAAGACAAAAGTAATGTTTTCTGGTATGTAAACAAAATTACTAAACTAACTAAAAGTGAGGATTTGAACTTCCTTAATTACCACAAAACCAAATGTCATTAGACATTCATAATTTAAAGAATTGGAATTATCCTATTGCACGTACACATGTAAAGTGTGCCTCTGCGCTAGTAACTATGAATCCCGATTCAGTATTTTTCGGTCGCCGATTTTTGGCTTTTCGGTAAAATGCATGCCCTAATATAAATGGTCTAAGTTATACTTATTTCATTGTAAATTGACAAATCATAAATTTTATCTTTTTAACTAATATTAATGTGTGGTGATTTTTTCCGCATGAATTTATATAATAGTTATATGTTTCAACTATATCTTTGCGTTTTCTTATTTAATGTGTTTATCATAAACTTAAGGTTATGATTGTATATACTAATTCATTTTTGTAACCAAACACAAAAATTGGATAATTCACGAATTAAGTAATTTTAAATAGTATAATTCATTAATTGGAGGACTACCAAGCTAGCTTTATTAGTAATTTGTTAAAGCTAATGATATAGGGCTCTCCCATAGTTATTTTTTCTTAATAACTAAATGTGTAAGGTCCATTGAGCATTAACAATGGTCGAGCTTTGTAGTATAAGTAAAGAATATTTGCTCTAATAGAACACGGTTGAGATAGGTATGGTAAAACATTGTTTCGTAGTATAGTGGAAAAGTGAAGTTTAGTGGCATTTGAGGAGGCACGCCACAATGTATGGCATTTTAGAAGTCTCCGACCACACATTGTGGCATGGGAAAGCACCAGCCATAATGTGTGGCCCCAATGTTAAGCATGGGTGGAGCTCCAACCATAATTGATTGAACCAAATATTGCATTTTTATACTTATTTAGTGGCTCAATATGTTTACTTGTGATTCTAATTATTCATAATTGTTGGAATTTAAGTTGTAATCAATAAATTGGATGATATGGTTATTTCTAATACATGTTAGCCTTTTTACTAATTAAAAATGATCAAGTGCGAAGCATGAGCCAAAATGCCCAAAGTTAGCCTTTGTTGGTTGTGAACACCTCATTTTGAGACCCTCGCAA
Organism: Lonicera japonica; assembly: GCA_021464415.1. NCBI lineage: Eukaryota > Viridiplantae > Streptophyta > Magnoliopsida > Dipsacales > Caprifoliaceae > Lonicera > Lonicera japonica. The sequence continues at coordinate 59,362,673 of CM038467.1, forward strand.
GATTCAATTTTTCAAAAATGCATCAGCATGCGCACTGAGTCTTGAACTTGTTAGGACATTAAGAAAGGTCTGAAAGACTCATTCATGCATCTAAGAAGTCTACTAGAAAAATCAAGGTCTTGTGTGTATGGTAATCCCTCTCGTGCTTCCGGAGGCATATCTTAGGCAAAACGAAATGGAACCAATAACAATCAAGCAGTTAGATGGAGGCTTTCCCGTACTACAATCAATCTCAAATTTGGATAAGTACCACATGACATATTGGGAAGGAACATATCCAAAATTCAGCTTTGTTGGACATTGGATCATCAAGGACCGATCCATTTATCATGCTATTATGATCGAAATACTATTCCTACTAGTCAAAGGAAACAGAGGCCTTCCTGAACTCCAATCAACCTCTACTTTGGACAGAAGTTAGAAGACATCTGGGGGTAACACATATCCAAAAATCATCATGATCCAACGGTGGGAAATCTTTGCGATAACCTCCACTTGTGGTACGACAAGTACTTTGTCCTAGGTGACAAATACTGTTGGTCGGATTTCAACCCTAGAGGGGGGGGTGAATAGGGTTTTTAAAACTTAATGCGGAATTTAAAAACTTTTCTAACAATGTTTAAGTAAAACAAATTATCAAGGAATGCAATCAAATAAACAATCAAGCAAATAAACAATCTCAAGCAAACAATAATATAGCAAGTAAATAAAGTGATTGAGTTAGAAAGATTAAACCAATCGAAGTCTAAGATTTTTTGTCCACACGGTTCGGCTTGTTCCCCCTACTCCGCGCTCAGTTAGTTTCCCGAGAATTTCCACTATAACCGATCTCCTTCCGGGTGAAGATCAAACCTCTACAAGTGTATTCTTATCACACACTCTCACAAGTATTGAAAACACCTTCAATACTTTCACAAGAAGTCCCTCTTGCTAATCTATGAGATACACCTCTCACAAAAATGATTTGAACAAGTTTTGGTGGCTAACACCAATGTACAATAGCTCTCGTGTATAACAAATTACAAATGAAACTCACACTAAGAGATATCAAAATTGATCAATGAATATAAGCTCAAAGAATGAAAAGATTGATCAACAAAATAGCTTGTATACTTGAATAATGAAGATATGTGTAAAATGAGTTTATATGATCATTCAAGTTGTTTAAAATGAGTTTAAGAACTCATATTTATAGGTAGCAAAAGTTTGTAGCCGTTTGTAGTGGAGAAATAATTAAGTGGGGCAAAATTGCACATTTAGTGAAGTTCCAACGGCTAGTTTTATGCAGTGTAGTTGACTCACTGGAGGTCCATGTAGTCGACTACATGGTGTAGTCGACTACCCCATTAATCATGTAGTCGACTACATGCTTCTGGAGTGGGGTCATTTGTGCAATTTTTCAACTTTTGCATTTTGAGTCCAAAATTCATTTTAATGCTTGGAGAATGTTATAAATAAGTTTCCAAGACTTCTAAATTAGTTTTTGTGCCAAAAATCATTCATATAAAATTATAGCGAATTTTTCAAGGCGACTAGTTTTCGGTAAAAATACGTTTTTAAGAATCAAACTAGTTTTGATCAATCTTGACATGGTTAAACCATTTCATGAGCTATATAATTGAGCAATGATATCTTTTACATTAATTCTAAGCACTCACTCAATTTAAAGATGCTTCGAGTCTTCGTGATGCTTGATTTTCTTGTGTGTCTCTTCACTTGATTGAAGTTCTTGATCATTTCTTGGTTTTGATGACTTGTAAAATATATGGAGATCATTTTTGTGCATATCTTCACTTGCTTGATGATCTTGATATTTTCTTGGTTTTGTATAGCACATTTGTATCACTTGAGTTCATTTCTTGTGAGTGTATGTGATTGTAGAGCTTGTGTGAGATTTTGATTGCTTCGGTTTGAAGTTACACTTGGTTGGAGGATGTATTGGTTAAAGTGGCTATCATCATTGAACAACCGAGTTAAATAACACTATATTAACTTATTATAATTATCAAAATAAGATTAATTGACTTTAAGTCAACAAATACCCTTCGTACCAATCAGAGCAAATGGAGGCCTTCTCGAACTTCTATCGACCTCAAATATGGACAAGAACTATAAGACATCTGGGGGAAACACATATACAAAAATCAGCATGATCCAACAGTGGGAAGTCTTTGCGATTGCCCTTGTTGTGCGACAAGCTCTTCATTCCAGCGTGTTTTCTTGGCCTCCAAGGATTGTACAGCTATATATAGACACCCTCCCATTCATATTTTTCATCAACAATAACTAGAATTTCATGACACAGTCCGGAAGACCCATATTCTCTCACTCCTAGAGAGCTTAGGTATAATTTTCTCTCTTCGCATTATTTATCAGTCTTTATAATTTAGACTCTTGTCTGCTTAATTACTATCACTTAATAGTTTTTCAAAACCTCTTTTCAAATCATTTTTCAAAACTAATGGCGTATTACAAACCCTAACACTACACCAAAACACCCGAATTGTCACGGTTTAATTTGAACCGTGACAAATGCCTTTTATTATGGCTCAAGACCTGACAAATAAAGCCGTGACAAAGCTAATTGTATCAGTTAAGAACCGTGACAATATGCCTTTGTCATGGTCCAGTAAAGGGATGTTGTGCACTGTAGGTGGTGTAAATTTAACCAAGCCCAGATAAGACGGAATCGGCCCAAATCGGTAGAGTCGATAATCAAATTCAACAAAAGGTGATGGAGATGAACAGTAAAATAACAATAATGAAAAAGGATTGTTTGTTTATGAGGGTAGGTTCCTCCAGTAGCTCTTATACCCAATCTGATAGTACGTCCTCCCTGAGTGTGTGGTGCTCTTCACTAGCCTCCAATGGCCTAAAAATGGATTATTACAATAATGATGACTAAGCTCTTCTGCAGAGAGAATGTGGGAGTGAGTGTTCTGTCATAAAAGTTGGGAATTTGTTGTTGTGGGTTTCCTCTTTCTTATTTATCTGTATATGATAAGGTTACATGCTTATTAGGTCTACGGTAAAATGACTATAAATAGTATGACTCGATCACTACTCTAAGATTACAGGTGTCCAGAACCTTATTCACACTAACCGAAATAGTTATTTCTCATTTTTTATCCTCCAGTTAGCTATGTCGTGCCTTCATTCTGATCAACATGAAGTTGAGAGTTGATCGGCTAAGAGGCCTCTCCAATTGGTGTATGGGCCCTGTCCACCAATTGGCGCATTGCTCAGGCAACGGGTTTGGGCCCTCCACGGAAACCCATAGTCCAAAATTATCCTCCCACAATTGCCTATTTTGCGTATAAATTGAAATCAGGTGCTTTACCTTGAAAAATAATATTGCTCGGACAACTCAACTTCACTGTAGTCATTGTTCGATGGTCTTCTTGGTCCAATAGGTTGAATTCATGTCTTCTACAATAAGTCATTTAGTTTACAAATATGTCTGTCACTAGGCCAGTTGTCTATCATTTGATTGGTTGATCGCGTGTTTGAAAAATGGGAGGGATGTTCTGGCAGGGCCCGCACATTAAATGTATTCCCATCACAAACCGCCTATTCCAAATGTAATTTTGGGTTTTAGAGAGAGAGAAAGCAGAAAGTTATATATTCTCAACCACAAACCCTTCGTTTTCATTTTTTCGTCTCTTCATAACCAAACTTTTGCAAATTTCCTTGGCAAACGAAAATTTTGCGTGAATCCACCCAGCTTCAACCTTCTTCTAGTGTTCCGTTGCCTCTTCACCATACTCCGGTTCCTAATTTCTTCTTTATCGCCAAAGGTTTCGTCCATCAAGTAAGTTTCTAGAACCGATTCTTGTAAAGAAAAAAGTATAAAATTTGCAGTTGATCAAATGATCGAGATCTACCTCAACCTCTCCATGCAAATTATATATGTAAATCGATTAATTTAATTTTCTTTTAGAATTATACCTGACAAAATTGGGCAAGGAATGAATCAGCACATCATATTAGTTAATTGGTTATGGTTTATCAAATTGGGTTGATAAACCATCAACTACATTTTCACTAATTATTTAACTCTTTCCCATTTTTGCAACTGATCGCCAACTTCTATAATAAAAAATGGCAAAATTTATTCTTATATGTATCTAATACCCACTAATCTTTCGTTTTTCAATATGCCATATTAAAATGAGAGAATGGTAAAAATTGAATCGTAGGTAATAGTTAAAACTGTAAATGCATTAGACATGACAAAATTGTAAATTATGAATCACAATGAAAACTTCAAAGTTTAATCCCCAAAGATTTCCCATTCTTTAATCTATAACAAATGACTGCATATAATTATATACACATTGTTTGTTTCAATGGAATAATTGTAGTCCAGTAGCTATCTCGTTGATGACCAGACCATAAGCGAATCCCCCTAATTACTGGCGTGTACATATGGCCTACTTTTGACCAGGCAATAAACAAACTTAGTCTAGTACATGTAAAGCTGACCAAAAAGACCTTTACAGCTGGGCAAATCAGGAGCCTTCAGTGGGTTAGCTAAACCATTTAAGCTTTCCCCGTGCAATGGGGTTTAGTCGGATTAAAGCTACTGCAGATACCCTAAGACTGCCCAAAGGGGATTTGAATTATTTTCACGAAGTCTGTGATCTGGAAAAGGAAAAGGACACTAGACACTATTAATGAGGTTCAGGCCATTTCATATGATTCAGTGCATTCTCAATACACATATTTCTACCGTCTAATTTAGTAAAGTATAACCTTGGTAATGAAACTAATTAATAGGTAGAGATGTTCGAGGATGTTACGTGTACAATGGTAATTAAGTAGCAAGATTGGTACTACTACCTTTTGAACATCGTATAATGCTTTCTCTTGTCCAAATTATAACAAATATCTTCCTTGACAAAAATGCCTCTTTTGCTTTCGAATAGAAGCAAGTGTAACTTTAACAGAGAAATAGCCATGTTATCTTTCTATTTCTTCGAGGCAATTAAGGTTGCATATGGGAGGGAGGACCCTTTGTTCGTTATTACTGGCTATAAAGCAGGATAAGAAAAATATGACATGTCAATCTAGTATTTTGTAAAGACCTTTTACAACACCTTTTCTTTTACTCAAACTACAAATCGTTTAGTTGACTGATGTATATACTGTAGGAAGGAGCAAAATATTTATTCATTCATGGTTTATGGATGGAGACATTAGTTATACAGTACTTTAATAAAATAAGGGCACTATGTAATGTATTCCCTCAAGAGCGTTCGTCTGTTTTTTTATCCTCTTTCAAGTTTTCATACTTCAATATTAGTTCCATTTTATCGGTCAACCCCTTTATCAATCATGGAATAACAGCATCCACAATTCAATGTTTTCTTGGCCTTATGAAGCTGATGATGGTGTAATTAGCTAGGTCTGTCCTTGGAACCAGCAAAGTCTTATACATATACTCGAGTTTTGGTGGGTACATACTCGATTTATTTTTGGATTTTTCGGTAACATAAGTAAAATAATGATGCTAGAAAAGATGGTTCCTATCTTGTTCTAGTTTTGTACGGACGAAATCGTAGCATTCACCCAATCGTCTTGTGGTGCGCAAATAGAGTCAACCCCGTAAGAGAGAATGTTACACTACGTTTGATATATTAACATATACATAAGAGCATCAACACACAATTATGCTCAAAGAAATGTTGCAATCCACATAGGCACTGGGGCATGGGCTTAATAATAGACTCCCATTGTCATTTCTTTATACCTTATGAAGAACAGCATCATATACGAGTACTAAGTATATCTCCAAAGAAATGGTACATTGATTATAATTGATGAACATGGCAACCCAATCACACTAACAACAGTGCAAGTCTCTACTCAATCTCAACAAGGGGGCATTACAAGAAATATTACTTTCGCCAACGTTTTTTTTTTCTAACGCTTATGATATGGGTTGGACAATCCATATTTATCCAACCTTTATGTATAAACATCGGAAAATATCTGACGTTTGTGGGTACATATCGGCAAACTTACTAATGTTTTTATACGATAAGTGTATTCTTATTAATTAAACAAAGAACAAGAGTAAGGAACTAAAACAAAAATTAAAAAATTAGTGCATTTGAATATTTATATATATATATATATAACAGTACATAGAAATATGTGTGTGTGGATGACGAACATATGTACCAATTTAATTCACCGTTCTATATACCTTTCGGATAATTGAAAAATGAAGAATGAAAATTATCGAGCCCCGCAAAATAACAATTTCCTTAAAACGAATTTGCTCCCTCACTTTGGTGCTAATGAGAATGGAAACAATCACTTCCCAGGATAGAACGGTATCGCTCGTTAATGGCAGCACTACCACCAATTAACCTTCGAACACAATTAAGTATTTGGTGTTTTGTGGAAAAGTATAGCCAGAAGTTTTTGTTTCTTTTTCTCTTTATCCCTTTGTGAGTACATAACCCATATATAAATAGGTTCCTCTCATGCAGTTGGCGGGAGCCAACTGCCCAACCAATTACTATTGGTTATAGAGAGAGAAAGACAAATTTCTTATTCAAATAAAAATTGAATTTTATTTTCCTACAATCCCCCACATGAATGGAACTTTGGCTATACAAAATATGTCAAACACAAGTTGAAGGGTAACTGCATAAAGAAAAGTAGTCTAGCGACTTTGAATTTCCTATAGTGAAAAATATCGGGTTTACTTGGCTATTCAGTGGACTTGATGTCTTTGAACTACCAGTCGTTTATATAAACCAAGACAATAGAGTTCACACAGTTCTCCTTGAACATAATTAGTCCTCCTTTTGTGTTCATTTTGGCTTTCAACACCGCCTGGTTTCATGAGTGTTTTTAGAGAATTAAGCCTTTCAAATTCTCATAGAAGCGGCCCCTTCACACTCACGTATGTGATTTATATTACATATTCTTTATGAAAAATGTCAAATTTGAAATTCATCCAAATCATAGATAATCATTAAAAGCATTGGGTTTACCCTGATACGTATGCACTATTATTACAAGAATGGGATAGAGAAATAAACCTCTCAGTGCACTCTTAACAGTGTCACTTAAACTTTAGTTGACCTATTGAATCTAAATCTTGGGATCTCTAGTCAATTAGGTTGGGTTTCCAGTCTACTGACTGTTATATTACTGGCTTTAAGCCCATTCCTTTCGATGATTTTTCAACTTGCTCTCTCGATAAACATTTTGTCAGCAGATCCACAATATTATCTTTCGACTTTACATAGTTAATGGTGATAACCCCATTCGAGAGTAGTTATCTAACAAAATTATGTCTTCGACGTATGTGACGAGACTTACCGTTATATATTTGATTTTGTGCCCTGCCAATAGTTGACTGACTATCACAACGTATGGATATTGGGGGCACTGGTTTTGGCCAATTTGGAATATCTTCTAAAAAGTTTCTTAGCCATGCGGCTTCTTCTCCTGCTTTGTCTAGAGCTATGAATTCAGATTCCATTATCGATCTAGCAATGCATGTTTGTTTTGAAGATTTCCAAGATACAGCAACACTTGCCAATATAAAGACGTATCCACTTGTGGAATTTGAGTCTTTCGTGCTTTATAACTAATTAGCATCAGTATATCTTTCAAGGACACAATGATATCTCGTGTAATGCAAGCCATAACTTTGGGTATATTTTAAATATCCCAAAACTTTAAGTAAAGCTTTCTAGTGATCTTTTCCAGGATTACTTGTATATCGACTTAGCTTACTTATTGAGTATGCTATATCTCGTCGAGTACAATTTATCACATACATTAAACTTCATATTATTCGAGCATATTCAAGTTGCGAAATGCCTTTACCGGAATGTTTAAATAAATGAAGGCCCGTATCAATTGGAGTTCTCATCAGATTTATATTGTACTCTTTGAATTTATCAAGAATTTTCTTAATATAATGAGATTGAGATAAGTCCTTTAGGTGTTCTAGTGATTTTAATCCCTAAGATAACATCCGCGACACCTAAATCTTTCATATCAAATTGTCGAGATAGCATTTGTTTTATAGTTTTAATGATATCATCATTACTACCCATAATAAGCATATCATCAATATATAAACATAAAATGACATAACTATCATGAGTTCATTTGTAATAAACACATTTATCATACTCATTGAATTTAAATCCATTTGACACCATTATATTGTCAATTTTTTCATACCATTGCTTTGGTGCTTATTTTAATCCATATAAAGATTTAACAAGTTTACACACCTTATTCTTTTTACCGGGAACAATGAAACCTTCAGGTTGTTCCATGTATATTTCTTTATATAATTCACTATTTAAAAATGCCGTTTTTCATCCATTTGATGGATTTTAATATTATTTAATGCGGATATATCAATTAACATCTGAATAGATGTTATTCTAGATACTGGTGAATAAGTGTCAAAATAGTCTAACCCTTCCTTTTGTCTGTATCCTTGTACATCAAGTCTGGCTTTGTATTTATTAATTGAACCATTTGCTTTCATTTTCTTTTTGAAGATCCACTTTTAACCTAATGATTTGTTTCCGGGTGGAAGGTCCACCAGTTCCCAAGTGTGATTTTGCAATATGGATTCAATTTCACTGTTCACTGCTTCTTTCCAATATGAGGTTTTAGGAGATGACATAGCTTCCTTAAAGCTTTGAGTTCATTCTCTAATAAAAAGTTAGAAAATTGGGTCTAAAGGACTTTTCAATTCTTTGCCTTTTACTACGTCTTGGTTTAACCACATTTTCTATATCATTATTCGAATTAATGTCTTGTGAATCCGAGGTAATAGCATCATTATGTAATATCTTTTGTGTATTTCCACCTTATATAGTTTTATACGAAAATATATCCTCAAAAAATGAAGCATTTCTTGATTCTATAATCATATTTACAAATACATCAGTGATATCTGATTTAATCACTATAAATCTATAAGCACCACTGTTATTGGCATAACCAATGAATACACAGTTAATGGTTTTTGGCCCGATCTTAACCGTTTTAGGTTTTGGAACTGCCATTTTTACTAAGCACCCACACACTCTCATGTATTTGTAGGAAGGTTTATGACATTTCCATAATTCATAAAGAGTTTTGTGAGTTTTCTTATGAAGTATTTTATTAAGAATAAAGTTAGCAGAAAGAATAGCTTCCCCCAAAAAATTTTGAGGTAACCAAGAGTTTATTAACAGGGCATTCATCATCTCTTTAAGAGTTCTATTCTTTCGTTTAGCAACACCATTAGATTGAGGCGAATAAGGAGCAGTAGTTTGGTGAATTATTCCATTTTCAGAACAAATATGTTCAAATGGAAATTCATATTCACCACTTATATCATTCTTTAAAATCTTAATCTTTTTGTTAAGTTGGTTTTCAACTTTATTCTTATAAAGTTTGAACACATCGATTGTTTCATCTTTACTATTTAGCAAATATACATAACAATATCTTATAGAATCATCAATAAAGGTAATGAAATACTTTTTGCCCCCTCTTGTTTGAATAAACTTTAAATCACACATATCAATGTGAATCAAATCAAGAGGTTCAGAACTTCTCTCAATTGATTGAAATAAAGATCTTGTTAATTTGGATTATACATAAACTTCACATTTATGATTATGATCAATATCAAATTTAGGCAAATATTCTATATTAACTAACTTACCCAAAGTATTATAATTAACATATCCTAATCTACCATGCCACATATTAGAACACTCAAGCAAGTAAAAAGAACTTTTATTCTTATTATTGTTGTTAATAGAAGTGGATAAATTTGAGTTTTCATCCCCAAATTTGGGGGCAACAGTCAAAACATTTAACTTAAAAGGGCCATCACTAAGATAACATTTTCTTATAAACATATCATTCTTTGTCAGCACAAATTTGTCAGATACAAGTACTAAATTAAAACCATTTTTGCTTAAAAGCGAACCAGACACAAGATTTTTTCAAATGTCAGGTACATGAAGAACATCCTTTAGAGTCAGTTCTTTTCCCGATGTTATCTTTAGCTTTATACTCCCAAGGCCTTCAACATTGGCTGTCGCAGAGTTTCCCATGTAAAGCGGTGTTCACCATTTTCCACTAGAGAATATGTAGAGAACATCCATCTGTTGGCACAAATGTTACGGGTTGCACCAGTGTCGACCCACAATTCTTTTAGATTTCCCACCAGACTGCATTCAGAAACAACTGCGGAGAGATTTAGCTCTGTGACATTGTGATAAACGCGTAATTTTGTAGTCGCTAACGCTTTTTTGATTGTGTTTATCGCGTTTATTTTAGCCTAGATTAATTAAATTAATCAACTTCTTGTGCACACACTCAAAATATCAAGAATTGCTTTAACATGGCTCAAAGTAGCCTTTTCTAGTGTGTTGAGTGTACCTTCAGGTTATGGAAGCAAGTTGGGAAGCTTTGGGAAGTGTACAAGAGAGATAGAAGCCAAAAGAGAAGAAAAAAAGTCTCCCGAAGTGTCCTCTGATCAATCAGAGGAGCCTCTGATTGATCAGAGGCCACCTTTTAATGCAAAACATGCCCTCTGATCGATCAGAGGGTGCTCTGATCGATCAGAGCCCACCTTACAAGCCAAAATCTCCCCTCTGATCGATCATAGGAGCCTCTGATCGATCAGAGACCTCCCAGAATGCACAGCACAGCCCCCAAAAGCAGCTTTTCTCCCCTTTTGATGCATTGAAACTCACAAAAAAAGGCTGGACTTTCTATTTTTGTTCCAGGCTCAGGTGTTTACCTAGGGGTCCCTTAGAAAGTGTGATAGAATAGCCATTTTTGGCATTGTTTTGCCTTTTTATTTAACTATTTTCTTTGTCCTCATCTGGGGATATGTAATTTCTAGATCTAGATTTAAGGAGCATAAGTATTTTTTTTCCTGCACTTTGTTTATGATCTATCACTTGTAAGAAATCTAGAGAGAGAAACTCTTGAGAGAAATGGAAATCCCTTTAATGGTTTTTGTTCATACAACTATCATGGAGTAGTTTCATTGCTAAGGCTAGAAGATGAAGTTTGCATTGCATTAATTATGTAAGTTTGTTTCTCATTCCATTGTTAGTGTTGTTAAATACTTCTTGAATCCTTCATCTTCTCCATTCAATCAACCATTCATAAGCTAGTAAGATAATCCTCATAAGGTGATTTGACTTTGTATGCCTTGTATACATAGATCTCAAGCATTAATGAGAAGATGATACACTTGTGTATTTCTTATTAGCCTATGTCCATTCCTTCTATGATTGAAATACTTTACATTGCCAAGCATGTTTAGTCTTTGAGTATTCATAGAAATACCATAAATTTGAGATTCCAATCCTTGAATGCTTTAATGATATGTTGAGTGCTTTCTACACTTTATGTGATTTTGAGACTCAATATTTTCTTAGTTAGAGTGTTGCCAAGGAGGATCTCTTAAGTTTATGCCATAATCAACTACACTAATCACCATAAGGATTCAATTTGTATTTATCAAATGTGTCTAAATCGGATGATTTAATCTCCACCTAGACCTCCCAATCTTAGACAAATGAAATGTTATGATTTATTGTGCTAAACTTTTTAGTTGACCATTTTCATAATCAAGTCAATTGCCTAGGGGAAACTAACAATGAATTCTCAATGCCTAGTTTAATTTTATGCCTTTTCTTTTGGTGTATCTCAAGTTTGCATCTTGGTTGGACATTATATGGGAATGGGTTGCACTTGCTTCACACCCTTTGTTACAAGATAAAAATGAGAGATACATTTGTGTTGAGTTTTACTTACACCCTTTCTTTATATGGCATTTATATGGGAATGGGTTGCTCTTGCTTCACACCCTTTTGCTTAGAAATGTGTAAGGTACTCAACACTTAGGAATTGCATTGAGAATTTTGAATGAGATTAATTTTACATAACATTGCATAGCAAATGAATTCTATAATGCCTTAGCCTTTTCTTATCAATTGATACACCACTTTAATTTTTATTGCAAGACTTTAAAATCAACAACTAAAATCAACCAAACAAATTCTCTTGAACAAAGCCTTGGACTCGTAATCACCGCATCGTCTTTCCGACTATCCTTGTGGTTCGACACTTGGACTTACCAAGTATTATAACTTGACGACCTACACTTGGGTTCCTAAGCGCGGAAGTATTTCGGGCGCGTCAAGTTTTTGGCGCCGTTGCCGGGGATACGGCGAAAGACGGATTACGGGTTTTGTACAAAAATCCGCTTTGTAAGTATATCTTCTCCCTTTGTGAATAAATTTTTCTTGCTTATTATTTTCTTCTTTTATAGGTGGCAATTTTCTTTAAGATCACCTTCCCGGGCTTATGCTCGGGGACTTGTACATTGATCTTCGAATAAGTCCACCAAGAGGCCAACCACCACCAAGGCATCCTTCTCCATCACCTCCTCCATCCGAGATGGATAACGAGGACAATGAGTCAAATGCCGGAGAGAACAATGATCACAATCGTCCGGTCCGCACAATGCGAGATTACCTTCAACCTCCTCGAGGCACTTCAAACTCTTGCATTGTCATTCCCGCGGGTCAAGCCGAAACATTCACTCTCAAACCGGGCATGTTATAACATATACCATCATTTCATGGTATGGATTCCGAAAACCCTTACTTGCATTTAAAAGATTTTGAGGAAGTTTGCTCTACTTTTAGAGAAGCTAACACAAATGAGGAAGTAATGAGGTTAAAACTTTTTCCATTCTCTTTAAAGGACAAAGGCAAAATATGGCTCAATTCTCTACGTCCCAATTCCATTCGAACTTGGCAAGAATTACAAACCGAATTTTTAAAGAAATTCTTTCCCGTTCATCGAACCAATGCTTTGAGAAGGCAAATTTCAAATTTTTCTCCTAAAGAAAATGAAAGTTTTACAAGTGTTGGGAAAGATACAAAGAACTTTTGAATTCTTGCCCCCATCATGGACATGAGACATGGAGTATTGTTAGCTATTTTTATGAATCACTCACTCCCGCCATGCGCACGTTTGTGGAAACGATGTGTAATGGAAATTTTTTGAGCAAAAGTCCGGAGGAAGCTTTGTTGTACTTTGATCAAATAGCCGAAGGTGCCCAAAATTGGAACACCTACACGGATGAGGCTAAGGGTAAAGTTTCCGAGAGAGGGGGTTTGTACCAATTGTCAAAAGGTGATGACATTGAGTTTAAATTTATTCAATTGTCAAAGAAAGTCGAAGCCATGGAGTCTAGTAAAATGAGAGAAGGAAGTGTAGGTACTAGCACCGTTTGTGTCATTTGTGAGAAGGTGGGACATTCCACGGAAGAATGTCACACGATTCCGGCCTTCAAAGAGGTCCTTCAAAGTCCCTCACAAGTCAATGCTATGAACTCATACTCTAGGCCACACAATGACCCATTTTCTCAAAGGTACAATGAAGGGTGGAGAAATCATCCTAACTTTAGTTGGGGGGGAAACCAAAATGCTCATGCAAATTCAAATTCCTACCAACAAAGACCACCTCCACCCCAAAGCAACTCTTTTGGTCAAACTAACCCAAACCCAAATTCAAATTTGGAGTCTCTTTTGCGGCAATTTATAGACAAGACCGATAGAGAGGTTAGTGATTTGAAAACCCAAATGTCCAAACTCACAACCGCTTTGTCCACTCAAGAAAAAGGGAAATTTCCATCTCAACCCTTAGTTAACCCAAGAGGCCAAGCTTTAGTGATCAATGAGGGTGAGTCGAGTGGGAATGTCGAAGAATTGAAATCCATCACCATCCTTAGGAGTGGGAAAGAAATTGACAAAACTATAGTTCCTAAGGCCAAAAAGTCGGTGGACATAGCCGAGTCAAGTCAAGTTGAGGAGATCACCTTAGAAGAGAGAATGAGGGAAGAAGAGAAAGTTGGAAAAGAGGATTTAGAGAAGATCAAGAATAGTGTCAAAGTCCCTTTTCCGGAGAGGTTATCTCAACCTTTCAAGGAGACCCAAAATGCCGAAATTCTTGATGTGTTCAAACAAGTGAAAATTAACATTCCATTGCTTGATGCGGTAAAACAAATTCCTTCTTATGCAAAATTTTTAAAAGATTTGTGCACCATTAAGAGGCGATTGAATGTTAAAAAGAAGGCATTTATGGCGGAACAAGTGAGTTCAATAATGCAAGGCACTCGAATTCCAAAATTCAAAGATCCCGGTTGCTCCACCATTTCTTGTTTGATTGGCAACTTTAGAATCAAAAATGCATTGCTTGATTTGGGGGCGAGTGTTAATGTTTTGCCATTTTCGGTCTACCAACAATTGGGTTTAGGAGAGTTGAAACCCACGAAAGTCACGATCCAATTGGCGGATCGATCGGTCAAGATTCCAAGGGGAATTGTAGAAGACGTGCTAGTTCAAATTGATAAATTCTATTTTCCCGTGGATTTCATAGTTCTTGACATGCAACCGGTATCCAATCCCGGAAATGAGATTCCCGTAATTTTGGGGAGACCCTTTCTTGCAACATCAAATGCTATCATCAATTGCAAGAATGGGATTGTAAAATTGGCCTTTGGAAATATGACTCTTGAGCTCAACGTGTTTTCAATAAGTAACAAACAAGAAGATTTTGATGATGAAATTGAACATGTCAACATGATAGAGTCATTAATACAAGACCATTTTTCTTTCACTTATGAATCGGAATCATTGGAGGATTTGCTAACCACTCCCAATGATCCCGAGGAATGTGTGCATTTGTTTTCTTTGGATGATAGGAACAAGGAAGAACTCTTGAAGAATGAAGAAAATGCACAAGAAGAGCCACCAAAGCTTGAAGGAAAGATGGAACTCAAGCCTCTTCCTAGCAATTTGAAGTACGCTTTCCTAGGTACTCTCGAAACTTACCCCGTGGTAATTTCCTCCGAACTCTCAAAGGATCAAGAAGAACGGTTGGTAAGTATGCTAAGTAAGTATCGAAAAGCTTTTGGGTGGAAGTTAGCCGACCTCCAAGGAATTAGTCCATTGATTTGCACTCACAAAATTCACTTGGAGGAAGGTGCAAAGCCATCAAGACAATTTCAACGCCGGTTAAACCCTCACATGCAAGAAGTAGTAAGAACCGAGGTGTTAAAATTGCTTGATGCCAAGATCATCTATCCAATTTCGGATAGCAAATGGGTGAGTCCGACCCAAGTTGTACCTAAAAAATCCGGACTTACGGTAGTAAAGAATGAAAATGATGAGTTAATACCTCAAAGAGTCACCACCGGGTGGCGAATGTGCATAGACTACCGTAAGTTAAACGAAGTCACTAGAAAGGACCATTTCCCACTCCCGTTTTTAGATCAAACATTTGAAAGAGTAGCGGGTCATGAGTTCTATTCTTTCTTAGACGGATTTTCCGGGTACAACCAAATCGAAATTGATCTTGAGGACCAAGAAAAAACAACCTTCACATGTCCGTTTGGTACTTTTGCTTATCGAAAAATGCCTTTTGGTTTGTGCAATGCACCGGCCACTTTTCAAAAATGTATGTTGAGCATTTTTAGTGATATGGTAGAGAAAACTCTAGAAGTTTTTATGGATGATTTTACCGTTTACGGTAAGTCGTTCGATAATTGTTTGCTCAATGTTGAACATGTGTTAGCAAGGTGTATCGAGAAGCAACTCGTCCTCAATTGGGAGAAATGCCACTTCATGGTGACAAAGGGAATTGTATTGGGCCATGTTATATCGGGCAAAGGCATTGAAGTAGACAAGGCGAAAATCGAGCTTATCTCAAAGCTCCCCACCCCCAAGTCAATCAAGGATGTTCGTTCATTCTTGGGGCATGCCGGATTTTACCGAAGGTTCATTCAAAATTTTAGCACCATTGCTAAACCCATGTGCAAGTTGCTCTTGAAAGATGCCCCATTTGAATGGACCAAGGAATGTGAAGAAGCCTTTGTAAAACTCAAACACATGCTCACTACGGCACCCATCATGCAAACCCCCGATTGGAGTTTGCCATTTGAACTCATGTGCGACGCAAGTGACTATGCCGTTGGGGCGGTCCTCGGTCAAAGAAAAGACAAAAAGCCCGGAGTCATTTACTATGCAAGCCGAACTCTCAATGAGGCTCAAATGAACTACACCACCACCGAGAAAGAACTCTTGGCTATTGTCTTTGCCCTCGATAAATTTCGGTCTTACCTCATAGGGTCACCTATTGTCATTTTCACCGATCATGCGGCCCTCAAGTATCTCTTCACAAAGAAAGATGCAAAGCCAAGGCTTCTAAGATGGATTCTTCTCCTACAAGAATTCAATCTTTTCATAAAGGATAAGAAGGGTGTCGAAAATGTGGTGGCGGATCATTTATCTCGCCTTTCATTCACCGACCACATTGAAGAGAATGCTATTAAAGACTCTTTTCCGGATGAGCAACTATTCACAATCTCCTCTTCACCATGGTATGCCGATATCGTGAATTATCTTGTCACCGGAAAGTTGCCAAGCCATTGGAATGCCCAAGATCGAAGAAAATTCTTGTTCGAGGTCAACCGGTTCTATTGGGATGACCCGTATTTGTTCAAGTATGGGGCGGATCAAATCATTCGCCGATGTATTCCCAATGACGAGTTCGAAAGAGTTCTAAGCTTTTGCCATAATGAAGCTTGTGGTGGACACTTCTCGGCCAAGAAGACGGCCGCCAAGATCTTACAATGTGGCCTTTATTGGCCAACAATGTTCAAGGATGCCCATGCCTTTTGCAAAGCTTGCCCGAGATGCCAAATGCTTGGAGGAATCACAAGAAAAAGCATGATGCCTCTCAACCCGATCCTCGTGGTTGAAATCTTCGATTGTTGGGGCATTGACTTCATGGGACCGTTCCCATCTTCTTTTGGTAATCTCTATATCCTTCTTGCGGTTGATTATGTTTCTAAATGGGTGGAGGCCTTAGCTTGCAAAACAAATGATCACAAAGTTGTGATCCGATTTTTAAAAGATAATATTCTTGCAAGATTTGGCACCCCAAAGGCAATAATAAGTGATGGAGGCTCACATTTTTGCAACAAACCTTTTGAATCATTAATGCAAAAATATGGTGTAAACCATAAAGTGTCCCTCGCTTATCATCCACAAACAAACGGGCAAGCGGAACTTGCAAACCGAGAGATAAAACAAATCTTAGAAAAAACGGTAAATCCGAATCGCAAAGATTGGTCATTGCGACTAAACGATGCTCTTTGGGCTTACCGAACCGCTTTCAAAACAACTCTCGGGATGTCGCCATATCGCATTGTGTATGGAAAGCCTTGTCACTTGCCCGTTGAATTGGAACATAAATCGTTTTGGGCAATAAAATTGTTGAATAGTGGTTTTGAGGAATCCGGTAAAAACCGGATGTTGCAAATAGAGGAATTAGAGGAATTGAGGAGGGATGCGTATCAAAATTCAAAATTAAGCAAGGAAAGGGCGAAAAAATTTCATGATAAATCGATTTTGAGAAAAGATTTCAAACTTGGTCAAAAAGTCCTTGTTTATGATACTCGTCTCCACCTTTTTCCCGGAAAATTGAAGTCTCGTTGGACCGGCCCTTATATTGTCAAGCATGTATTTCCATTTGGGGCCGTGACAGTGGTTGATCCAAAAACGGGTTTCGAATTCAAAGTTAACGGGCAAAGATTGAAATCATTTTTGGAAATTCCAACGCTAGAGGAGTCCACCCCTCTAAGCGACCCGACCTACGCCTAATAAGCGTAGGTCATGTTTGTATATAATTTTTGTTTATTTTCTAGAGTTTTAGGAGTATCGTCACACTTCGGGAAAGTTCAGGGACCATTTTGTAAAAGCTGCAAACTTGAGGGAACAAGGGAGAATGGACCAAAACGCAAAACAGAAAAGTTGAAAAAAAAATAGGAGTGTTCTGCCGTGCCTCTGATCGATCAAAGGTGATGGATGATCGATCAGAGGGGACATTCTCAAGCAAAAAAAAAATAAAAAAATTTGGGTCCAAATAGCTCCTTTCTCTCCCATTTTGAGCTCCATCTTCTCCCACCCTCCATTAACCCCTTCTTCATCACCTCAAACACCAAAAATACTCCACCAAATCCTCCATTGAAGACCATACACCATCTAAATCCTTCTAATCTTTCACCACTTTCTCCATTTTCACCCATAAAACATCAAACCCATCACTTTCTCTCACTAAAAATTCATACCATTCACCCCACCTCCATTTTCGAAATCCTCACTAAAAATTCAGATTTGTGCCTTCTACTCTACCCATTTATCATCTCAAGCACATAACCTTCACTCTCATCCATTAATTTCCACCCAAATCCACCCAAATCTTGAATTTTGATCCCATAGATCCCCAATTTCGAGCCCTTCATAAACCCACCACTAATTTCGAAACCCACTTGTTCCAAAACTCTTATGGCGTCATCTTCTTCTAACCCGAGGTCAAAGAAAAAGCAAGGTCACCTCTCCAAGCCCACCGCAAAGAGTGTTTCCGGAGAGGGATATGGCGGTTTTCGCAACAAGGGTGAGCAAGAATGGTGGTCAATGTATTTTGACCTCAAGCCGGTGGTAATTGAGAGGCCGGTGACGATTCAATCCTTTGACGTATTCCCTCATCGAGCCGCATTCGAGGAGCGACCCGGATGGATCGACTATTTCGGTAAGAGCTCTCAAGTTTGTAATGCCTCAATTTGCACCGAATTTATTGCTTCGTTAATTCAAGATAATGCAAATGATGAATACTCGTTTACGGCCCGAGTCCGTAACAAATGGGTCAAAATGAATCTTCGTACCGTTAGTACCACGTTGAAAATTCCCGCTCTTGGTAAAAATGAATTTGCATTGCCTTTGAAAGAGGATGATGAGGGTCTATCTCATGATGAATTGGCCTCGTTTTTACGTGGCCGGGAGTCTTCTTGGAACCAACCGAGGTTTCCGAAGAGTGAAATTCACCAAGACCAATATGCTCTTTGGTTGGTTGTCGCCAATGCCATTACCCCCACATCACACACCGCCACGTTAACTCCAAGCCAAGCCCGGGTGGTTGAGGCTATTGCAAGACGGCGGAAATTTTGTTTGGTTCGGCATTTCATAAGGCAAATTGCGGAAGCCATCAATTCAACCACCCTTAATGAAGGAATCAAGATGGGAGTGCTCATTACGAATTTGTGCTTGGCACATCGGGTCGTTGAGAGGGCGGAGGATGATACGAGATTGCAATTGCACCCATTAGATAGAACAACCATGAACCGTTCTATGGGGCAATTCCGGTATAGGGGTCGAGGACTACAAACCAATGAGGGTGGCGAGGCAGAAGGGGCCGATACTATGGAAAGAGGAGAAGAGGGTGATCAAGAGAGGGAAGAGGGGGAGCCGCACCAAGAGGAAACTTCCTCTCGAGTAAGAAGGGGAAAGAGAAGAGGAACCGAGGGACCGGTGCCACTTGATATGGATGCCATAATGCAACGATTTGATCAAATGAGCACTATGGTGACGGATGGGTTCCAATCAATGAGAGACGAACAACAAGCCATTCGGGACTCTCAAGCCCGCCTCGAGGAGCAACAAGCTCACATTCAAGCCGAAATGAATGAAAGATTTGCCCACATGAGGAGTGAATTTGATTATTGGCGGCACTATTTCCCTCCCCCACCCGATATGTGAGGTATTCCTAGCTTTAAAAACTCCATTTTTATTTTATTTTGCTTTATTTTCTTTTTGGGTTGTTGGATTATTTTAACATAACTACTTGTGATGGCTTGGGCTTTAATTTTGCATGTTATGTTTGACTAATGCTAACCCGTTTTTCTTAGATTTTTGTATATATCGTAGCTCTGAAATTGATCCTAGCTTCTTTTTGGAGAAATTGGAAAGCAATTTTCCAAGAATTTGCCCATTTTTTGTCGTCTTCAAGAGCATTGAGGACAATGCCAACTTTAAGTTGGGGGGTGAGTACTTTCAAATCTCAAATTTTTAAGCATGCTTTCTTTCATGTTAATTTTCTCCATGCTAGGATCGATTTCACCATCTTATCGAAGTTTGAAAAATGATGATCAATTTTTTTTAGAATTGTCTTTGAATTGATGGTTTTTGGCATGAAATTCTTGATTTGGATAGGTAGTTGAGTGATAATCTCTATGGCATTGCTTCATTTAGATTCTTGAGCCTTGTAGTTTCCTATGAATATGCATAATGTTGTGGCTTGATTTAGTTTTTGGTATCACATAGAGTGATTTTCATCTTGTGTAGAGAGAAGTAATGTTCAAATGCAATAAAAGTTCTTTCGAAAAGATCCTTCTTAGAGGGGACACATGCATGGCACTTACAAAAAATTTGAGAACTTGGATGACTTTTAAACTTAATATTGACTTTAAGCTTCACTTGACTAAATTCATAAGTCATTTTGTCTAATATTAAGGATGGGCAAAGGTTACCATATGGAAAAAAGGGTGAATAGCTTCCTTTGTGCATAAAAAAAAATAAATAAAAAAAAATAAGAAGCTTTGAATGCAAAATCACAAAGTGAGACCGCTGCCCTCCATAGAGATGCAAACCACCTTGAGCTAATTTAGCAAAAAGTCCAAGTAAAAGATAAAGAAAAGTGCTTAAAATTGACAAAGTTCTTGAGCTTTTGTTTTTGAAAGATTTCTCTCTTCCACTATTGATGAATAGAACTATTTGTGATTAAAAATGATTGTGTCAAAGATCCATATGCATAGTGTGTTCATATGGGAATGTGGAGCTAGTTTCTAAAGGAGATTGTAAGCAATGGAGATCGTTATTCAAATGCCAACATTCCGAAAATTGTAATAGTAATGCCAAACACTTGAATCAATTCATGGAAATGCTTCAATTCTACTACTTAGAGTTCAAACTTCGGATGTTTGTGGGTATCATCACTGTAAACCCTCACGAGACACAACTCGTCTTCTAGGGGAACTTAGGAGTTCAAAGGCTTAATGCATGTGCTAAATGCATTTTCGGATATTATACATAGCTATTTTTATTTTGCTTGCTAAGGGACTAGCAAGAGTTTAGTTGGGGGGTGTTGATAAACGCGTAATTTTGTAGTCGCTAACGCTCTTTTGATTGTGTTTATCGCGTTTATTTTAGCCTAGATTAATTAAATTAGTCAACTTCTTGTGCACACACTCAAAATATCAAGAATTGCTTTAACATGGCTCAAAGTAGCCTTTTCTAGTGTGTTGAGTGTACCTTCAGGTTATGGAAGCAAGTTGGGAAGCTTTGGGAAGTGTACAAGAGAGATAGAAGCCAAAAGAGAAGAAAAAAAGTCTCCCGAAGTGTCCTCTGATCAATCAGAGGAGCCTCTGATTGATCAGAGGCCACCTTTTAATGCAAAACATGCCCTCTGATCAATCAGAGGGTTCTCTGATCGATCAGAGCCCACCTTACAAGCCAAAATCTCCCCTCTGATCGATCAGAGGAGCCTCTGATCGATCAGAGACCTCCCAGAATGCACAGCACAGCCCCCAAAAGCAGCTTTTCTCCCCTTTTGATGCATTGAAACTCACAAAAAAAGGCTGGACTTTCTATTTTTGTTCCAGGCTCAGGTGTTTACCTAGGGGTCCCTTAGAAAGTGTGATAGAATAGCCATTTTTGGCATTGTTTTGCCTTTTTATTTAACTATTTTCTTTGTCCTCATTTGGGGATATGTAATTTCTAGATCTAGATTCAAGGAGCATAAGTATTTTTTTTCCTGCACTTTGTTTATGATCTATCACTTGTAAGAAATCTAGAGAGATAAACTCTTGAGAGAAATGGAAATCCCTTTAATGGTTTTTGTTCATACAACTATCATGGAGTAGTTTCATTGCTAAGGCTAGAAGATGAAGTTTGCATTGCCTTTGAAAGAGGATGATGATGGTCTATCTCATGATGAATTGGCCTCGTTTTTACGTGGCCGGGAGTCTTCTTGGAACCAACCGAGGTTTCTGAAGAGTGAAATTCACCAAGACCAATATGCTCTTTGGTTGGTTGTCGCCAATGCCATTACCCCCACATCACACACCGCCACGTTAACTCCAAGCCAAGCTCGGGTGGTTGAGGCTATTGCAAGACGGCAGAAATTTTGTTTGGTTCGGCATTTCATAAGGCAAATTGCGGAAGCCATCAATTCAACCACCCTTAATGAAGGAATCAAGATGGGAGTGCTCATTACGAATTTGTGCTTGGCACATCGGATCGTTGAGAGGGCGGAGGATGATACGAGATTGCAATTGCACCCATTAGATAGAACAACCATGAACCGTTCTATGGGGCAATTCCGGTATAGGGGTCGAGGACTACAAACCAATGAGGGTGGCGAGGCGGAAGGGGCCGATACTATGGAAAGAGGAGAAGAGGGTGATCAAGAGAGGGAAGAGGGGGAGCCGCACCAAGAGGAAACTTCCTCTCGAGTAAGAAGGGGAAAGAGAAGAGGAACCGAGGGACCGGTGCCACTTGATATGGATGCCATAATGCAACGATTTGATCAAATGAGCACTATGGTGACGGATGGGTTCCAATCAATGAGAGACGAACAACAAGCCATTCGGGACTCTCAAGCCCGCCTCGAGGAGCAACAAGCTCACATTCAAGCCGAAATGAATGAAGGATTTGCCCACATGAGGAGTGAATTTGATTATTGGTGGCACTATTTCCCTCCCCCACCCGATATGTGAGGTATTCCTAGCTTTAAAAACTCCATTTTTATTTTATTTTGCTTTATTTTCTTTTTGGGTTGTTGGATTATTTTAACATAACTACTTGTGATGGCTTGGGCTTTAATTTTGCATGTTATGTTTGACTAATGCTAACCCGTTTTTCTTAGATTTTTGTATATATCGTAGCTCTGAAATTGATCCTAGCTTCTTTTTGGAGAAATTGGAAAGCAATTTTTCAAGAATTTGCCCATTTTTTGTCGTCTTCAAGAGCATTGAGGACAATGCCAACTTTAAGTTGGGGGGTGAGTACTTTCAAATCTCAAATTTTTAAGCATGCTTTCTTTCATGTTAATTTTCTCCATGCTAGGATCGATTTCACCATCTTATTGAAGAGATTATCCACCTCAGTCACATTAGCTTGAGCTTTATTCTTTTTAAAGTTCTTAAGCTTGCGACAGTTTTTTGACTGATGGCCTGTCTTCCCGCAGTTGTAACATTTGCCTTTAAATCTTTTACCCATGGGTTGCTTTTGGCTTGTCCCTTCATCCAACCATTTTCGCTTGTTATTGTTGGATCTTGCCTCCACAACATTTGCCTTTGTTGTCATGGTAGCAGCATTAAAAGTTTTATTTTTCTCAGACAATCGGTTATCTTCCTCAATTCGAATTCGGACTGTGAGATCTTCCATGTTCATTTCTTTCTTCTTGTGCTTAAGGTAACTCTTGAATTCTTTCCAAGATGGTGGTAATTTTTCAATTAGAGCCGGCACTTGGAAGGATTCACTAAGAGTCATACCTTCTGCTTCAATTTCATGGAGTATGATTTTATAGTCATCAACTTGGCTTCCGACTGTCTTGGAATCAACCATTTTGTAGTCAAGAAACTTGCCGACCACAAATTTCTTAGTGCCGGCATCCTCGATTTTGTACTTCTTGTCTAACATATCCCAAAGTTCTTTCGAGGTTTGACATGGGCTATAAACCTTATAAAGGCTGCCGCTTAGACCACTGAGAATGTAATTGTGGCAAAGGAAATCACCATGTTTCCAAGCATCAACAGCCGCAAATCTCTTTCGATCAGTTTCATTTTCGTCCAACGTAGGGACTGTTTCTCGTAAGAACGTTATTAGGTTTAAGGTAGTTAGATAAAAGAACATCTTTTATTATCATTGTTTAAAGTCTTTACTAAAAAAAATTTCAGTTTTTCGGCCTGACTTAAACTAACAATAGGGACAATTGTGCTAAATGTAGATTGTGACGCCCCGAATCCCGTTCTGAGATTTTCACCTCCGGGACCCGGTTAATCACGGATGCCGTGCGCGACGGCGGGTGTAAAATATAAAAAAATCACGACTTTTTAAAACTTTTCTTAAATAAAATGTCCCGTTTTACAAATGCTCGGCATGTGGAGTTCATTTAAATAAAAACCAAACTTGTGAGGTTTACAAGGCACAATCACATTCAACTCCACATATATATAAACCATTTATACAAATCCATAGTCCATTACATAATTATAAAAGGTTTAATACAACATAAGATCATATACAACCAAGTCCTTAGTTCAAGGACTTCAAAAGTTATAAGACATCAGAGGCTACTAGACTCGTAGACCACGCGCCAATCCCCGATGCTTAACCTGCAAAACTGTTTAGAAAACGGGGTGAGCCAAATTCGGGCTGAGTGGGAACTACATAGGTTTTATATAGAAAATAATTATTTTACGTCAATGCAGTAGTTTGAAAACCATGCCATGCAATGCAACTCACACACCCGTGTGTGCAAAACCCACTAGGAATCCCATCCTAGTCACCAGGAAGCTGACTATCCGATTAACCTATTCCGTCCTTAGATTTCCCTTGGTAAACCCTAAGTCGATCTCACAGCACTAGGGAATCGAGGGTATAAACCTACTTGAATCCGTTCTCAAGTGTAACTCAAGGCTATACTATGTTATTCAGTGCCTATACCATAAATTATGACAATTGGCCAAGTATCTATTGTTTTCTCTTTAGTTATAGTACGTTATGGATTCTATACTTGGCCACCTACAAGGTATTGCCACTAGCTCGTCCTCACAACCAAACCATGTTCTCACGCTCGTATATTATGTTTCTATGGCCATTAGCTATTAATACTTTCCACTTTATGTGTTAGTACATTATGAGTGGCCAACACTGTCCTATGTATACTATGTTCATTTATGATAGTGTCTGTGTCATTGTTCTCACTAAAGGTACACTCGTCCGAGGTAATATATAATCAACCATGCCATACAAGATATGATACAATACAATAATAATGATAATGTAAACAATACACATCCACAACACATCGATTCGTATCATATCTCCAGTATAGTGCCTCAGTTTCACCCCGCGGTCTGACCAGGCCCAGAACAGAGAATCCAGCGAGTCCCGAAGGATCCAAAGTTCTTGTCCATGTCTCCTCTAGGTGGGGTGGCGGCTTAGGGATTTGGTTCTCCAGGTAAGTCATTCGGAGATAACCCTCAAGACATTTTCCCGGGAATAACACCCCAAATAGTTAACGAGGAGAACGTCCATACAAGCTTCCACGACACACTAGAGAAACTACACCAGGCGATACCCTAGTAGGTGATGACCATTAGTATCCCAACTACCTCCCGGGGACTCACCATTTGGGTAGGTAGTGGCACACGGGACCTGCTCCGCTAGCCAGGGAAACTCGTCTAACCGAGAACACATAGTCTTGTCGGAAGGCAAGATACCTAGAGTGGGCTCTCCTTTGTGGACACACACAACCACCGGCGGAGTCACCGACTTCATTTTCCCCGTGCACGGTTTAGGGCCTTTTCACCCATGGGCGGCCTATGGCCGCCCTCCTTCGAGTCACAGGGAGCTACCCGGTGCTCGGTATATCATCATATCCAGCCCATATGTGTGATCACAGTAACATACATCACATTCATTCATTCCCCACAATGAATATCATCATCATCATAAATCATACATCACACATATGGCTAATCGTCATGCGTATAATCATACAATCGCCCACTGTCCACTTGTCATCATTAACATCATCGTTAATCATTTATACAAGCGTATTCATCACTCGTATACTCTATATGTTTATCGTTAAGTGATTATTCTCATTATAAGGCCAATTAGTTCATTATCATTGTCATATATCTCATTATGTGTTTTATGATGATACTCACGTCATCCTATTAAGCCAAGTATTAGTTATTGCAATTCTAGCTCATCCGGCATATTAATACAACTCGCCTAGATGTCCATATTCATGACTGTGGGAAATCCGCGCCCTAACAACTATGTTTCATGTGTTCTTAAAGAGTATCAAGACTAAACTCTCGTTACTAGTGCCTAGCACGCTCTACGCAAGCCACTAGACTCGTACGTTAAGGCTTATCGCTCCACCGTAGTGGGTTCTCACCACACATACCATAAATAATACCCTTCGGCCGTATCTAGCAGTATAAAAGTGTATCGCTATCATTAATAACCCACAATCATCAATCTATAAGCACAAGACCTAAAAACCACAATTTATAAGTCTTACGGATAGCTACGGAGTAGGTTTCACATTAACCTCTAGGTACGCATGCCAAATCATGGAACTAAATGATCAATCACGCTGTAGGAGTGATAATCTATCAATATCTATCACTAATCTAAGAATTATCTAGCCCAAACCCCAAGAGATGCAAACAACACATGATTTTGCTCAAAATCCCCAAGTTGAGTGCAAAACTATAATTCACCAATCAAACATTGAAAAACAAGTTTTAGTACTAGTGTCCCCACCTTAGACAAGCCGAATCCGCAAGTTGATGAAGCGTAGAAGCCGTATCGTCCAAGCCCTAGCTCCAACGCAAGCTCCAACGAAAGAAGAAAGCGGGAAGGATGATGAATAGTGAAGAAGAAAATGATTCGGAACTCAAATCTTGGATGAGGGATGAGAGATGTGTATGATCTCTTGTCTCTCTCTCTCTAGAGCACTCTAGAATCTCCCTCACTCCCTCTCTATGTTGGATGCTCGAAAATGGGGTTGTGGGGGTGTTAAATGGCTTAAAAACGAGTTAAAAACGCTCAAAACCGACTTACAGGTGAACCATGATCGATCATGGGTCCCCCATGATCGATCATGAACCGTTCTGGAACTCTCTGGAGGACCATGATCGATCATGGCCCTTCCATGATCGATCATGGAAGTCATTGCAACAGCAAATGACTTTCTAAGCCCGAAACGGACCTCGAAACGATTGAATCTCGACTTGGCCCAAACACGAAAGTTGTAGATGGAAAAGAAATGAAGATGTGGCCGAAAACAGAGAGTCGTTTGGACATCGGATGAAGAAGTTATGGCCTCTCAAAGTTGGTCAGAAATTGATGAATCGCGAAAAGTCGAAATACGCGATTATCGCCTCGGTTTCGATCCGAACCACTCAAATCACTCAACGGACACTCCCATGAGTGGAAGGAGGATAATATGAATAATAAAGAGTGATAGAACATTACGAGGCTCTCCAAATAAAATTTCACCACCCGAGGTGAAATGAGCGGACGAACGAAGGCAACTACGAGGAAACGAATGAACGGGTGTTACATAGATGCTGCAATTTTTGTTACACAAATAAAAATATCTATGTTTAAATTATATATGTAAGGCAAGCAAAACAATATTGCTTTACTAGTATATATAAGTAGAGGATAAGCGGACAATACCACTTTTGAATATTATAATATATAGGCCAAGCGGACAATACCGCTTTTAAGAAATAATAAATATTGAATAAGCGAAAAATACCACTTTTGAATATTATAATATATATGGTAAGGGGACAATACCACTTTTAAATAATAATAAATATAAAACAAGCGGACAATATCACTTTTGAATAAGATAATATAATTAACCTGTGAAGCAGACAATACTGCTTGGGAGTTAAATAAGAAATATATATATATAGCAATATGTAATATGTAATATATAATATAGATTAATAAATACATTAATATATATATATACACAATATATAGTAGATGTACGAACCCACTAACAATATATATAGTATAAGAATGTGAAAGATGTATATATCTATATAATAAATTATAAGCACACTTTTGTACCAACCCACTGTTGTCCTTATAAAAAAAAACCCAACCCACTGCTGTACTTCTTTTTCTTCCTTTTTTTTTATTTTCTCCCTTTTCTCGTAAACAGGAAAGCTGTAAGGAAAAGAGGAAAGAAAAAAAATTGGCGAAGACGAAAAAATTTGTTTTAAGATGTAAGATAAGTGTATTCTTATTAATCAAATAAAGAACAAGAGTAAGGAACTAAAACAAAAATTAAGAAATTAGTGCACTTGAATATATATATATATATATATGTGTGTGTGTGTGGATGAAGAACAAATGTACCAATTTAATTCACCTTTCTATATACCTTTCGAATAATTGAAAAATGAAGAACAAAAATTACCGAGTCTCGCAAAATAACGGTTTCCTTAAAATGAATTTGCTCTTTCACTTTGGTGCTAATGAGAATGGAAACAATCGCTTCCTAGGATAGAATGGTATCGCTCGTTAATGGTACCACTACCACCAACTAACCTTCGGACACAATTAAGTATTTGGTGTTTTGTGGAAAAGTATAGCCAAAGATTTTTGTTTCTTTTTCTCTATGTCCCTTTGTGAGAACATAAGCCACATATATATAGGTTCTTCTCATACAGTTGGCGGGAGCCAACTGCCCAACCAACTGTTGTTGGTTAGAGAGAGAGAAATTTCTCATTCAAATAAAAATAGAATTTTAATTCTATTTTCCAACAATTTTTAGTTAAGGTCGGAAAGTCCCCTTCGTTTGTCTTAAACGACGGGATATTCGCGTCATTTATAAAGAAAAACGTCAAAAGTTTCGAGGTACTTAATTAACATCACAAAATTAATTAATTATTTTTCTTTATTATTATTTTTCGTGGGTAATATTTCGCTCCTAAAACATGTCTCAAAAATTAATTCCCCAAAACACTCTTCACGCCCATTCAATATCAAAATCCTCTCCTATCAAAAACCCTAACCTCTCCACGCTCATTTTCTACGCTCGGTCTTCCTCTTTCTTGACTGTCTAGACTCTCCAATCTAACAAGGTTAGTCTCTCTTTCCCCCCTCTTTGTAGATATGTATGTTCACATCAACTATCTCTCCGTCTATTATGTTTGATTTGGGCAAAGTTGGGGTTTTTGAAGGAGAAAGTTCAAAGGAATGGTGTATGGGGGTAGTATATGCCAATTCAATAAGACGGCTACCTATTATACCAGATGATTAAGTAGAGAATATGCAGAAATAGTTGCCGATTTGTGATTATACATATGCGTAGATATAGTTGTGGAGTTCGGGTTTTTTTTTGCTCCCCATTCTTAAATAGCCTCATTGTTGTGGTATTTTATGTTCAATTAGTGTTTTCCACTAGATCATAAGATCTAGTGACCTTGTTTGCTCTCTATATTTTTTCATTTATTTTAATTTTATAAATAATCACATATTAGGACATCAGGTTGGTAGGTTTCTCACTCTTCTTATTATTTTTGTTATTGTTTTCATATTGTCTAGTTTTTCATAAACGAGTCCTGAGTAAGCATATGATTTCCCTTATCACATTGTTAATCAATTTATTTAGTTTCTACTTGAGTAGTATTATTTTCGACAAATTAAAGCAATGAAGAACATAAGACTCAAATTATTGTTTTCTTTCCCTTAATTTCTCTGTAACAAACCATATTTTACTGCCTTTTCACTTTATTTTAGTTAATATCCAATTGTTTGCCACATAAGATTTAATTTCAAATTTTTTATTGCCTTTGTTTTTTATCGAATGAGACGGAAGCTAAGTATTTGGTTGTGATGGGTATTTTTCCATGAGAATGTGCTTAATACATTAAGCAAAAAATGCAGTTCTAAATTAGGCATTTTGGTTTTGTTTGCATTGAGCAAAAAATGCATACATTGTTTTAAAGCAATACAATCAAAAAATCTAAAAACACAAATATAATTCTGTTTTATAGGCTTCAATAACGTGTTTACGAGGATTGCAATAGACCATTCATTTGCAAACCAGTGTTTAGACATATTTTTTTTTCGATAAATGCATTTGTGATGACAAAATTGTTTACAACATATTCGTGGAGATTCTAGTTAGAAAAATGATCAGTTAATTTGTTTCGTAGCCTTGCAAACGTTTAGCTGTGCTTGATACATCAAGTAATATTTATTGATAAGATATTTTACATTATTTAATGCACTAAAAAAAAGGAAAATCAAATGTATTCAAGTATAATTTTAATGTTTTGATTAGATTTTGCTACTCTTGTTGATAAATTAATTACAGATTTATTGATTTTACAATGCTTTGCAGCTGTTCTATTCTTTAACTCATTTTTGGTATAAAGTTGGTAAAATATAAGCAAATACAATGCTTCAATTGTTCTGCAGGTTTTCTGTAAAAAAATAAATTGTCCTGGATAAGAATTCTTAAATGTTTTTGATGTTGTCATTTCCATATTTGCCTTCTTTATTTCTCCTCGCACCCACAAAAATTGGACACTTGGTGTAGACAATGTGTTACCAAGTACTCTTGCCAAAAGTAGGCGAATATATTTCATATGTTCTTGTCCTTGTAATTAGAAGATCTCAGTTTTGATTTCTCGTAAATGAAGTGATTGATTTAGTTATACAAGTTATGATTTGGACACAATAATTTTTATGTTTAAGTCAAAGTTATGAAATTCAACTCTTTTATATTAAGAAAATAGTGCAAAGAATAAGGCTATCCGAGAACTAATGACGATGCCGCACACAAATGGAAGACAAAGCAATGCCCAAGTCAGAGAATATGTAAGATCTACTATCTTGAAACTTATTTAACAAAAATATGGTAGCATATTCCAAGAAAACATATTCAACATCAGTTAATTTATTGTACTATATCAATAGCCTTAACACTTGTACTTTATACATATAGATGACAAAGGAGAATGGTGGAGTAAGACCAACTCGAAAGGCTTTATATGCAAAAACACATACATGGAAAGATGGGAAGTATTCAAGCGATACTGTAGCCAAAGCTATTGTCTGTATAATTTTTGTTTGAATTTCTTTCATGTACTAGTTTTAAATCTTTTATTGGGATTCATATTAGTGAGATCAATTTAATTATAGGTTAATATGGATGCTTTATAAGAGCAACATCCCGAGTTAAAAGAGAAAGGTATGGCCAAAGATGACACATATGCCCAAGTCATGGGACCTGAGAGGCATGGGCGTGTGAGAACTCTTGGCCTCGATGTCACTCCAAGCGTTGTCTTTGGCTCTTTATATAGACAATTCCAAGCTGAAAGGAGAAAAACAGAGGTGCGACTGCAATGTGAGTTAGAAAGGGTGCAAGCTGAATGAGAGGCCCATAAGCAAGCTCAAGCTTAAATGGAATTAAAGATGCATGCACAATGATTTGCTATGAGAGCTAAAATGGAGACTAAGAAGCAAGAACAATTATTTGTTATCATCGATCCAATCTCCTTAAGACGTGTTTTTTGGCACTGGGCAGGTACTTAAATTTTTTTAATTGTGTTCACCACATTCGTACGAATATAATTATTTATTGTATTAGATATACTACTTTTTGATATGTTTATTCGTAGGTCCTTAGAGACTTAGCCACAAATAACCTAAGATCACCACAACTACAAGAGTAGGCACAACAATTTCTAAAAAGTCGGTCACAACCACAAGTTATAAGTACATCTTAATTACTAAACTATCGAGAGGTAGGTATATTAATTAATTTTTTTGCTATTACAATTATATTGTTATTTTAGGAATGTTTGATTTAGGTTGTATTACTAATAGTTAAATTTGGCTTTAACCTGGGATTGCACTTTGTTAAATTTGGCATATGCACTTCTTTTCTTTTCATTTTTGATGTGGTTAGTTTGATTAAGAGTAAAAAACTCATTGTGCACCGATCAGAGTTTTCTTCTTAGGAGTTAGTACAAATTACAGATACAAAGACATGTATAATCGAGTGTTTAGACAAACTTTGCTCAATCAAAGCAATAAATTGAAAACAAAAAGAAAGAAAAAAAAAAGTCTAGTTTAACGTGTATATATATGTATAACAGTTTAAAATTACGCTTGGGAACCCTTAAAATATTTGAACTAAATGAAATTAGTTTTAAGTTTATAAATCATTGGTGTGTTATGTAAGCCATGTCATATTATTTATTATGGACCTAATGCAGGCTCCGTTCCTTTGGGTTTAATTTTTTGATCTTGGCTTGGCCACTTCTTTTCGATAATTCATTATTGTTTGAGATGTGTTTTGTTTTCTTATTTATTTCTTTTTATTATATCTTTTAAGTATTTAAATATTTATTTACTCCTTTGCTTCAAGGTTGCCTAGCAAAGAAATCAAATAAACAACTACGCTAGAGTGTTCAGACTAATGGATATTAAATTAGGAGTGATGCGATTACTTTGACAATGTAATGATAGCTTTTTGGATGAATTGTGGAATATACTTATGTTTTGTTTTCTTTTGCGGTGGATGGCAATGATGATTTTGTCGATTTAATATTTTTTGGATAAGGATATAATCATTTTTGGATGATTGAATGGTTGTAATGATTAATGTAAATTATTGTTTATGTTTTAGAGATTGATTTTGGATGATATTTTTTGATTTTGGAGTTTGGTAGGGTATATTGTTTTGCCTATTACATTTGTAGGAATACAGACTTATACCTAGTCGTATTTGATCAAATTGGAAAGATACATATTGAATATTTTTTTCCTACATTTATGCACATAAAGATCGAAAAATGATTAATATACTTTTCGACGTTTACATACATAAGCATCACATATTCTACGAAAAGTTTATTCTCTTATTTCTCGACGTTTATGCATATACGTGTCGAAATTTTTTTTCATCAATTTGCCACAAATTACGAATACTTTAACATCTATTATGTCATAAACGTTGTCAAATAACTGACATATACATGCATCGTAACAAATCTCCTTGTTTGTTGCCGACGTTTGATATAAATGTAGAAAAATTCCTGACACATAAATTAACTATCCATGTTATAAACGCTGAATAAACGTCTACAATTTTTTTCCCGATGTTCTTTTTGTTTTTTGCCCACATTTTTGAAACGTCATATATTCTAAGAATTCTTGTAGTGGGGTGACAACCCACCACCCTCATAAGGGTTACTTGTATACCCTACTATATTAATTAAATTCTATAACTACTAAACCACAAACTTTTTTATCATTGCCGACCACCATAGCACCTTTATCTACACCTTCATCTACCTAATTTGACTACCACACCATCACTGCAGCACCAACACTAACACTTTCAGCATTGGCTATTAGAGCACCTTCATCTACCTGTTGATTGACCCTAGCACCTTCATCTATTATAACACCAATAAAACCATCAATTGTAGCACCAACACCATCACCTTCTACTGCAACATCGACACAACCTTCAACAACCGCATCACCAACACCACCTTCATTTACCGGTTGATTGACTCAAGCACAAACTCCACCACCACCAACACTAGCATTGGCTATTGGAGCACTCTCATTTACCGGTTGATTGACCAGAGCACCTATTACTGCAGAATCAATACCTTAATTGGCTATTCGAGCACTATCATTGATTGTAATATCTACTTGAGAAACTTTTTTCATCAGCCCAGGTGCAGCAATATGTGACAAATTAACAAACGACCCATGGGGTCGTATTATCAAATACATGGCGTAGATGATACCTTTTATAGAAAATATAGTAGCATTCAACCCCTCATTTTTCAAAATCATCTCGTAGGTTTTGTTAACGGTGAACCGAGAATAATAGCACTAACACACCATCATCTATTGGAGTACCTTCATCTATTACAACACCAACAAAACCATCAATCGTAGCACCAACACCATCATCATCTATCGCAACAACGACACCACCTTCAACAACCGCATCACCAACACCATCTTCATTTACCGGTTGATTGACCCAAGCACCATTTACTCCACCACCACCAACACCAGCATTGGCTATTGGAGCACCCTCATTTACCGGTTGATTGACCATAACACTTATTACTGCAGGACCAACACATTCATTGGCTATTGGAGCACTATCATTGATTGTAATATCTACTTAAGGAACGTCTGTGCATCAATATGTGACAAATCAACAAACGACCCATAGGGTCGTGTTATCAAATACATGGTGTAGATGATACCTTTTATAGAAAGTAAGTAGCCTTCAACCCCTCATGTTTCAAAATCATCTCCTAGATTTTGTTAACGGTGAAACCGAGAATAATAGCGAAACACAAAAAACTACATATAGGTGACTTGAAGAGCAAAAGGATAATGACAACCGTTATTATAGTGCACTATATAAATAAGCAGGCCCTTACATCGTTTGTTTTTGCAGAAGCTTCCACCAACTCATATGTTATATGACCACAGAGGGTGGAATATAAAGGATGATCGAAAAACAACCTAGCCAGTTCCCTGATCCCCAACTTTAACCACATATACAAATGAATGTATGCTGTGCCTATAACAAGGACGAAGAAAGCTAGACCAGTAATAGTAATTGCAATGTTTGACCAAGCAGACCTGGACACTAGAGTGTTGGTGGATTTGCTGGACCCCGTAGCTGGGGTTGGTGCCAACGTTTTATCTCTGGAAATGAAAGTGACTTTAGCCATCAATAATGAGCATAGGACAACATAGCCACGGACAAGGAAAAGATGACTGAAAGCAGGACAAAGATGAATCTGGCTGCTCTCAAGCTAATATGCATGGGGACTCTTAGAAGATAAGCTTCTCGTGTTTAATAATAACAAGAAGGGATGAGATATATGGGCAATGTTTTGGCTCCAACCCAAAAAAAGAGAGGGTATATATATATCACCAGAGATAACGAAATAACAATTAATGATCATAAAACAAGAAGACGTTTTGAAAAAAAAATAAAGAAAAAATAAAGAAATTAAAAAAAAGTAGAATATTAGGCCCATATATGCTGGACCAATACCCATTTTTAGGCCAGTGGTCCATACTGATTTGAGGGATCATATTGACTTGCTTGGGTCATATGGGCTTGGACACCATCTTATTAAAGGATCGTTATGAAATTTCATACCCTATCCCTATATTAAACTAGTTAATATCCTATACGTGTGCACGTCTGTGATATATATTAGAATGTAAATCAAATATTAAATCATGTAGTTACTTGAAGGTAAAATATTTCTCTTTTGAACCTAAAGGTTGAGAATTCAAACCCTGTAAGCAGGGCCAGTAATTTTTAACATGACACGCCAATTCGATACGAGCTCGACATGAATTTTGCGGGTTTGGATTAAGGGTAAACGGGTTCAGGTCAATTTCAAGTCAGACACATTTAATTTGTAAATTGAATGGGTTGTCATATCGAATTGTAAGTTTAACACCAACTGTTTATTAAATGGGTTAATAGAGTCGTATCGTGTGACCTATAAATAAACATATCGTATTTGAGTTAACATAAATGACATGATTAGTTAAAAAAATAATTACACCAAAAATGTCAAATAGACATGTTTCTAAATCGTGCCAAAACAAATCTGGAACGGCTCCGAACCGTGCCAAAAATAGGCATGGTATTTTTTTTTGAACAGCTATTTTCGTTCCCATTCCGTGATTTATTTTGGTCAAACTATGCTCTTTTTTACCAAATCGGGAATGGTTTTGAAATTGCTTGAAGTCGTTCTAATTCAGTGGCAGATTCATTTTTTTTCCCAATCTCTTATTCATCTGACACATCACAATAACAAAAGCAAAATTATCATGGTTATAAACCATGACCAACATCACTGGTCACATATTTGATCCATAACAATTTTAGGTCTAACTAGTTCCTAGATCATGACACGAAACTGTAACCAATCTAGTGCGACATGCTTTTATTTGTTGCCGACGTTTGATATAAATGTAGAAAAATTTCTGACACATATATAAACTACCCATGTTATAAACGTTGGATAAACGTCCGCAATTTTCTTCCCGATGTTTTTTTGTTTTTTGCCCACATTTTTTAAAATACCATGTATTCTAAGAATTCTTGTATTGGGGCGACAACCCATCACATTCCTAAGGGCTACATATATACCCTAATATATTAATTAAATTCTACAACTACTAAACCTCAAACTTTTTTAACATTGTCGACCACCGGAGCACCTTTATTTACCCAAGCACCTTCATCTACCTATTGATTTGACCACCACACCATCGCAGTAGTAGCAATACTAACACTTTCAGCATTGGTTATTGGAGCATCTTCATCTATTAGAACAGCAACAAAACCATCAATTGTAACACCAACACCACCACCATCTACCGCAACATCGACACCACCTTCAACAACCGCATCACCAACACCACCTTCATTTACCGGTTGATTGACTGGAGCACCATTTACCGCACCACCACCACCACCAGCATTGACTATTGGAGCACCTTCATTTACTGATTGATCGACCAGAGCACATATTACTGCAGGACCAACACCTTCATTGGCTATTGAAGCATTATCATTGATTGGAATATCTACTTGAGCAATTTCTTCCATCAGACCAGGTACAACAATATGTGACAGATCAACAAACGACCCATCGGGTCGTATTATCAAATACAAGGTGCAGATGATACCTTTTAAAGAAAGTATAGTAGCCTTTAACCCCTCATGTTTCAAAATCATCTCGTAGATTTTGTTGATAATGAAACTTAGAATAATAGCAGAACACAAAATACCACATATAGGTGACTTGAAGAGCAAAAGGATAGTGACAACCGCTATGATAGTGCACTCTATAAGTAATCAGATCCTTACATCAATTTTTCACAAATGACGAAAACTTTAATGTCGATTTTGTCATAAATGTTGCCAAATAACTCACGCATACATGCATCGCAACAAATGTCTCTGTTTGTTGCTGACGTTTGATATAAATGTAGAAGAATTCCTGACACATAAATTAACTACCCATGTTATAAACGTTGGATAAACGTCCGCAATTTTCTTCCGAACTTTTTTTTTTATTTTTTGCTCACATTTTTGAAACCTCATGTATTCTAAAAATTCTTGTAGTGGGGCGACAACCCATCACCCTCCTAAGGGCTACCTATATACTAGGGGTGTTGTCGAAAATCTGAAAACTGAACGAACGAACCGAATCGATCCGATATTAACCGAAATAATTCGAACCAAAAAAAACCAAAATCGAAATAAAAACTGAAAAAATCGGATCGGGTCAGTTCGGGTTCGATTGAACCGAAAAGCATCGAATTGCCCAAAAAAAAAAATGGGGCAAAACTCAAAAGACCTAATAGGCTAATATCATTTCTGTGTGTGCCGCCTCTCACTCTCTCAGCCCTCTCTTACTCATCTTTGGATTCTTTGCCTCTCTCACTCATCTCTCTCTCTCACCTCACGCATCTCCCTTTCTCTTTGTCTCTCACACTCACTCATCTCACGCATCGATCTCACGCAGCCACGCAGGTAGTGCCGTAGTGTAGTTAACTAGTAATTATATATTTATATATATATTTGGTTTTGAAAGCTCTTGCAAGCCACTTGTTAGGGCAGCTGCAAATAACTAGTAAGCAAACAAGACAATATTGTTTGGTCTGTAAGCATGAATATCAACATCAATAGTTGTTAGCTTGCTAGTCTTCTTTCATTTTTTTTTGGACCAATCGGCTAGTCTTGTTAAGTTTGGAAGATTTAAAGAATGGTAAAAGCTCTAGGTGGGATCCAGTATATATGTATAATTAAGAAACCAAACTGAACACAAATAAGAGGTTTCTACTTTGTATTGTCTATGTTTCTCTTAAATAAAGTGATTGTACCAAGCTCGTGTTTCTGAGATGTTGTATGCAAGTAATTAAGAAGATACACCAAGGCAGTCTCATTGGGGCATTTCGTCCAACGCCTTTTGATGTTGGTTGTTGTGGAATAATTTTTAAAAATCAGTCAAAGATGTTCATCTCCAATCTGGATCTAATTTAAAATAAAATAAAATAAAAGCATTACCAGAAAGAGGATTTGCTTTTAATTATATAATTGTTGGCAGGGCTACCCCTATCATCTTGGAAGCAACTTGGCGATTATAATTTATAATATGACTTTTTAGTGAAAAAAATATGCGTCAGTCTTAGGGGTTAAATTGTTTGTTATTTTAACTTAAATTGATGGTTTATTACGAATTTTTTTATGTCATCAACTTGTTGTATATAAACTTAATAAATTTATTTATATTTATCTTTAGTTTAATCTTGTAATATATCTTGTTCTTTAGCAAAGAAAAAAAACAGAAAGATTAGTTAAAACTTAAAAACAGAAAGATTAGTTACAAACTATGAACTTGTATATTGTCCTTTTTTAAAACATGCGTGTTCTTGCGTAATTGTTATGTGTGTGGTGTAATTTTCCCTTTAAAATCAAATTTAATTGTTTGATGTGTGTGGTGTAGTTTTCCCCTCAGATGGAAAGTAGTAAAAGAACTATGGCATCTCAGGCCAATGAAGGTCTTCCACCTAAAAGACCTAAGGACTTCGTCTCTCACCTTTGAGTCCCAAGATGGTAGAAGCTTTAATTTGTACTCAAAATTGGCTAAGGGGAAATCACGTTGCTTTAGATCATGAACCAACGGCGGAGGAAGTGGAGTTTTGTGAAAAGATTGAAAAAGGTAATTTTTATCTTTGAATTAGTATATTTTATTTCAAATTGTTTCTATTTTTAATCTTATAATCTACTAATTATTATATACTTTTTTTGATGTAGAAATGTCAAAGAATATCATGTTACCGGCAAAGGGTGGAAGATAAAAGAAATGCTTGTGGATTGCTTTATTGGAAGATGTTATAATATCCTTGAATTAGTACACTTTTTTTGATGATTCATGGGTTATTTGTAAACTATTTTGTTATGTATTGTTTTAAATGTTAATGGACTCTTTTATGGACTTTTGTAGATACATGCACTGTTTTATTGCTGTTTTTTAAGCAATTATTAATGCTGTTTTATTGCTTTTAGTTTTAGTACAGTTTTATCGAAATACAATGCAGTTTTATTACAATTTTGGTGCAGTTTTATAGGCACTTTTTAGTGTTGTTTAGAGCAGTTTTATAGGAAAATTTTAATACAGTTTTATAGTATTTTTAGTGTTGTTTTTTTTTAAAATGTAGTTTTTAACTAAAATTTTATCGATATAAAAAAACCCCAAAACCGACCGAATCGGACCGAAACCGAATAATTTGGGGAGGGTTTGGGTTTCGTAGGTATCAAAACCGAAACCGAACTATGAAGTTTGGGGAGGGTTTGGGGTACCCCAATCTCTACCCCGACCGAAACTGAAAACACCCCTAATATAAACCTCAAACTTTTTTATCATTGCCGACCATCGGAGCACCTTTATTTACCCAAACACCTTCATCTACCTATTGATTTGACCACTACACCATCACTGCAGTACCAACACTAAAACTTTCAGTATTGGTTATTGGAGCACCTTTATCTATTATAACACTAACAAAACCATCAATCGTAGCACCAACACCACCACCATCTGCAGCAACATCGACACCACCTTCAACAACCGCATCACCAACACCACCTTCATTTACCGGTTGATTGACTCGAGCACCACTTACTCCACC
This sequence comes from Lonicera japonica, assembly GCA_021464415.1. NCBI lineage: Eukaryota > Viridiplantae > Streptophyta > Magnoliopsida > Dipsacales > Caprifoliaceae > Lonicera > Lonicera japonica. The sequence goes on from CM038467.1 coordinate 59,402,143, forward strand.
ACCACCACCAACACCAGCATTGGCTATTGGAACATCCTCATTTATCAGTTGATTGACCAAAAGCACCTATTACTGTAGGACCAACACCTTCATTGGCTATTGGAGCACTATCAGTGATTGAAATATTTACTTGAGCAACTTCTTCCGTCAAACCAGGAGCATCAAGATGTGACAGATCAACAAACGACCCATGGGTTCGTATTATCAAATACATGGCGTAGATGATACCATTTATAGAAAGTATAGTAGCCTTCAACCCCTCATGTTTCAAAATCATCTCGTAGGTTTTTGTCAACGGTGAAACCGAGAATAATAGCGAAACACAAAAGACCACATATAGGTGACTTGAAGAGCAAAAGGATAGTGACAACCGCTATGATAGTGCATTTTATAAGTAAGTAGACAATTACATCAATTTGCCACAAATGACGAAAACTTTAATGTCGATTATGTCATAAACTTTGCCAAATAACCGACGAATACATGCATCACAACAAATGTCTCTGTTTGTTGTCGAAGTTTGATATAAATGTAGAAAAACTCCTGACACATAAATTAACTACCCATGTTATAAACATCCGTAATTTTCTTCCGAACGTTTTTTTTATTTTTTGCCCACATTTTTGAAACGTCATGTATTATAAGAATTCTTGTATTGGGGAGACAAGCCATCACCCACCTAAGGGCTACATATATATCTTAATATATTAATTAAATTCTATAACTATTAAACCTCAAACTTTTTTGTCATTGCAACACCAACACTAAAACTTTTAACATCGACTATTGGAGCACATTCATCTACTACAACACCAAAAAAACCATCAATCGTAGCACCAACACCACCACCATCTACCGCAACGTCGATACCACCTTCAACAATTACATCACCAACACCACCTTCATTTATCGGTTGATTGACTCATGCACCACTTACTCCACCACCACCAACACCAACATTGGCTATTGGAGCATCCTCATTTACCGGTTGATTGACCAAAAGCACCTATTACTGCAGGACCAACATCTTCATTGGCTATTGGAGCACTATCATTAATTGGAATATTTACTTGAGCAACTTCTTCCATCAAACCAGGTGCGGCAAGATGTGACAGATCAACAAACATCCCATGGGATCGTATTATCAAATACATGGCGCAGATGATACCTTTTATAGAAAGTATAGTAGCCTTCAACCTCTCATGTTTCAAAATCATCTCGTAGGTTTTGCTAACGATGAAACCGAGAATAATAGCGGAACACAAAAGACCACATATAGGTGACTTGAAGAGCAAAAGGATAGTGACAATGGCTATGATAGTGCACTCTATAAATAAGCAGACCCTTACATCAATTTGCCACAAATAATGAAAACTTTAACGTCGATTATGTCGTAAACTTTGCCAAATAACCGACGTATACATGCATCGCAACAAATGTCTTTGTTTGTTGTCGACTTTTGATATAAATGTAGAAAAACTCCTGACACAGAAATTAACTACCCATGTTATAAACATTGGATAAACATCCGCAATTTTCTGCCGAACGTTTTTTTGTTTTTTGCCCACATTTTTGAAACGTCATGTATTTTAAGAATTCTTGTATATCTTAATATATTAATTAAATTCTATAACTACTAAACCTCAAACTTTTTTGTCATTGCAGCACCAACTCTAAAACTTTCAGAATCGGCTATTGGAGCACCTTCATCAATTACAATACAAAAAAAACCATCAATCGTAGCACCAACACCTCCACCATCTACCGCAACATCGACACCACCTTCACCAACCGCATCACCAACACCACTTTCATTTACCGGTTGATTGACTGGAGCACCATTTACCGCACCACCACCAACACCAGTATTGGCTATTAGAGCACCTTCATTTATCGGTTGATCGACCAGAGCACTTATTACTGCAGGACCAACACCTTCATTGGCTATTAGAGCACTATCATTGATTGGAATATCTACTTGAACAACTTCTTCCATCAGAGCAGGTACAACAATATGTGACATATCAAAAAACGACCAATCGGGTCGTATTATCAAATACAAGGTGCAGATGATACCTTTTAAAGAAAGTATAGTAGCCTTCAACTCCTCATGTTTCAAAATCATCTCGTAGATTTTGTTGATAGTGAAACCTAGAATAATAGCGGAACATAAAATACCACATATATGTGACTTGAAGGGTAAAAGGATAGTGACAACCGCTATGATAGTGTACTTTATAAGTAAGTAAACCCTTACATCAATTTGCCACAATTGACGAAAACTTTAACGGCAATTATGTCATAAACGTTGACAAATAACCGACGCATACATGCATCGCAACAAATGTCTCTGTTTGTTGCCGACATTTGATATAAATGTAGAAAAATTCCTGACACATAAATTAACTACCCATGTTATAAACGTTGGATAAACGTCCGCAATTTTCTTTCGAATGTTTTTTTGTTTTTTACCCACATTTTTGAAACCTCATGTATTCTAAGAGTTCTTGTAGTGGGGAGACAACCCATCACCCTCCTAAGGGCTACCTATATACCTTAATATATTAATTAAATTCTATAACTACTAAAACCTCAAACTTTCTTATCATTGCCGACAATTGAAGCACCTTTTATTTATCCAAGCACCTTTATCTACCTATTAATTTGACTACCACACCATCACTGCAGCACCAACACAAAAACTTTCAGCATTAGCTATTGGAGTACCTTCATCTATTACAACACTAACAAAACCATCAATCGTAGCACCAACACAATCATCATCTACCGCAACATCGACACCACCTTCGTTTACCGGTTGATTGACCCAAGCACCATTTACTCCACCACCACCAACACCAGCATTGGCTATTGGAGCACCCTTATTTACCGGTTGATTGACCAGAGCACCTATTACTGCAGGACCAACACCTTCATTGGCTATTGGAGCACTATCATTAATTGTAATATCTACTTGAGGAACGTCTTCCATCAGACCAGGTGCATCAATATGTGATAAATCAACAAACGACCCATGGGGTCGTATTATCAAATACATGGTGTAGATGATACCTTTTATAGAAAGTATAGTAGCTTTCAACCCCTCATGTTTCAAAATCATCTCCTAGATTTTGTTAACGCTGAAACCGAGAATAATAGCAAAACACAAAAGACTACATATAGGTAACTTGAAGAGCAAAAGGATAGTGACAACCGTTATTATAGTGCACTATATAAATAAGCAGACCCTTACATCGTTTGTTTTTGCAGAAGCTTCCACCAACTCATATGTTATAAGACCACAGATGGTGGAATATAAAGGATGCTCGAAAAACACCCTAAAATCCCCAACTTTAACCACATATACAAATGAATGTATGCTGTGCCTATAACAAGGACGAAGAAAGCTAGACCAGTAATAGTAATTGCAATGTTTGACCAAGCAGACCTGGACACTAGAGTGTGGGTGGATTTGCTGGACCCCGTAGCTGGGGTCGGTGCCAACGTTTTATCTCTGGGAATAAACGTGACTTTGGCCATCAATAATGAGCATAGGACAACATAGCCACGGACAAGGAAAAGATGACTGAAAGCAGGATAAAGATGAATCTGGCTGCTCTCAAGCTAATATGCATGGTGACTCTTAGAAGATAAGCTTCTCGTGTTTAATAATAACAAGAAGGGATGAGATATATGAGTAATGTTTTGGCTCCAACCCAAGAAAAGGGAGGGCATATATATATATCACCAGAGATAACGAAATAACAATTAATGATCATAAAACAAGAAGACGTTTTGAAAAAAAAATAAAGAAAAAATAAAGAAATTAAAAAAAAGTTAGAATATTAGGCCCATATATGCTGGACCAATACCCATTTTTAGGCCAGTGGTCCATACTGATTTGAGGGATCATATTGACTTGCTTGGGTCACATGGGCTTGGACACCATCTTATTAAAGGATCGCTATGAAATTTCATACCCTATCCCTATATTAAACTAGTTGATATCCTATGCGTGTGAACGTCTGTAATATACGTTAGAATGTAAATCAAATAATAAATCATGTAGTTGCTTGAAGGTAAAATATTTCTCTTTTGAACCTAAATGTTGAGAATTCAAGCCTTGTAAGTACGGCCAGTAATTTTTAATATGACACGCCGATTCGGTACGAGATCGACATGAATTTTGCGGGTTTGGATTAAGGTAAACGGGTTCAGGTCAATTTTAAGTCAAACACAATTAACCTGTAAATTGAATGGGTTGTGTTTCGAGTTAACTCGCTAACTCAAAATTGACCCGCAATTAACACGATTATTTTTATAGTTATATATATATATATATTTATTTTGCTAGCTTATTTGGACAATTATAATCTTATTATGAGTATTGATAGTAGATGCTAATCATTATATTTTTGATGATGGATAATTTTTTTAATACTTTTACTTGGGTGATGGAATGCTATTTATTTTAACTTTAGATTATTATTATTATTATGATATTATTTGGATTAAATTTTGAATTTTGGTATTGAGTGAAACTTAGTATTACGTATTAAAAATTTAAAACTATTATAAGATAAGTTAATTATTTTCACATGATTCATAATTGTCATTATTATTTTAATAGATTAAATGTATCATATCGAATTACAAGTTAAACACCACCTATTTATTAAATGGGTTAGTAGAGTCGTATCGTGTGAACTATAAAATAAACATATCGTATTTGAGTTAACATAAATGACACGATTAGTTAAACGGGTATAATTACCCCAAAAATGTCAAACAAACACGGTTCTAAATCGCGCTAAAACAAATCTGGAACGGCTCCGACTCGTGCCAAAAATAGGCGTGGTATTTTTTTTAGAATGGCTATTTTCGTTCCCATTCCGTGATTTATTTTAATCAAACTGTACTCTTTTTTACCAAATCAGGAACGGTTTTGGAACTGCTTGGAGTTGTTCCAATTCAGTGCCAGATTCATTTTTTTTCCCAATCTCTTATTCATCTGACATGTCACTATAACAAAAGCAGAATTGTCATGGTTATAAACCGTGACCAATGTCACTGGTCATAGATTTGATCCATAACAATTTTAGGGCTAACCAGTTCCCAGATCATGACACGAAATAGTAACCAATCTAGTGCGTCAGGCCTTGGTTATGGCTTGCAAGTAATTTTTTAAGTTCATGGTCTCGGCTCTTAGTCATATCCATTCTGAATCCTGGTCACGATTTTCATACGTGAACAATGAAGAATTTCTTTTTTTCATAAATAATTTGTTGCTAAAATTACATAAAAGATCCAAAACATAAATTTTATATAAACCATTTAAATTACAAATTTTCGATAATCCATCGACCACAATTTTCATATAATTCGTGTAATCACAAATTCTATATAATATGTTGAATCACAGAAATACATAATTCATTCAACCACTAATTCTGTAAAATTCATTATATTAACATAAAATAATGAGCTTCATCACCAAGTTACAAAGGAATATTGCGGTGTAGCATCTACACACCATGATTTCCTGCAAAACCACCATAAAAATACATTTAAAACATTACGTTAAAAAGCAAAAAAAGTTCAATGCCACATTCACAACTAGAATGGAAAAGCACCATAAGACCGAAATCTAAACAAGTTCAATACCACAACATTTTAATATATATTCAACCTAAACTAAAATCTATAAAAAAATTAAAATTATTAAAGCTCTAGTGAGATATACAAAACATTAGGTTATTTAACTAGAAATATTGAACTAGAAAACTTCAATATGAGTACATACATATTTCCATAAATTCATAAGACATTAATTTTGCATATAGTCATATACTAAAAGCTAAAATAGCACGTAAATGAAAAGGAAAAAAAAAAGAAAACAGATTTTGAATTTCCAAAAGGAGAATAAAAATATCGAAGTAGCAACAACAATATAGCATGTTATCAATTAGGTTGTAGCCTTGCGATTCCTAAATTTAAGAATGAAAATATTTTTGAAGTTCAAATGTTGAAATGGGAGCTAATGATTCTCGGAATTTAGGTGGTTGTGTTCTTTATAGAGCATAATCTTTCTATTGTGAAAGTGATCATGGTAAGGATGGAACAAGCTCAAAGGCATGGAAGGAGGCTCACAGGGATCCAATAAGAGTTCTAAGAGGTCCAGTTATGAGATCTCGAATTAAGAAGTTTAAGGAAGAGCTTAATGGAATGGTTTAAAGTGATGGAGACAAGGCTGATGTGGGGAGTGAAGTCAATTAACAGGCCATTCAAGTTTTACAAGGCCCAAGTACAAGGTCGCAGGCTAAAAAATTAAAGACAGTGCTTAATGGATTAATTCAAGCTATTTGAGCTCAAGAGGAAGACACAATTAAGCCCATTGAAGGGGAAAAATGTAGAGTACAAAGTAAAGGCTGAGTTACACTTATTCAAGTCCAAATTGAGTGAGAAGACCATGTGTATGCGGCCCAAAATTGTGGAGTCAAGTCCACACGTTTTTTAACATTAATTATTATTATTATTATTATTATTATTATTATTATTATTATTATTATTATTATTATTATTATTATTATTATTATTTCTTTTAAGTAATTTAGGAGACTAGTCCTTATTTAGTTAAGATTTGTTTTTATTTTGAGGTTTCCTTATTGGATTAGATTCTTGTTGCCTAAGTTTTCTACACCCTATTTAAAGAGGGTGAATACTATGTATTTTTCAAACTTAATTTGTGATGCCCCGAATCCTGTTAAGATGTTTTCACCTCGGAAACTCGGTTAGTCACTGCGTCGTACGCGACGACGGGTGTAAATTATAAGAAATTTAAGTAAAAATCAATTCCAGAAAATTTTGGCATGTGAAGTTTATACAGAAATGATATCCGCCCTGTAAATCAAAAGAGTATTCTTTATCCAAATCATTTCAAAAACAAACACTCCACATATGAGATTCCTTTAAATATAATCAATTCCAAATCCTTCTGAATAAACACAAAGTTATATACAATACAAATGTCTTATTATATAATACAAAAGCCTCCATGGCATGGTCCTTAAATTAAAGGACTATGAAGAGGTCATGGTCATCAGAGCTTTTATAAACGTATAACGCGTGCCACCCTCGAGTTCAGACCTGCAAAATTGTTTAGAAAGAAGGAATGAGTCAAATTCGGGCTCAGTGGGAACTATAAAAGTTTGTATAGAAAATACAATGAGCATACGAAGGTAAGTGCATCTTATGTATAAAAATTGGTAAGTCATTTAATGCAATCATATGAAAATCATGCTATGCAAATTACACACATGTATGCATGCTGAAACCCCACTAGGAACTCTATTCTAGATATCGGAGGCCACTTATCTTTATTGACCTTCCTTGTCCCTAAAACTTATTGTATGACATTTTACAGTCTCTTGCTTTTAGGGTTTGCATGCTACAACATATGATATGTCTTGGGGAATGTTTATTAGGCAGTTCACATCTATTCTATTCATCGGTTGATCCGTAAAGGTATAATGGCAATATATACTCTAAGGCCAAGTATTCATGGTTACCGCTTTAACATTTTAGTACATTATTTCATTCATACTAGGCTTACTATAAGGTTCTCACACCCTATAATTTTCTAAGCGTATGCTCCATATGATAAACCAATACCTCCCACGAATAACATAAAATATGCTAAAGTACATAATACATACACATACACTTTTATAACTCTAGTATCCAACCTCGGCTTACCCCCGCAGTACACTAGGCCTAGAACTCAGGTTCCCGAAGGCCTCCAAGCTCTAAACAAATCATGTATCCTTCTAATGAACGAACTACCCAGGGACTTGATCCTAACTTGTACTTCATTTGGAGTTAAACCCATCCAGGCCATTCTCCCAGGGACTACGCTCCAAATACTTAACAAGTGGGATACCCGTGCAGGTATGTCCGTCGAAGGATTAAGCTACATAAACTATTCCACAGCCGGGAAAGCTATAAACCCTAGGACTCCATCCCCTCTCTCATCTGTCGGGAGGCTGAATACGTCAGTATGAATATATCATAATAAATCTTCATAATCATAATCAACCAACTAGGATTTTTCTTTAGGTCTACTGTGCACATAAACAGTCGGAAACTCGGGTATTTCTGCCCCCAAGGTAGGGACCCCCTACATGGTCCACCTAGTGGTTAGCCCTTAAGGCTGATATCTCATGTATATACACATCATATCCCCCAAGGAAAAATATAATAATAATAATAACAATCTCAATCCATTCAACATGAATATGAATCTATATATCATTTGCATCATCACATGTATGAGAATTGATATGATGTATGGATTATTCGTACTGCACCTTCAATAGAGATATCATCATCAATCTTATCTTCTTATCGTATTATGGTTATTTATAGTATAATCCATTTTTCTAGTCCTATAGTGTTTTTTAAAATGTGGGACTATAATCATATACGTCTTATCTATGTACTCATACTTCGCTAGTTGATACAAGTGTATAAGGCTAAGGCCAATAAGAATTATCAAAGCCCATATATCATTTATCATGTGTCCATTATATCCAGTTATCGGCTACACACGTCTCCAGGCACACCTTATATGTATTACTAAAGTAGTACAAGTGTTTCTCATGCCTCTGTATGGCCTAATCCTAGCCACCCGTGTTAACTAGTAATCCCCACAGTAGTGTCCTTTAACTCATAGACTCAAATCCCGGCGTATAACGTCCGCCTAGATAGTTTTGGCATATCACCTAAGGGCAATGTCTAATACTTGAAATCTAATAGAGAATATATATTTATCTAACATCTATGTCATATAACCAACCTCAGTTTATGCACCAATCCCGAAATCCCTCATCTCATAGTTCATACCCATGGTTACAAAGTGGTCATGAGGAATATGTACGTGTAATAAGCTCTTAGGGTGATAATAATTGATAATACATGATAAATAAATTATAATATATCCATATACCTCATTAATTGAGTCTAGAACCCAACCAATCCCATATGTATATCACAACTTAGGGTTTTTAGCAAAAATACCCATTTTGTATCAAAACTCTAATGCAACAACAAATACTTTAAACCAAAGGGTTTATACTAGTGTTCTCACCTTGTATGGAGCTTTAATCCATGATTGAAGTGTTGATAATGGTTGGAATAGGTTCTCTCCAAGCTCTCCTAAGCTCCTATGGAGGAAGAATGTGAGGAAAATGATGAATAGTGAGATTTATGTGCATAAATCTTGTAATGTCTTGAATAAATTGAAGAAAGCCATCAAAATCTCACTAGGACTTTCTTGAGGGGTATGGAGGAGTATGGCTCAAAATGGGAAGAGGAAAGGGTTTTGGTTGTATAAAAATGCAGTCAAAATACTAGAAAATTCAATTTTTGACCATTTAATAGTTCATCAGTCGACTGAGGCACAACCATTAGTCGACTGATGCACTAATCTACCCACTAGGCTATTTTTCAGCAGTTCGGCCACGTTGCGCTCAGTTTTGGCCACTATAGAGTTGGAATTGAGTCTCGGCCAAACATGAAAGTTTTAGATAATTGAATTACCTTTCCAATGGCGCAAATGAGGACTCATTTGGACTTTGGATGAAGAAGTTATGGCTTTCCCAATGCAGGAGGTCACATTTTGGTAAAAGTAATTTAGGCGGCAAATTTTCGAATTTCGCTCGGACCACTCGAAATGGGTCACGACCTATTAGGCTAGTGTAATAACATACAAATGAAGTGTGGAAAAGGTTTAAACCATTCATGTTCCACTTGAACCAAAATTGGCCTCCTGGATATAAGATTTTTGCATAAATGGGAACTATAAAGGAATTAGCATGCAAATCAAGTAGTGGGTGTTACATTATTCATTAATTATATTGAGTGAAATTGACCCTTTTTGGTTCTTCACGAACTATTTGAACTTATCGGTTTGTCTGTGGAGTTCACCCGACTTATCAATCGATATTCCACACCCAATTGTGGCGTCTTCAATTTCCACCAAATCTGATTGTAGAAACGGTCCAGGTTTATTAATTTTTTACGATTTTTGCATGTATTTGTGTCGAGGTTCGTATAACAAATTCGTTGTGTTTGCGGGTTTTGATGTGATCCCGAATTGTCTTTCCTAGCCAGGTTAATGGATCATTGACCCGTAATTTATAAACAGACTAGAACCTTGGAATTCGTCGAAAGATGGAAGGCGAAAACCTAAACCCAACGCTTAAAGAAGCGCGAACCTTGGTATGATCGAAGATGCCACAATTAATTGGTGGATAATTGATTGATAAGTCAAGAATAGCTTGAATGATTAATTTAAACAATTCAACAAGTTCTTAATAAGAACTAAAGGTGTAAAACACTCAATTTGATTAATGATCAAAACTTCTATCTAATACAATAAAAAGAACTCCTTTAAATAGGAGTAAACAAAGCCTTAATCCTAATTCAAAAATGAAACTAATTCTTACTTAGAAAAGGAAAATAATAACTCCTAGAATATTCCTAATACAATAAGAAAATTAATAATAAAATAATAAGGAAACTTATTCAAAAAGAAAACTAGTAATTCTAATTCCTAATTGAATAATGAGACTCAAGAAGCCGTATTAATTTAAGAACAACTTAAATTAATATCTTCTTGATTATTCTAATGGGCCTCCTTACCGTTCTAACATTCCACGCCCAATCTTTAGGAACCCCATGGAATGCATGATTATCATTTAAGCTTCTTGCATCAAGCATGTGAAATTATATGGAATTCCTTTTGAATTTCCATACTCTATCATTGTAATTCATCATATGCGGGTCATCATTTGGAATGCCACAAACCACCATGGTTGAATAGAAACTGGAGGTAGACCGGATCATATCATACCCCTCTTCTTCAAGAAGATTCGTCCTCGAATCTTGGCTAAGCATTGTTTGATTCAACCCGCATATACTAGTTTGCTGCTTGGCCTTCTTTGACAAACGGAATTTATCAAACTTGAGGTGATGCTTCAACTCGATCATCTTTAGTTCATTCAAAAAAATTCCCGGCTAATGATTCGGATGGAAATCGTACTTGCCCACACCAATGAAGTCTACATGCTCCACGTCATCAACTTTCAATTCCGGTTCTTTGACTAGAATATATTCTCTTCCTTTTGCAAAGATCCTCCTTGCTTCCATAGCTGCCTTGGAAATTCCATGCTCCCCTCCACAAATAATCTCCGTATTCTTTTCGAACTTATCAAGCTCCACGACTGCCATGCTACTCAATTCCTCTGTTACAACCAGCTTACCTACAATACACTCATCAAAGCAAAGAAACAGTCTTATTCCTGCCAAGAGTGCACTTCTTGAGGTTAGGGGTTAGCGCTTCAAAACTCACCATAATCAATTGATCATTCAAACTAATCAGTAAGCAACAATTCAAATTACTATTGCCACATGACAGTGTGAAATTGAAATGTTCAAAACCCTTTAAAATATTTTTTTCTAACAATGAATTCAAAACTTGATTCTTTAGACTAATAAAAGCATTATTCAAAATCAAAGATTTAGTTACGCATTCAAACAATCCACGCTCAGTTTTGAATCCTATAAGCTTCTTTGGGCAACAACTTTCCAATCAAGTTCATCAACACCTTGCTCTAAAGCTTATTGTCCATGTTCCAACTCAACTCTTCCTTGGTGTTGATCTCCAACTCCCTTCAAATAAGACACAATAGATGTAGGCAAAATTGGATTAAGATTGTTAGCATTTGAAAATACTTTCTCCAATTCGCTCTGATACCAATGACGCGATCCCAGATCGTCTTTCCTCAAAATCACCCTCAATGGAGACTACTACATTTTCTTTTTCTCTCTCTTTTACCTTAATATCTCTCAAATTCTCACATAACTTTCTTTTCCTCACTAGCCTCAATACTCTCTTTCTTTTCCACTCCTTTACCACTTTTTTATGGCTTTTGCTCACTCTTCTTTTGCTCACTCTTTTTTTATCACTCTCCTTTTGTAACTTCATTTGATCTTCATGAGCTTGGTTTGATGGCAATGGAATAAGAGAACAATTTTCTCATTCATCTTGAAAGAGTACTAACTGGAAATGCCATTGTGTTTGGCTTGCCTATCAACCTGCCATGGTTGACTTAGCAACATGTAACCGGCTTGCATTGGAACTACATCACATAGAACATCATCTTTGTATTTCCCAATGCTAAAAGAAATAAGCACTTGTTGGTCCACCCTTATCGCTCTATTACATTTTAACCAACGTAACGTGTAAGGGCAGGGATGCTTAATCGTTGGCAATCTCAATTTCTCAATCATTACTACGCTAGCAAAGTTCGAGCAAACTCCTCCATCAAATATCAAACTACACGCCTTGTCTTGCACGAGACATCTAGTTCGAAACACATTTGCTTACATACTTCGGTCACCATACTAGGCTAACAATTCTCCTTTTACGGCATGCTCCTCAATTTGGTTTAGCACTAAACTTCCCCTCCTCTTAGACTCCTCATAAACTTTGGAAAACAATTGGTTAAACTTAGAACAATCCTCATCATCAGACAAGGAAGTCTTTTTCGTGATACTATCCAAATTTTGTTTTCTCCTTTCCCTATTAGGAGTTTCACTTAACTGCATGCGCCGTCTAATTTCTAGATTTCTTAATCGCGCACTATACTTTTTAATCTCCTCTTGAAACCACCTTTCTCCATATTCAAAGTTTAGACAAGCCATACTTGCTGCAAAATAAGGATTATTGCAATAAAGATAATCCTCACTAGGGGTGTTCATAAACCGAACTGGACCGCCAAACTGAATAAATCGGATAGAAAAATGGACCGATTTGGACCGGACCATTTGAATTCGGTGCGATCAGGTCTAAATTTTTGTGGACCGGAGTCCGGTCCGGTCTTCGGTCTTGTGAATTTTTTATCCTTAAAAATCGGACTGGATATATTTATATTTCAAAAAAAATATTTTTAAAAATATATATACATACTTATTTTTATTCTTTGTCGTTGTATGCTGAAGTATTGCTTATTCTTTGTTATGTTTTTCTGATAATCAAAGGCATCTTATTCTCTTGGTTATCCCCAATCCAGCAAGTAATACTGGCAATATAAGTTTAATTTAATAACACATATGTTTGAGGATTAATTGAAGATATGTTTGGTGATTCAAGAAGCAAGTCATGCTATGGAATTTATATTTGCTTGTAGCCTTGTACAGTGTCAGAATTTGTGTTTTAATTTATTGCAATCCTTGAGAATTGCCAGAGTCCAATTGCTTTCGAATATTAAAACCATTCCCAGTTGAAATGGAAGCATGCAGCAAACAGTTTGAACCTCTACTGTGAGGACTAAAGCAAAGTCAAGAAAAAAATATTCCTTGAACTGGTTGTTAAATTTGTCAGTTGAAAGATTGCTTTTTTGGTTCATTTCCTCTGTTTACGGATGCAATAATTATAGCATGCTTATCCCTGATAAGTTTCTACTGGTTAGATTTGATGCTTATTAACAGACTAAATCTTCAACATATCTGGTTATTCTTCTTTTCCCCCAAACAAAAAGACCAGACCAAATGGACTGACCGAAACCGGACCGGTTTGGTTTGGTCCAGTCTGGTCCGGTCTTAACCTTTATTTCAGTCCAGTCCAGTCTTCAAATTATTAGGACCAAACTATCCGGTCCGGTCCGGTCCGGTCCACTAGTGTTCGGTCCGATCAATCGGACGTGCACACCCCTAATCCTCACCACACTCCCTTTTGTGTTTCATTCGAATCACTCTTCTTTTACCGCTCGTGTTTGTCACTCAAAATATTGATACACTCATAATTTTCTCTTTGGAACTCCAAAACAAGTTGAATAATATGAATATCACAAGTCCTCAACAACCAATCTACCCAATAATTAGATTTAAATGCGTTCAACAATGTAATACCAAGGACTAAAGAAACCAAATTCTAGCAATATTAATGAGCCAAACAAATTTCTAGAATTCCTAGAGTAATTCAAGCAGACTTCTAAACGATAAGCAACAATTAATCCCTAATTTAGGACACAAATCAAATATCCTATGGCTTTTTAGATTTTCCAACCAAAATAAATTTATATGGAGCAAAGCATAAAATAAGAATCCCAACTATAATAAAGATGCAACAAGGATCAATAAACCCAAACGATTGAATATTATTCAAAACTTTTTAGGGTTCAATCGAAATTCTTAAATTCAACAATAGTGCAAAAAATTCGTAGCAATCAAAATCCTATTCGATGAAGCATAAAAAACCTAAGGTTTCGTTTAAACAATTCAAACTTGTGAGCATTCTAATTAGAAACAACTCACCTTATAAATTTTATTTATTTATTAATTTTATCTCGGGTTTTCAAGCAATTTCATAATTTTGATTTTTTCCCAAAATTACTGTTCACGCGATTACTGTTCACCGCACACTGTTCATGCGATTACTGTTCACGTGAAATGTTCACCGATTACTGTTCATAGTTACTGTTCACGATTACTGTCCACAGGTACTGTACACGACACTGTTAATTTTTTTTCCTATAAAGCCTAACACATATTTGGAATAAGATTCACAAGAATAACGATCCAGGGTTTCAAGAATCTACTACGAAATTGAAATAACAAGAAACTAAACAATAGAAAACCCGGATAGAAAAGTTGCTTGGATACCAATGACGTGATCCCGGATCGTCTTTCCTAGCCAGGCTAATGGATCCTTGACCCGTAGTCTATAAATAGACTAGAACTTTGGAATTCGTCAAAAGATGGAAGGCGAAAACTTAAACCCAACGCTTAAAGAAGTGTGAACCTTGGTATGATCGAAGATGCCACAATTAATTGGTGGAGAATTGATTGATAAGTCAAGAATAGCTTGAATGATTAATTCAAAAAATTCAACAAGTTCTTAGTAAGAACTAAAGGTGTAAAACACTCAATTTGATTAATGATCAAAACTTCTATCTAATACAATGAAAAGAACTCCTTTAAATAGTAGTAAACAAAGCCTTAATCCTAATTCAAAAATGAAACTAATTCCTACTTAGAAAAGGAAAATAATAACTCCTAGAATATTCCTAATACAATAAGAAAATTAATAATAAAATAATAAGGAAACTTATTCAAAAAGGAAACTAGTAATTCTAATTCCTAATTGAATAATGAGACTCAAGAAGCTGTATTAATTTAAGAACAACTTAAATTAATATCTTCTTGATTATTCCAATGGGCCTCTTTGCCATTCTAACCTCTTGAACTTTCACGCCCAATCTTTAGTAACCCCATGGAATGCATGATTATCGTTTAAGCTTCTTGCATCAAGCATGTGAAATTCTATGGAATTCGTTTTGAATTTCCATGCTCTATCCTTGTAATTCATCATGTGTGGATCATCATTTGGAATGCCACAAACCACCATGGTTGAATAGAAATTGGAGCTAGACCGGATCATATCAGGTTTCGTGCGAAATCACCGTGGGTCGTATCAATTGGTATCAGAGAGAGATTCTACTATTAGGTTTTATTTATCAGTTATTCTGCTTATTGTTCTTCGTGATTCTGTCTTTTTCTCTCCATATTCATCAGTTCGTTCTTTATGTTCTTTGTAACATATATATATAAATCGATTTATATGCAATTCGAATTTGTTATTGCCGAATTTGTTATTGTGAATCATTATTGGTCTAGGGTTTGTATTTCGAATCTGATAGGGTTATAATTTTGATTGCATATACACTAGAATTGTGATAAACCCAAGTTTGTGCTTCACGATTTACTATTGCGATTAAGAATTGTCTATTGTTTTCGATTTCTGGTTTCATTCGTTTAGAATTGTAATATTTATTTAAATTCGATTTTATTTGCTGCACTAAAATTTTGATTGCTGCGTAAACCCTAGCTCTTGCACTTAAATTTTGATTGCTTATACCCTAGTTGCTGCGACTATAATCTGAATTGATGTTACTGTTCAAGTTTCGATTGAGCTTAATTTGATTTTTAAGTTTCAATTTCTGCAAATTTGAGAAGTAGAAGTCGAGAGACATAGAATAAAAAAAAGGTATAAAATTTTCTGAAATTCGCTATTATTAAAATCATTTTACCCTAAGACCAAATTTTCGCGACTACTTTTCGTTCTGTTGCACCTTTTTGCGTCCATATTCATTGGAATTTTTGTTTCTTATTGATTCGTCGGGTGAACTTTCCATTCACATTCCGATATTCAATTGGGTAGTTCAATAATAACATATAGAGCATTAATTTGAGCGGAAAAATGCGTAAGCTATGAGATCATTAGAGGTTAAAAGCCAATAATTGTTGAGTGATACACGAGTGAATTGAGTGAATCATTCTTTGAGTGAAACACGTGAGGGAGTGCTTGTGAGGTCCATAATTCCATTTTGCAGGTTATAATTATAAACAAAGTCAAATAGCAAAGAAGCAGCCTCGAAAGAGGAGGGTCCACAACCAGCCATTATGGACCTCCAAGTGCAAGCTTTGTTAGGGGAGATGAGGAAGATGTTGAGAACAGAGATGGAGATAGTTCATGAGCAGATAGATCTGTTGACCCTGTCTTAATCTTATTTTGATAATAACAATGTGTAATTTAACATGTTTCTTGATATAAGTATATAGTTTATTTACTTGAAAAATTCAAGAAAAACATGACAATGATTACTCTTTCACTATTCAATCATTGAACAAGATAAGGAAGATCAAATCTCTCAATGCAAATCATGAAGTACAAAGGATCAAAAGACTATATGAAAAGCTTCTAGGAAAAAGTTTCAAGTGAAGATCAATTCGAAGAAACAAATCAAAGCATTCGAAAACTCGTTAATTCAGTAATTGAGTGAGTGCTTAAGATTTATGTAAAGTTACTTTATTGATCAAATCCTTGTAGCTCAAACGTATTCATGCATCTTTTAAAGATTGATTCAAACAAGCTTGAAATTGAATTTATTTGAAAAACATCATTTTACAAAGACCGAGTTTCAAAATAAATTCATATTAATTTTAAATGATCATATTTTAAGCTCTCATAAAAATAGGTATTTTAGAAACATATTTTTGAGGTTCTGAAATCATTAGAACTGTATTTGGAACTAAATTACTAAATTGCAAAATTTTTTTTATTTTACATTTAAAATTCGCTTAGCTTTTGCACAGCTTTGATCTAACGGTCTGATAGAGGCCTTCCCGGACTCCGATCATTTTGAAATTTTTACAGTAGTTAGACAACATCTCGTAGCACTTTTGACGAAAATTAGAGCATGATCTAATAGTTAGATTATGAGATATTATCAAAATAATTTGAATTTCTAGTCAACAAAACTAGCTGTTGGAAAGTTTGAAAATGTATACCTTTAATCCAATACCTTTTTTAATCACCCCCAAAGGCCATATACTTTTGCAAGCTATATATATGAGGTCATAGACATGTTTTAACACACCTTGAATCATTATAATACTCTATTATTCATATATTCAAATATACAAAGATTCAAGAACACATTTTGATAAATCTAAGGTTAATTTCTTGGCTAAAGAGGCTAGGCTGGATCACATCACAGCTAGCCTCCAACGAGGTCCCATATACAGAATATATAATCTCCATAAGGAATACAAGGTGCAATACATATTTTCTTAATCAAATAGGAAACTTGAATTCAAAATAAAGTTTTATACAAAACAAAAGGACCAATTCTAAGGTCTATTGTATAGAGGCAGACTAAGAGATCGCATCCTCAATTCTCCCCGTTTTGAAAGAACCTGCATAAACAACTGGTGGGAAAAACGTGGGATGAGTCAGAGATGCAATGGAAACCATACGTTAAGTTTAGTTACGAAAACAATCGTTAGAAATCCTTTTTCAAAAAACAGTAGAAAAGTCTGTCTTGTATAATAATGTGAAGTAATCCCCCTAGGGATTCATATATATATATATAACAGTTCAGAAAGTAGTACTTTCTCAGTTTAGAACATTGGTGACGTTACGTGAAAGTATTCTTTACACTTTGTATAAAATTAACCCCGTCTAAGTTTTGATTTAAGTTTGAAAATTTATGGCCCATGTAAGTAACTTTTCTCATGAACTTGAGCCGTAATCTCACCAATTTTCCCACTATCCAAGCGTACAACCGGGTCTGCATTTCGTGGCCTCTCACCCACGCGACAGCAGAGCCTTCAGTTCATTTTCGTTCACAGTTTCGGGTCTTGCACCCAGGAGCACTGTGGCCCAACTTCCGGCCCCAATCCATAGAGACCAACCCGGGACCTAACAAGGACTAGCGTTTCCATATAATCAAAATGTCATATTCCCCAGCTCAAATGCAATACAACCATGCCATAACAATGCTTATCGTTAAACAAATATAGTAACAACATATATTCGACAGGGGTTTTCTATCAATTGTTTTGTCTAGCTCGGTAACTCATCAACAGTTGTTTTGTAGCATAAAATTCACCACTTGAACCATTTAAGATAATCATTCTCTTACATAATAAGAATCATGAACGTACGTATGGGTTCACAGTGGTTTTCGTAATAATCACGAAGGCATTTATAGTCTCTTGGTAGAATACGTATATCATGATGAAATTCCACTACTTGGACCAATAAGGAAGTAATACATATCATATGTCAGAAGTTGTTATGTTTAAGGTAAGGTCCAAGTGGGTTTTAGGTACGATTCAAACATATAACTTCAATTCATAGATAGAATAAACAATTTATTTTACATATAGGTTGTTTAAACACCCATTTCAATATTTAAGTAAAATACCATCATCTATATACAAACTCATTTTAAATAAGTTAGGGTTATTTATGTAATTTTCCCAAATCAAGTGATAAATCATGGAATCTATTTTAGATCATGTAATTTAAACCATATGTTGTCTATTCAAAGCATTAATTTCTTCTCGAAAGCAAAGTAAATTCATGTATTCAAAAGTCCCATTTTTCACATGCTAGACATGCACGAGTTTTTGAGGAAAAATCGTAATTTGGTAGTAACAAGTTAGAAAACAAGTTAAGAGTTTGATTCCCACCTCTACGAAGTTCGTTCCTTGAGTTTGAAGGCCTGAC
Source organism: Lonicera japonica (assembly GCA_021464415.1). Classification (NCBI taxonomy): domain Eukaryota; kingdom Viridiplantae; phylum Streptophyta; class Magnoliopsida; order Dipsacales; family Caprifoliaceae; genus Lonicera; species Lonicera japonica. The sequence continues at coordinate 59,421,281 of CM038467.1, forward strand.
TCGAGCCCTTGGTCCACCAATTACAAGATTCCCACTCTTTTCTTCATGCCCTAGCTATGGAGATGAAGGAGGATGAAGAAGGAGATGAATAGTAATTGTAGATGGAGGTTTTTGGTTAATGATTAAATGGGGATTTTGGTTGGTAATGATGTGTGTTTAAATAATCCTTTGAATTTCTCTAAAATAGAACTCTCAAACTCTCTCTAGAGAGTTCTCGGCAGTGAAGATGAAAATGAGGAAGAAATGAAGGAGATCATGTATATATAAATATACTGTTGTTAATATCAGTTACTATTCATGCACGTATCTTTCGGGACTTGCAGTACTGAATTTTGAATGGCCATAACTTCTCGTTCAGGACTCCGATCGAGGTGATTTTTATGTCCACGAAAAGCTTATTAAGATCTTTACAACTTCCTAGAAGTAAGTGTCTCCAAATTCTGGAAAGATAATTCCGAGAAATTCGACGAAGTCGACGCGTTAATGTTACCGAATGAACAACTTATAGCGATTGACCTATTTTGCGCTCAGTTTTCACCTAGTAGAAATTCGAATTTTCCTTTGGCCAAAACATAAAAAATGTAGATTGCCTAAAAATCTAGGGTCTAATGCGAATGAAAACTCAATATGACAAGGATCGAAGGAGTTATGCTTCCTCCAAGTTAACCAAAAATTGTGAAGTCGGGTAAATTGAAAACTTGCAATCTACATCCCGATTTTGACTCGAACCACCTGAAATGACTTACGGCTATTATGATAAGCTTAAATACACCAACATGACTTATTGGAAGTCTTCAAACGCTATCGCTCCTTTCAGAACAATATTTCACTATTCGAAGCTCGAAATCGCTATAATCGCAATTTTCGAACGCGATAAACTTGAGATTTAGGAACGGAGTGTTACCGACTGACTCGAAAAGGTCCAAAAGAAGGAATTCAAGCCCTAACGAGATTTAAGCATTAATGGGGCTTACAAAGAGTACTAGCTTGCAATTCAAAACATGGGGTGTTACACCTATGGTTTAGGAAACCGAACCGTGAGGACAAAAAGTCTTGAGCTTCAAATTGGTTTAATCTTTCTAAACTCAAGCTCTCTTTTTATTGCTATATTATTTCTTGTATTTTGAGATTGCTTATTTGCTTATCTTGGGATTGATTAGTTGAAATTGATTATTTTATTGATATTTTTGCTTAGCTAAGTTGATTTGCTTAAATATTTTAAAAACATTTTAATTTTTCATTAAGTTTTTAAAAACCCTATTCACCCCCTTTTAGGGTTGTTTTCAGACCAACAAGTTCGAATAGAGAACACACAAATCGAGCAATCAAATAATGCTCATAATGTGCGTATGTTGAGGATGAATAATACTATGATGAAGATGACGATGATTGGAATCCGGTGGCTGCCAATAAGAGATATACTGGGCTGATTAGAGAATGTAGGAATCGGGAAGATAGCAATATGGGTACTATTAAGATGAAGATTCCTTCGTTTCAAGGAAAGAATGATCCTGAAGCTTATCTTGAATGGGAGAAGAAAGTTGAGCTAGTTTTTGATTGCCACAATTACTTCGAGATAAAGAAGGTGAAACTCGCTGCCATTGAGTTTTCTGATTATGCAATTATGTAGTGGGATCAATTAGTATTGAACTGGCAGAGAGTGTCCTATTGAGACATGGGAAGAGATGAAGATAGTGATAAAAAAACGATTTTGCCTAGCCATTACTACCGGGAGCTGTACCAAAAATTATAAAGGCTTACGCAAGGCAACCGCAGTGTGGAAGATTACTACAAGGAGATGGAAGTAACAATGATCCGAGCAAACATGAAGGAGGATCGAGAGGCTACTATGGCAAGGTTTTTTGGTGGTTTGAACCGAAAAATTGCTAATGCGGTGAAATTGCAACATTATGTTGAGTTGGAAGATATGGTGCACATGGCAGTCAAGATTGAGCACTAACTCAAGATGAGGGGAAGCCTACACCCAAACCAAAGTCCAATCACATCCTCTGGGAAATCAAATCCCCTCTGGAAGAAGGAGGATAAATCAGCCACATTGAAGCCTAAAACTGAGCCAAAACAAGGGACAACCAGCCTTAAAAACCAAGGTAAATCTGATCCTAATACACCTTGAAATCGTACATTAAATATTTTAATTGTCAAGGCATGGGTCACAAGGCGAATCAATGTCCCAATTAAGGAGTTATGGTGATTTGAGACAATGACGAAATTAAAACCAATGAAGAGTTCGATTCAGATTCTATGCCATCATTGGAAGATGTGAAAGACGTGGATGAAGAAGAAGAGCTTGCGATTCAAGGAGATTTGTTGGTTGCAAGAAAATCTCTTAGTGTACGAGCTAAAGAAGATGAGGAAGTACAGTGAGAAAATCTCTTCCATACCAGATGCCTCGTGAGCAACAAGGTGTGTAGTGTGATCATTGATGTCGAAAGTTGTACAAATGTTGCAAGTACTATTATGATGGAGAAGCTAGGGCTGCATATTATTAAGCATCCTAAGCCATATAAATTGCAATGGCTGAATGATAGTGGAGAGATCAAGGTGAACAAGCAAGTGTTAGTCGCGTTCTGTATTCGGAAGTATGAAGATGAGGTGTTATGCGACATTGTGCCAATGCAAGCCGGCCATCTATTGTTAGGGCGACCATGGCAATTTGATCGCCGAGTGAAGCATAATGGATTCACGAACAAATATTCTTTTGTGCTCAATCAAAAGACGATTACTTTTGTCCCTATGTTACTAAAGCAAGTGTATGAAGATCAATTGAAATTGCAAAAGGAAATTGAGCAAAAGAAAGAGAGTGAGAAAAAAAAGAGAGGAAAAGAAAAACAGTGAAGTTGAAAAGAATGAGAGAGGGAAAACAAAAGAACTTTTATGCGAGAGCAAGTGAAATTAAAAGAGCATTGTATTCAAGTTAGCCAATGATTGTACTTTTGTACAAGAAGGCATATCTAAATATTAACGAACTTAACTCGTCTTTGCCTTGTTTTATTGTTTCTTTATTTCAAGATTATACGGATGTCTTTCCCGATGAGATGCAATATGGATTATCGCCAATTAGAGAGATTGAACATCAAATTAATTTTGTACCTAGCGCTAGCATCCCAAACAGACCAGCATATCAAAGCAACCCAGAGGAGATGAAGGAATTACAAAGGCAAGTGTCTGAATTGATGGAGATAAGGTACATGAGAGAAAGCATAAGCCCGTGCACTGTGCCGGTGATTTTAATGCATAAAAAGGATGGGATATAGAGAATGTGCGTTGATTGTCGAGCTATCAACAATATAACGATAAAGTATTGTCATCCTATTCCTCGCTTAGATGATATATTGGATGAGTTGCAGCAAATTAGAAAGAAAGAAGGAGATAAATGGAAAATTGCTTTTAAAACAAGACATGGTTTATATGAGTGGTTAGTGATGCCCTTTGGGATAACTAATGCAATGAGTACTTTCATGTGTTTAATGAATCATGTTCTACGTGCATTTATAGGCAGATTTATTATTATCTATTTTGATGATATCTTGATTTATAGCAGTTATTTGCTAACATGAAGAAGTGCACTTTTTGCACTGTTAAGCTTGTCTTTCTTAGTTTTGTTGTGAGTGCACAAGGTATACAGGTTGATGAGGAGAGAGTACTTGCAATACAGGAGTGGTCGAGCTACAAGTGTGGGGAATGCACAAAGTTTCCATGGACTTGCTAACTTTTACCGATGGTTTGTGAAAGATTTTAGTACCATAGCCGCGCCACTGACTGAGGTGATCAAGAAGAACATGGGATTCAAATGGGGGGACGAACAAGAGAAAACGTTTCAATTAATCTAGGGGAAGCTGACCCATGCACTCGTACTGGCATTACCGAATTTTACTAAGTCATTCGAGTTTGAGTGTGATGCATCGGGGTTGGGAATTGGGCTGTTCTTATGCAAGGAGGAAAAACCAATCGCTTACTTTAGCGAGAAATTTAGTTGGCCAGTCTTGAACTATCCGACATATGACAAAGAGTTCTATACGTTAGTTAGAGCATTAGAAATGTGGCAAGAATACCTTTGGCCTAAGGAGTTCTTGATTCACACTGATCATGAATCTTTGTAGCATTTGAGGAGCCCAATCAAGTTGAATAAGAGGCGTGCGCATTGGATGGAATTCATTGAGACATTTTCATATGTCATTCGATACAAGAAAGGTAAAGAAAACATTATTGCTGATGCATTTTCTCGAAGGTATGTGTTAATTTATACTTTTGATATTAAATTACTTGGTTTTGAGCATATAAAAGAATTGTATCCATTGTATGTTGATTTTTGTGAGGAGTATAAAGTATGTGATAAAGATGCAGTGGGTAAGTTCTTTAGGCATGATGGATTTTTATTTCATGAAAACAAATTATGTATGCCTAATTGCTCTTTGCGAGACTTGTTAGTGAGGGATTGATGGGGCACTTTGGCATTGCTAAGACTTTAGATGTTTTGCAAAAACACTTCTATTGGCCATATATGAAAAAAGGCGTTGAGCAAATTTGTGGGAGATGTGTCACATGTAAGCAAGCGAAATCCCGTGTGCTACAACATGGTTTATATACACTATTACCTATTCCTAATGAACCTTGGATAAACATTTTCATGGATTTTGTTTTGGGTTTACCTAGGTCTAAGAATAGTAGAGATTTGATTTTTATGATCATGGACAGATTTTCTAAAATGACTCATTTTATTCCATGTCATAAAATCGATGATGCTTCACATGTTGCTGATTTATTCTTTAAAAAAATTGTGAGATTGCATGGTATGCCTATGACCATTGTTTTCAATAAAGATGCTAAGTTCTTAAGCTACTTTTGGAAGACCTTATAGTGTAAGTTAGGAACTAAGTTATTATTTTCTACTACTTGTCATCCACAGTCTGATGGTCAAAACCGAGGTTGTGAATATAACTTTATCTACTTTGTTACGGGCTATCATTAGAAACAACAATAGAACACCACATGTTGAGTTTGTTTATAATCGCACTGTTTATTCTGCTACTCAATTTTCACCTTTTGAAATTGTGTATGGATTTTCCTTTGAGTCCATTAGATTTCTCTCCATTGCCTTATTCTCAATATACTAATTTTGATGGAAAGAAAAATGCTGAGTTTGGCAAGCAAATTCATGAGAAGGCAAGGCTCAACATTGAAAGGAGGATGGAGCAATATGCAAAGTTAGCGAATAAAGGTCGTCAAAAGCTGGTTTTTGAACCTAGAGATTGGGTGTGGTTTCACATGAGAAAAGAATGATTTCTAGAGCAACGTCATTCTAAGCTTCTTCCTAGAGGAAATCGATATTTTCAAGTTCTTGAGCACGTCAACGATAATGCTTATAAGCTTAATCTACTAGGTGAGTATAACATTAGTGCTACTTTTAACATTACTGAATTAAGTCCGTTTAATGCATGTGATGATTTGAGGGCAAATCATTTTCAAGATAAGGGAAATGATGGAGACAAGGCTGATGTGCGGACTGAAGTCAATTCAGAGGACATTCAAGTTCTAACAGGCCCAATTACAAGGTCGCGGGCTAAGAAATTAAAGGCAGTGCTTAATGGATTAATTCAAGCTATTTGGGCTCAAGAGAAAGACACAATTAAGCCCATTGAAGGAAAAAAACGTGTAGCACAAAGTGAAAGCTGGCCGGGTTACACTTATTCAAATCCAAATTGAATGAGAAGACCATGTGTATGTGGCCCAAAATTGTGGAGTACGTCAATTCCACACGTTTTTTAGCATTAATTATTATTATTATTATTATTATTATTATTTCTTTTAAGTAATTTAGGAGACCAGTCCTTATTTAGTTATGATTTGTTTTTATTTTAAGGTTTCCTTGTTGGATTTGATTCTTGTTGCCCAAGTTTTCTACACTCTATTTAAATAGGGTGAATGCTATGTATTTTTCAGACTTTATTCATTAATTATATTGAGTGATATTAATCATCTTTGGTTCTTCACAAATTACTTGAATTTATTGATTTGTCCGCGGCGTTCATCCGACTTATCAATCGGTATTTCGCACTCGATTGCGGCGTCTTCGATTTTTACCAAATTTTAATGTAGAAATGGTCCAGGTTCATTAATTTGCTACGGTTTTTGCGTGTATTGATTGAGTCCAAAAATTTCATTTCTGTTTAAACAAGGTTCAATTAGCTTCTAGTTACCGTCTAAAACCGAAAATTGCATGTAAATTCAGTTTAAACATGAAAAGGAGGCGTTGTATTATATTTATGTGTTACTAAGCCATTTTGTAGGCCTAAAGTGGTTAAGAAACTAAAGTTGTATGCAACATAGAAGGTTGAAAGCGAAAAAGTGCAAGAAAAAGGTATGAAGAAAAAGTCAATATCCATTTCGAGGCCCGAGGCGAGGAAAACTCTGCAAACTACCCCCAAAGCACTAGCAAGAAGAGAATCAAGCATGATTGAAGTGGATGTAAGTGTCCAAGAGTGATCCCAAGAGGAAATAAGCTCAATGGAATCAATTTCGTAAGTTTCCAAGCAAAACCAAGAACTACCATAAAAAGTCCGAAGTTAAAGCTGATCAAAGTTTGTCTACAATGGGAATTTGAAAAAATCTCTATAAATAGAAGTTGTAGAGCTTTAAATTACCTACGCGTAGGCAAAACGGTGTGTTAATCAAAATTCAAAGCAAAAAGTTGAGCGAAAGAAGATGTAGCTAAAAAAGAAAAAATCATGAGGATCGATCCCCATGTGAGGATCGATCTCCACACTAAGATCGATCCCCACTTGGTTTTTTGGCCCGTTTTTAGTTTTTGGTTCTTTTTGACATATTTATTTAAGAATTATCCAACCCACGACTAGAGACACTTGTGGGACATATAAAAATATTTTAGGGTACGCCATAATTGAGAATCGATTAACAGAGAGGCTGAGAGCACCGTAACTTTCTGGGAGCTTTTGCGCTTGTTTGACTATCGAACTTTTGAGTGATTTTATTTTTCTTTCTTCAACATAATTATTAGGTTAGTTTAATTATCATATTTGGAGGCTGGAACATCAGTGTATGCTACAATAATTCATCAATTCATTCAGTTTCAATCGCGTGCTGGGTAAACCCTAGTTTTCTGTTTTATTTCAATTCAATTGCTTTTTCTTGTTAGTTTTCTTTGCTATTCTTAGATTAGTTGTTTAAAATCATATGCATTATGGAATCAACCTTCAAACCCTCATTTTTGGGGTTGGTTCTAGGGTTTTAAGTTTGTTTTATCAATTTTTTGGTTTTTTGCCAATTAATGTTTGTTTTTCGCTTTATATTTAAATAGTTTATCATTATTCAATGATATTCATATGTGATTCATTGTTCATCATAAGGAATCTTATTTCCAGAATTTTTAGGGTTTTAGTCGAAATTCTTCAATTTTTGTTGGTTTTGCGTTTGTTTAATGTTTATCCGTAAAATCTTCATTTTGAATCGAAATTGAGAAATTACAAAGCCAAAAGTTTTCAAATCTGATTTTCTATATTCTTAGGCATGTGTACATTGTTTTTCATGATTTATAAGCTTGTTTGCATGTTTAATTTGAATATGTCTGGCTAAATCGTTAGTTAGGGGTTCGTAGTAAAGGATGAGTACTTAACCTTTGAATGTGATCAAATTTAAGTTTGAATTTGATTTTTCCATTGATTATAGATCACCTACTGAATGTATGAGTATTTTCTTATCTTTGCATGCGTTAAAAACATGTTTCCATAACTTAGCTCATAAATACCATTTGATTAAGAATTGTAAAACGTCGATTCACGAATTTTTGCACCAAAACCTTAATATGGCTGATTTGAGGACAACCTTTATCCTCTAATTAGTTAAGTTAGTTTTTTAAGTGAATTGACTGATTTGGCACTGTTTTGGTATTTATTCACGTAAGTGCTGAAAAAATGATAGTTTTGACTTTCGGCATTCTTTTTAAGATGGATTTGATTTGAATCACGTTCAAACATATTCAAACTTTATAAAAGTGTTAAGCTACTGATTTTTGAAAAGTTTAATCAACTTGGATTATTTTTGTCACGTACTAGCAATACTAGGTCCTAAATTACACTTTTTCAAAGTTAAAAAGCATCATTGTTGAATTATATTGTTCAAAGCTGGTCTATATAGTCTTTGTCACGCATAGGCTATCATATACTTGTAGTGGCAATATAATTTGATGGTTGAAAGGTCTAGGAGCTGGATTTTAGTGAAAAATCTCATTTAAGCTTAGATTTAGATTATCCGATTAGACTAGTTTCGTACTCCCTAACTATGGATACCCTTAATGTTTGTTTCTTGTTGGTTTAAGTTCACACTAACCTTTGCTCATATTGTGGTAGAAATTCTCACTATGTGGATCATTGCTTCTATAGAAATGAGAGTTTCCCTAAGAGGAAGCCTGCTTGGATTCCAAAAGGAACCATTATGTATACTAACCCAAAGGGACCCAACACATTTTGGGTACCAAAAGAGAAGTTACTTAAGGTTATGGTGTAAGTGTGCTTGAAAGCTAAAGGTAGCAAAACCAAATGGTTCTTGGATAGTGGATGCTCAAAGCACATGACGGGTGACAAAAATAACTTCTTAAGTCTCATTCCCAAGCGAGGAGGGAATGTAAGTTTTGGAGACAACGCCAAGGGCAAGATCATCGGTATATGTAAGGTTGGTAAGTATTCTACGTGTATTGATAATGTTCTCTTAGTTGAAGGTTTAAAGCATAATTTACTTAGTATTAGTCAATTGTGTGATAAAGGTTATGAAGTTATTTTTAAATCCGATCGTTGCATTATTAAGAATGTTAGTGATGATTTCATCTTACTTGTTGCATATAGAACTGTTGACCTAAGGTCTGAATCTTATTTTGATAATAACAATAAATCAATCATGTGTAATTTAACATGTTTCTTGATATAAGTATATAGTTCATTTACTTGAAAAATTCAAGAAAAACATGACAATGATCAATCTTTCACTATTCGATCATTGGACAAGACAAGGAAGATCAAATCTCTCAATAAAAATTATGAAGCACAAATGATCAAAAGACTATATGAAAAGCTTCTAAGAAAAAGTGTCAAGTGAAGATCAATTCGAAGAAACAAATCAAAACATTCGAAGACTCGTTAATTCAGTAATTGAGTGAGTACTTAAGATTTATGTAAAGTTACATTATTGATCAAATCCTTATAACTCAAACTTATTCATGCATATTTTAAAGATTGATTCAAACAAGCTTGAAATTAAATTTATTTGAAAAACATCATTTTACAAAGACCGAGTTTCAAAATAAATTCATATTAATTTTAAATGATCATATTTTAAGTTCTAATAAAAATAGGTATCTTAGAAACATATCTTTGAGGTTCAAAAATCATTCGAATTTTATTTGGAACTAAATTGTTAAATTGCAAAAATATTTTTATTTTACATTTAAAATTCGCTCAATTTTCGCACAGTTTTGATCTAACGGTAAAATGGAGGCCTTCCCAAACTCCGATCATTTTGAAATTTTTACAGTAGTTATACAATATCTCCTAGAACTCTTGACTAAACTTTGAGCATGATCCAACGGTCAAATTCGGAGAAATTATCAAAACAAATTTGAATTTTTTATTAAAATTAGCTGTTGGAAAATTTGAAAATGTATACCTTTGACCAAAAACCTTTCTTAATCATCCCCAACGGCCATATGGTTTTTCAAGCTATATATATGATGTCCTAGACATGTTTTAACATACCTTGAATCATTCCAATACTCTATTATTCATATATTCAAATATACAAAGATTCAAGAATACGTTTTGATCAATATTTCATCTTTTGAGCTATATAGTTTTGATCAATCTTGATAACTCTAGTGTGAGCTTCATTTGTAATCTTTAAATACATTTGAGAGTTATTGTATTGGTGTGTATCAGCACAAATAATTCATTCTTCATTTTAAAAGAGAGTTTGTCTCTTTGTAGAGCAAGAGAGCATATCTTGTGAGAAGTGTAGTGTGTATAACTACATTGTGAGTGTTGTGTGCATAACAATATTTGTATTGAGGTTTGATCTTCACCCGAAGAAGATTGAATAGTGAAAATTCTCGGAAAACTAACCGAGTGCGAACGTATGGTTTAGGAAATCGAACCGTGAGGACAAAAAGTCTCGAGGTCCAAATTGGTTTAATCTCTCTAAACTCAAGCTCTCTTTTTATTGCTATATTATTGCTTGTATTTTGAAATTGCTTATTTGCTTGTCTTGGGATTGATTACTTGAAGTTTATTATTTTCTTAATATTGTTGCTTAGCTAAGTTGCTTTGCTTAAATATTTTAAAAATGTTTTAATTCCGCATTAAATTTTTAAAACCCTATTCACCCCCCTCTAGGGTTGTTTTCCGACCAACAATTGGTATCAGAGGTTATACTCTTATTTTGATTTAACAATCTTAGAGTTTATGATAATGCCTATATATCAAGGTACCGATTTTTTCGAAGGTCTCTCCACCTATAGACAACCCCTACTTGATGGTAAGAATTATAGTTGTTGGAAAAGTAGAATGAGTATATTTTTACAATCTAGTGATTTTGAACAATGGAGAGTTATACTTGAAGGACCCCATAAAATTACCAAAATAGATGATAGTGGAAAAATTGTTCCTAAGAAAATGTCCGAGTATGATGAAAATGATATTAAGAAAATTCAATATAATGCTAGAGCCTTAAATGCTTTAAATTGTGCATTAAGCATGTATGAATATAACAAAATTTCTAATTGTAAAACGGCCAAAAAAATTTGGGATAAACTTGAGGTTACCTACGAATGAACCACTCAAGTTAAAGACGATAACATAAATATGCTTGTTCATGATTATGAATTATTTAAGATGGAACATAATGAATCTCTTGCTTCCATGTATAGTAGATTTTCTATTATTACTAATGATTTGGATCTTCTTGGAAAAGTTTATTCTAATGAAGATAAGATAAGAAAAATTCTTAGGATTCTTCCAAAGAAGTGGCGTCCAAAAGTGACTGCGATTCAAGAAGCAAAGAATCTCAAAACACTCAGCATGGACGAGCTTTTGGGATCTTTAAAAACTCATGAGAAGGAACTTCAAAGAGAAGAAGAAGCGGATACAAAATCAAAGAAAACTTTAGCTTTTAAAACTATCCAACATGAAGATAATGATGTATCAATGGATGGTGATGAAGACATGGCGCTTCTATCTAGAAAATTTATAAAATTTTTAGTTAAGAAGAAAAATTCTCAAGGAAAGGATAACAAATATCCATCATCCTCTAGAAGAAACAACGATTGATCAAATCAACAAAAAGGAGAAAATGAAGAAATCAAAAAGTGCTATCATTGTCATGAACCCGGTCATATCAAGCCAAATTGTCCCGTTAGAAAGAAGGAGAAAAGGGATAAACGAGATAAAGTATTCAAACAAGTGAAGCATGCACTAAAAGGAACATGGAGCGATTCCGAAGAAGGAGAATCAGATGCTGATTCTAGCGATGAAAAAATGGCCAACCTTTGTCTTATGGCAAATGAAGATAAGGTAAATTCTAACTATAGCTCATTTAGTGATAATTTTGATGATAATGAAAATGTGCATAGTGAATATGATGAACTATTTACCATGTTTGAAGAATTACATATTAAATTTGAAATTCTCTCAAAAAAATATACAAGTCTCAAGAAAGAAAATTCCATTACTTCTGCCAAATGCGAAACTTTAGAAAAGGAAAACATTGATTTTAAAAAGGAAATCAACTATTTGAAAAAGGGGAAAAAAAAGCATATCTCAAACTTACTTGCACTAGAAAATGAGGATTTGAAAGAAAAAGTAAAGGATTTAACTAATAGTCTAACCAAGCTTACAAATGGAAAAGATAACTTGGATAAACTATTGGGTGTACAAAGGTGTGTCTTTGATAAAGCCGGTTTGAGTTACAATCAAATCCATAACCAAAAGGATTACAAAAATTTCTTCAAAACATACACACCTCTTAATCTCACTAATCTTTGTTCATTTTGTGGAAGAAATACTCATAATGTACATTCTTGTTATTACAAAGAAAAGAACTTTGCTAAAAACAAACTTGCTTGGATTCCTAAAGGAACCACTATGTACACTGACCCCAAAGGACCCAACTTATTTTGGGTACCAAAAGAGAAGTTACTTAAGATTTTGGTGTAGGTTTGCATGAGAGCAAAAGCTAGTAAAACAAAGTGGTTCTTGGATAGTGGATGTTCGAAACACATGACGGGAGAAAATAGAAATTTCTTAAGTCTCATTCCTAAACAAGGAGGCAACGTTACATTTGGAGACAACGCCAAAGGTAAAATCATTGGTATAGGTAAAGTTGGTAATAAATCTTCTTATATTGATAATGTTTTACTTGTTGATGGTTTAAAACATAACTTGCTCAGTATTAGTCAATTGTGTGATAAAGGTTATGAAGTTATTTTTAAATCCGAATGTTGCATTGTTAAAAATATTAGTGATAATTCTATCTTGTTTGTTGCTTATAGATCTAATAACGTATATACTCTTGAACTTGATGATTTGTCTCAACAAGATGTTAGATGTTTATCTGTGTTAAATGATGCTTCTTGGTTATGGCATAGAAGATTAGGTCATGCTAATATGGATTTAATTAATAAATTATCTAAAAAGGAATTAGTTAAAGGATTACCTAAAACTAAATTTGCTAAAGATAGAATTTGTGATGCATGTCAACTTGGTAAACAACACAAGTCTTCCTTTAAATCTAAGAAAGATATTTCTACTACTAGACCACTTGATATGTTACATTTAGATTTATTTGGACCTAATTCGGTTGCTAGTTTATGTGGTAAATTGTATGCCTTTGTGATTGTTGATGATTTTTCTAGATTTACTTGGGTATTCTTTCTTGCTCATAAAAGTGAAACACCTCATGTATTTGCTAAATTCTATAGAAAAGTTCAAAATAAAAAGGGTACTTCTATTGTACATGTTAGAAGTGCTAGATGTAGAGAATTTGATAATATTGATATTGGGAATTTTTGTGATGAGCATGTTATTAATCATAACTTTTCGGCACCTAGAACTCCTCAACAAAATGGTGTGGTTGAGAGAAAAAATAGTCCTCTTCAAGAGATGTCTAGAACCATGTTACATGAACATTTTTTATTGGAATATTTCTGGGCGGAAGCCGTTAATAACGCATGCTATGTAACTAATCATGTTATTATTCGTAAAAAGTTAGATAAAACACCTTACGAATTATGGAATGATAAGAAACCTAATATTGCATATTTTAAGGTTTTTGGTTGTAAATGTTTCATTTTAAATGATCGTGATCATTTAGGAAAATTTGATGCTAAATCCGACGAAGGAATATTTCTTGGATATGCTACTAATAGTAAAGCTTATCGTGTTTATAATAAGAAAAGTTTAGTTGTTCAAGAATCTATGCATGCTGTTTTTGATGAATCTAATCCTTTTGCACCCATAGTGCATTCCGATGATGATGTTAAAATTATCCAAAAAGTTTCGAATATTCAAATTAATGATACATCTAAGAAAGAACCATCAAGTGCTCAAACTTCTTCTAAGGAGATAGAAAGTAAGACCGAGCAAAACTCGAACGATTTACCTAAGAGTTGGAAATTTGTGTTCAACCACCCTATTGATCAAATTATTTGAGAGCCATCTAGTAAGGTTATGACTAGATCATCCTTAAGAAATGTTTGCAATAATGTGGCATTTGTTTCTCAATATGAGCCTAAAAACATAAATGAAGCCGAACAAGATGAATCTTGGATGATGGCTATGCAAGAAGAGCTCAATCAATTTGAGAGAAATAAAGTGTGGATACTTGTTCCCAAACCAAATAATCATACTATTATAGGCACTAAATGGGTATTTCGGAATAAAAAGTATGAAAATGGTGTTATTATTAGAAATAATGCTAGACTAGTTGCCTAAGGATACAATCAAGAGGAGGACATTGATTATGAAGAAAAATATGCACCCGTTGCACGTTTAAAAACTACTCGCATGTTACTTGCTTACTCTTGCTTTAAAAATTTCAAACTATATCAAATGGATGTGAAAAGTGCTTTCTTGAATGGATTTATTGAAGAGGAAGTTTATGTGAAACAACCTCCTAGATTTGAAAATTATACGCATCCGGATTACGTGTTTAAATTATCTAAAGCATTATATGGCTTGAAACAAGCACCTAGAGCATGATATGATAGATTAAGTTCATTTTTGCTTTATAATGGATTTGTTAGAGGCAAAGTAGTCACAACTTTATTCATTAAGAATCATGCCAATGATATGCTACTTGTGCAAATTTATGTTGATGATATTATTTTTGATTCTACTAACGACAATCTTTGCAAAGAATTTTCTACTTGTATGCAAAAGGAATTTGAAATGAGCATGATGGGAGAGATGAATTATTTTCTCAGATTGCAAGTAAAGCAATGCAAAGATGGAATCTTTGTCAATCAAGAGAAATATGTGAAGGAACTCTTAAAGAAGTTCGACATGAAAGGCGTTAAATCAATGAGTACGCCTATGAGTTCAACGTTGAAACTTGACAAAGACGAAAGTGGTAAGAGTGTCGACATAAAGAAGTATCGAGGTATGATCGGTAGCTTACTTTATTTGACGACTTCTAGCCGGACATCATGTTTAGTGTTTGTCTATGTGCACGATTCTAAGCGAATCAAAAAGAATCCCACTTACACGCCGTAAAACGTATATTCCGTTATCTTTTCGGCACTAGTTCTTTGGGTTTATGGTATCCAAGAGAGAACACATTTGACCTAATAAGTTATTTCGATGCAGATTTTGCGAGTTGCAAAATCAATAGGAAAAGCACTAGTGGCACATGTCATTTTCTAGGACACGCACTAGTATCTTGGTCAAGTAAGAAACAAAATTCGGTGGCCCTTTCAACGGCCGAAGCCGAATACGTGGCAGCCGAAAGTTGTTATGCACAAACTTTATATATTAAATAACAACTAGAAGACTTTGGAATTAGTCTTAACCACATTCCAATTAAATGTGATAACACAAGTGTTATTAGCTTGACCAAGAACCCCATACAACATTCACGTACTAAGCACATTGAGATAAGACATCATTTTATTCGTGATCATGTGCAAAAAGGTGATGTTGATATTGAATTTGTTAGCACCGAATCGCAATTTGCGGTTATTTTCACTAAACCACTCCCGGACGATCGTTTTTCTACTATCCGTCGTGAACTTGGTATGACTAGAGCTTGTGACATCTAGTTTGATTAAAAAAAAGTTCATTAATTATGTTTGACTTGGATTAGTATTGGAAGTCTTTATTTCGCATGTTATTCTAAACTAACAATGATTTTGCAGTCAGAGAATAATATCTGTCATTAAAAAAAAAAATATCCCAAAGACGGAAAGCTGTCTTCTTAAAGCAAAAAGTCAAAATATGTAGCGCTCCCATGTGCATCTAAAATCCAGCGCCCTCGCACGGCTTAGATCCCTTTTTGATGTTGCCATAGGGGGAGAAAATATGTGTATGATATTGATGCGTATGATGTTGATGATGTGGTTGTGGTAAGATTTTTTATACCGACTTTAAATGCTGTGGTAAGATTTTAAATGCTTTAAACTGACGTTACATGCTTTTCTACATTCATACTTTTGAAAGCTTTATTTTAAAAAAAATATATATAAAAATATTTTTCATAGCTGTGGTAAGATTTTTTATACCGACTTTAAATGCTGTGGTAAGATTTTAAATGCTTTAAACTGACGTTAAATGCTTTTCTACATTCATACTTTTGAAAGCTTTATTTAAAATAAAATAAAATAAAATATAAAAATATTTTTCAAACTATCTCAAATATTTGCAATACTTTTTAATTTTCATCTTTGCATAAATTGAGAGGGGGGGTCATATTATTTATTTACATTTATATGTTATTTAATTTATTGTAAACACACATTAATTTATTGTCATCATCAAAAAGGGGGAGATTGTTGACCTAAGGTCTTAATCTTATTTCGATAATAACAATAAATCAATCATGTGTAATTTAACACATTTCTTGATATAAGTATACAATTCATTTACTTGAAAAATTCAAGAAAAACATGACAAGGATCAATCTTTCACTAATCGATCATTGGACAAGACAAGGAAGATCAAATCTCTCAATGAAAATCATGAATCACAAAGGATCAAAAGACTATATGAAAAGCTTCTAAGAAAAAGTGTCAAGTGAAGATCAATTCGAAGAAACAAATCAAAGCATTCGAAGACTCGTTAATTCAATAATTGAGTGAGTGCTTAAGATTTATGTAAAGTTACATTATTGATCAAATCCTTATAACTCAAACTTATTCATGCATATTTTAATGATTGATTCAAATAAGCTTGAAATTAAAATTATTTGAAAAACATCATTTTACAAAGATCGAGTTTCAAAATAAATTCATATTAATTTTAAATGATCATATTTTAAGTTATAACAAAAATAGGTATCTTAAAAACATATCTTTGAGGTTCAAAAATCATTCGAATTTTATTTGGAACTAAATTGTTAAATTGCAAAAATATTTTTATTTTACATTTAAAATTCGCTTAATTTTCGCACAGTTTTGATCTAACGGTAAAATGGAGGCCTTCCCGAACTCCGATCATTTTGAAATTTTTATAGTAGTTAGAAAACATCTCCTAGAACTTTTGACTAAACTTTGAGCATGATCTAATGATCAAATTCGGAGAAATTATCAAAACAAGTTTGAATTTTTTGTCAAAACTAGCTGTTGGAAAATTTGAAAATGTATACCTTTGACCCAAAACCTTTCTTAATCATCCCCAACGGCCATATGGTTTTGCAAGCTATATATATTATGTCCTAGACATGTTTTAACATACCTTGAATCATTCCAATACTCTATTATTCATATATTCAAATATACAAAGATTCAAGAATACATTTTTGATCAATCTTTCATCTTTTGAGCTATATAGTTTTGATCAATCTTGATAACTCTAGTGTGAGCTTCATTTGTAATCTTTAAATACATTTGAGAGTTATTGTATTGGTGTGTATCAGCACAAATAATTCATTCTTCATTTTAAAAGAGAGTTTGTCTCTTTGTAGAGCAAGAGAGCATATCTTGTGAGAAGTGTAGTATGTATAACTACATTATGAGTGTTGCGTGCATAACAACATTTGTATTGAGGTTTGATCTTACCCGAAGAAGATTAGATAGTGAAAATTCTTGGAAAACTAACCGAGCACGAACGTATGGTTTAGAAAACCGAACCGTGAGGACAAAAAGTCTCGAGCTTCATATTGGTTTAATCTCTCTAAACTCATCCTCTCTTTTTATTACTATATTATTGCTTGTATTTTGAAATTGCTTATTTACTTATCTTGGGATTGATTACTTGAAGTTTATTAGTTTCTTACTATTGTTGCTTAGCTAAGTTGCTTTGCTTAAACATTTTAAAAACGTTTTAATTCCGCATTAAATTTTTAAAACCCTATTCACCATCTCTAGGGTTGTTTTCCAACCAACAAGAACTAACAATGTGTACATTCTTGAGCTTGATGATTTGTCTCAACAAGATATTAAGTGCTTATCCGCTATTAATGATATTTCTTGGTTATGACATAGAAGATTAGGACAAGCTAATATGGACTTAATTCATACTTTGTCTAAGAAAGAATTAGTTAAAAGATTGCCTAAAACAAAATTTGTTAAGGATAAAATTTGTGATGCATGTCAACTTGGTAAACAACACAAGTCTTTATTTAAGTCTAAGAAGGATATTACTACAATTAGAGCTCTTGATATATTACATCTTGATTTTTTTGGTCCTAATTCGATTGCTAGTTTAGGTGGCAAATTGTATGCTTTTGTTATTGTTGATGATTATACTAGATTTACTTGGGTGTTCTTTCTTTCTCACAAAAGTGAAACTCCACATGTTTTTGCTTAATTTTGTAGAAAAGTTCAAAATGAAAAAGGTGTTTCTATAGTGCATATTAGGAATGATAGAGGTAGTAGAGAATTTGATAATATTGATATTGAGAATTTTGGTGATGAGTATGGTATTGATCATAACTTTTCGGCACCTAAACTCCTCAACAAAATGGTGTTGTTGAAAGAAAAAATAGATATCTTCAAGAGATGTTTAGGACTATGTTAAATGAACATTCTTTGCCAGAGTATTTTTGGGC
The DNA here is from genome assembly GCA_021464415.1 of Lonicera japonica. Lineage (NCBI taxonomy): Eukaryota > Viridiplantae > Streptophyta > Magnoliopsida > Dipsacales > Caprifoliaceae > Lonicera > Lonicera japonica. The sequence goes on from CM038467.1 coordinate 59,439,560, forward strand.
AGAAGCCGTTAACACTGCATGCTATGTGATTAATCATGCTATTATTCGTAAAAAGTTAGATAAGACACCTTATGAGTTATGGAATGACAAGAAACCAAATATTGCATATTTTAAAGTTTTTTGTTGTAAGTGTTTTATTTTGAATGATCGTGATCACTTGGGTAAATTTGATGCAAAATTCGATGAAGGAATTTTTCTTGGGTATGCCACTAATAGTAAAGCATATAGAGTTTATAATAAGAAAAATTTGATCGTTCAAGAGTCTATGCATGTTGTATTTGATGAGTCCAATCCTTTTTCACCCATAATGCGTTCTGATGATAATGTTAAAATTATCCAAAAAGTTTCTAATATTCAGATTAATGATACATCTAAGGAAGAAACGTCGAGTGCTCAAGCTCCTCCAAAGGAGTTAGAAAATCAAACCGAGCAAAACTCGAACGATTTACCCAGGAGTTGGAAATTTGTGTCCAACCACCCTATTGATCAAATTCATGGAGAGCCATCTAGTAAGGTTATGACTAGATCATCCTTAAGAAATGTATGCAATAATGTGGCATTTGTTTTTCAATATGAGCCTAAGAACATAAATGAAGCCGAACATGATGAATCTTGGATGATGGCTATGCAAGAAGAGCTCAATCAATTTGAGAGAAACAAAGTGTGGGCACTTGTTCCCAAACCTAATGATCACACCATTATAGGTATTAAATGGGTATTTCGCAATAAAAAGGATGAAAGTGGTGTAATTGTTAGAAATAAAACTAGACTTATTGCCTAAGTATACAATCAAGACGAGGGCATTGATTATAAGGAAACATATGCACCCGTTGCACGTTTAGAAGCCATTCGCATGCTATTTTCTTATTCATGTTTTAAGAATTTTAAGTTGTATCAAATGAATGTGAAAGTGATTTCTTAAATGGTTTTATTGAAGAGAAGTTTATGTGAAACAACCTCCTGATTTTGAAAATCATGTTTATCCGGATTATGTATCTAAGTTGTCTAAAGCATTGTATGGTTTAAAGCAAGCACCTAGAGCATGGTATGATAGATTAAGTTCATTTTTAATTAACAATGGTTTTGTTAAAGATAAAATGGATACTACTTTATTTATCAAAAATCATGATAATGATATGCTATTTATGCAAATCCATATTGAAATTATTTTCGGTTCTACTATCGAGAATCTTTGTAAGGATTTTTTCACATGTATGCAAAAGGAATTCGAAATGAACATGATGGGAGAGATGAATTACTTCCTTGGATTACAAGTGAAGCAATGCAAATAAAGAATATTTGTCAATCAAGAAAAGTACGTAAAGGAACTCTTGAAGAAGTTCAACATGGAAGGCGCTAAATCAATGAGTACGCCTATGGATTCAACATTGAAGCTCGATAAAGACGAAATTGGTAAAAGTATGGACATCAAGAAATATCGAGGTATGATCAATAGTTTATTATATTTGACGGCTTCTATGCCGGATATTATGTTTAGTGTATGTCTTTGTGCATGATTCCAAGCGGATCCTAAAGAATCACATTTACTTGCCGTTAAACGTATATTCCGTTATCTTTTCGGTACTAGTTCCTTGGTTCTATGGTACCCAAGAGAGAATATTTTTGACCTAATAAGTTATTCCGATGCGAATTTCGCAGGTTACAAAATCGATAGGAAAAGCACTAGTGGCACTTATCATTTTCTAGGACACGCATTAGTATCTTGGTCAAGTAAGAAACAAAACTCGGTGGCCCTTTCAACGGCCGAAGCCGAATATGTGGCGACCGAAAATTGTTATGCACAAACTTTATATATTAAAGAACAACTAGAAGACTTCGGAATTAGTCTTAGCCACATTCTCATTAAATGTGATAACACAAGTGCCATTAGCTTGACCAAGAACCCTATACAACATTCATTTACTAAGCACATTGAAATAATATATCATTTTATTCGTGATAATGTGCAAAAAGGTGATATTGATATTGAATCCATTGGCATCGAATCTGTGACGCCCTGAGTGATGAGTACTCCCTTGTGTGGAGGAATGGTAGCTCGAGCGATGAGTACTCCCTTGTGTGGAGGAATGGTAGCTCAAAGGGGGCATCCACACCGGAAGTTGGGGGATCCTTGGAGACCCATATAAGTAAGATATGGTCGCTAATTAAGTACGAGGCCTTTTGGGTAGCTCACTGGCTTCGGATCCCATGAGAACTCCGAAGTTAAGCGTGCTTGAACCAGAGAAATCCAGGGATGGGTGACCCCCTGGGAAGCTGGTCGTGAGCTCCCAGAAACAAAGCCGTGAGGGTAGATGTCCTGGGGCTGAGGCCTGGCTAGGACGCTACCCAGAGCGGACAATATCGTACTGAGGTGCGACTGGGTCGTTACAGAATCGCAATTTGCGGATATTTTCACTAAACCCCTTTCCGATGATCGCTTTTGTACTATCCGACGTGAACTTGGTATTACTAGAGCATGTGATATCTAGTTGGCCAAAATGTTCGTTTACATTGATCAATTAATGCGAATTCTTGTGCATACAATCTTTATATTTTTTTGGAAAAATTTTCATTACTTAGCTCGTATTACTTTTACATGTTATTGTATAGATTAATAGTGTTTTTGCAGTACAAAAGAGGTCTTATATTCATTTCTAGCTTCATTTGGCCTAAAGAGCTAAAACTAAGAAAAATCTGGCAGAACAGATCATTAGTCGACTAAGTACTGATGATCAGTCGACTGAGCAATGGCTGAGAGAAATTCACCTTAACCCCTGCTTTTCCCCTGTTTTCTCTCCATTTCTCACATCTCTATTTTGCGGCCACCATCTCCCACTCATCATCAAACCTTCACAAACATCATCAACACTCGGATTTCTTCCTTAAATTCGTTCTTAAACCTCAAATCATCATCATTCTACACCAAATCAACCACAAATCACACTTTGTTCCATCCAAAATCAAACCCATCTCACTCTCTCTCCAACCCTAAAACCTAACCTATATTTCGGAATTCACCATTTCTTCCCATATTTACTTAAATTTCTCTCTCTAATCTTTTGCTAACTCTAAACTAAACCTTTTCCAATCGTTTTCCTTCATTAAAAACAACTTTTTCTCATCAAATCAAAATCTCCTCAAACCTTAATTTTTCAAAAACTTATCCCTATCAACCCTAAATTTTCTACAATGTCTCAAGGCTCTCGACCACGTCGTGCTAGGCGCTATGTAGCTCAAGTTGGTACATCGCAAGGGGTTCCTTAACAAGCAAACGTCCCACCATTGTTTATCTCGGATGAGGTCCAAGAAAATTTCAACAATGACTACTCAACTCGCATAATAGTTGAAGGTAAACAATTTAATTTTTAATTGTTTGTGTTTAATGGTTTGAATATTGCAGCTCTCTTTCAAAGCCAAGGCATCATTGATTTCTTAAGTATCCGTGAGAATGTTTACCCTCGACTTGTTTGGCTCTTTTATGCAAACTTGCATCATCCCATGCTTGATAATGGACGTCCCAACAAGGCCCGTCTTGTTACCTTATTGAATGGCCAAAGGATTAGCTTTAACAAGGCCGAGTTAGCTCAAATTTTTGGATTCCCCGTAGACAATGTGAATGAGGTTCCATCCAACTTTTGAAACTTCCTTGGTTTTAAGAAAAACGCGGCCAAAGGCGTTCTCTTCAAACATAGGTTTTGTAATACGAAAAATGAGATTAAGGCTTTAATGCTCAAACTCGAAGCCCGACTCATTCACTTTATACTTGGCTATTCGATCATTCCGAAGCGTGGTAGTCGTGCCTCGCTCAATGCTTTGGAATTATTCTTGATATGGGCTATTACATTGGGACACAAATTGGATTACGGTAGCCTTATGTTCCATCACCTACTTGAAATCACTCATCGTAAAAAAATAAGGATTGGTCTACGGCATGGCTCTCACTAAATTGTTCAAATTCTATAATATCCGTCTCGAAGACAAAGTTGATGTTATCACTCCCACTACCGAAGAGACCTATAGTGCCAAGGTGATTCGATTGATGAAATATAGATTGGTGCATGGTGAATGGATTGCCAATGATCCACGAGATAGAGATGATCATAGTGGCAATGAGGACGAAGATTTGTCTCTTTCCGAGGAAATGTGTGAAGAAGAAGAAGGTTCCAACATTCCACAACAAGCAACTTCATCTCAAGGCCCTCGATGATCCCGTACCGCACACGGCGAGTCTTTAAATGCAGCTTTGCGTCATGTTATTCAAGGGCTCTTAGGTCAAGCACAAGCTCTTTTGACCAACATAAATAACCGATTCAATCGTATGGAAGATTGCTAAAGATCTTATGAAGAGGCCTTTCTTTGATATCATCCGGAGCATGTCTTCCCGATTTGGACTCCCTTTCACATCGACCAAGGTTATGGAGAATGGCCGCAAGACCCTTAAGACCCGCAAAAGTAATTGGTGTGCGATGGTTTATCTCCTTTTTGTTGATAACAAAGGGGGAGAAATATGTGTGTGTTAGTGTTACAGTGTTTGGTACACACTCATTTGCTTATGTTTTTTTTTTCCTTTGAACATTGAGTATGCTATTTCCTTTTAGGTCATTATGCTTAAGTACTATTTATTTTGTTGGTTTTAAACTCTTAATCTCTTCTTATGGTTTTTGTTATTCTTAGTAGGATATTATGTTGCAATGGTTTGAATTAATATTATGCATGTTTATTAGATTTTATCTTATGCATAGTTTGAGGGGGAGCTTTCCCTATTTTATTTCAACTTATATTCTTAATCGTAAACACACATTAATTTATCGTCATCATAAAAAAGGGGGAGATTGTTGACCTAAAAGTCACTAATCTTGTTTTGATAATAACACTAACATTAATCTTGTGTAATTTAACTAAGTTGATGTTTTAAGTAATAGCCACAACTATTTGATCATGCGTGGACAAATTCGACAAGTCGGAACCAAGATCATTCACCTACAAGTTTTATATTATTGATGTCTTACACCACACAGAACATCTTGATCAATGCAATACCATAATGGCACATCTATGAAGATCAATGGCCTAAGGAAGAAAAGAAACGAAGAAATAAACTAAGCCCTCGAAGACTCGTAAATTCATGTTTGAGTGAGTGCTTAAGTTTTCTATGTAAAGTTTCTTATTTGATTCTCATTATAGCTCATACACTTTGTTTTAACATTATTAGATTGATCAAATCAAAGTTTGAATCAAGATTCTTTCAAAAACCTCTTCATAGTGAAAAATCGTATTTGAAATAAATTCATCTTAAATTCAAACGACCTTATTTTTGAGCTCTCCCTTTTATAGGAGTCTTAGGAACTCATATTTAACATTCCCCAATCTCCAAAATTGATTTTTGAGCTAATTCGCATAAGTATAAAAAATTGGATTTTTGGACTTTTTAGCAGTAAACCAGTGGGGACCATTAGTTGACTGATGGGCATGGCTCAGTCAACTGATGGCCACTTCGTCGACTGATGTGCCTTGCTCAGTCAACTGATGGCCCAGAAACTAGCCGTTGGAGATCTAATTTTTTGCTGTTTTTGGCACCAAACATCCACCAACTCCCTCCAAATAGCCATTTGATGTCCTAGGCTATATATACACTTTCTAAGACTTATTTAAACACTCTTGAATCATTCTAAATCTATTTATCTTCACCTACGTTCAATATTCAAAGATTCGAGAACATTGTTTTGATTAATCATCATTATTTTGAGCTATAAATTGTTGATCAAATTTGATATCTCTTAGTGTGAACTTAACTTGTAATCTTCAAACACTTGAGAGCTATTGTACATTGGTGTTTGTCACAAAAACTTTATTCTTTAAACATTAAGAGAGGTTCATCTCCTAAAATAGCAAGAGGTTGTTCTTGTGTGAATGTTGTGAGAAATAAACATTTGTAGAGTGTGTACACTTGTAAAGGTTTGATCTTCACTTGGAAGAAGATTGGTATTAGTGAAAATTCTCAGAAAACTATCCGAGTGCAGAAGTAGGGTCTAATGTGGACAAAAAATCTTCGACTTCAATCGGTTCAAGCTTTCTATCTCTAGCTCTTTTATTCATTGCTATATTATTGTTTGTGTTTGGGATTGCTTGAGTGTTTTGCTTGATTGCTTGATATAGACTTTAAATATTTTTAAAATGGTTTTAAAAATCAGATTAAGTTTCAAAAACCCTATTTACCCCCTCTAGGATATTTTTCGACCTATAGGATCATCTAGAGGGTATTTGAGAGGACCATGGAACTTTACAAGTACATATCTGAGGTGGTGTGTTTGCAATTCACTTTTCCATTGATGGAGAGGTTTAAACCATGAAAGGAATTTAGCAAGATGCCAATTTGCGGGTCCTCCAAGCATGTAATATCTGATTTCTGGATCATCTGTGAAGAAATTGAGGTACTGAAAAAGCTTGGGAGCATCAAAGATGAAAGCAATCTTGTATCTTCGAGTGAGGTACCACAAAAAAACAAGGGATTCAATATGAAGACGATTAAGGTAATAAAGATGGAATAGAGAACAATAAAGGTACCGGGTATGGAGCTTGAGACCACGAAAGTGGATACCATGATTCCTTATTGTAATTTCAAGATATTTATGCATTATATCTTCATCACGAGAACGAAGACCAAATCTGGAAATTTCTTCTTTAATACCATCTGGTAATTGATGGATAGCTTCAAGAATGGACATGTTAAGGAAATGAATTGGAGATATTGTACAAATACATGGGATGACTGAAAGAGGTTGAGGTATTTGTACTGGCTTATCAGAGATATGGGGAATTACATTGGCGATGTGGGATGAAAGGTTCTGGGGTCTAGAAAAAAAGTTTGCAATTACATTATTTTTCCCCTTAATGTTTATGACATCAAAGGACCACTGAGAAAACCATTCGGACCAACGTAAGAGTTGTGAATTGGGAATCATTTTTTGTTTAAACTGAATCATCTTCGAGAACAAAGACATATCCATTTCAATTAAAAAATGGTATCCAATTAAGTGAAACTGTAATTTTTTAATTCCACATTTAATGCAAAGATCTCGATCTTTAAAAGTGGAATGATAATGCATCTCAACTTGTTTGAATTTTCCACTTTTGTAACCACAAATATGATGTTTATGATTAACTTCTTCAAAGAGGATTGCTTCCCAGTATTCATTATTGGCGTCAGTCTGAAGTACACGCTTGCAATTAGAGGGAATCTGTAAGGGAGGCAGATTCATCGTTAGAGTTTTCAATGACCGGATACAATCAGTATGAACTTGAGACCATGGTGGTGGTTCCTTCTTCAAGAGATTTGCAAGGGGAGCTGTAAACTTGGCGACTTTCAGGATGAATTGTGCCATATAGTTCACAAGACCAAGAAATTGCTGTACTTGGTTCACAGAGTTAAGTCTATCAGGAAACTTAAGCAAGTCTTTTGTAATGTGAGGTTGGAGAAGAAACTTTCCATCAACAATTTTCATTCAAAGGAAATCAATTCTCTTAGATACAATGACCATCTTATTTTCTAAAAGCATAATGCCATATTGAGTAACCAATTGGAAGAAGTGGCTAAGTAATTTTGCATGAGAAGTTTTATCTGGGGAGAAGAGCAGAATATCATCAATGTAGATTAATGCATTTGGTAGTAAAGGCTGGAAGATTCTGATCATAGCCTTTTGAAATACTGTAGGAGCGTTTTTTAAACCAAACGGCATAACCATCCATTTGAAATGGTGATCAGGAATACAAAACGCTGTCTTATGAAAATCCTCTTATTTTATTCCAATTTACCAAAATCCTAACTTGAGGTCAAACTTTGAGAAAATTTTTGGCATTAGAGATTTGACTAAATAGAGAATGCTTCTGTGGGAGTGGGAACTTGTCACTGGCTAAGAAGTGATTGAGGGGTTGGTAATTTATTACCAGCCTTAGTTTTCCACGTACTTGCTTTGATTTCTTGTTAATGTAGAAAGCTTCACACGCCCATGGAGAGTTTGTATCTTCAATCAATCCCTGATTTTTGAGAGTAGTGACTTCTTGGAGAGCTAGAGCAAAGTGTTCAGGATTCATTCCTGAATGGGTAGCTCTTGTTGGATTGACATCTTCATTATTCTTAAAAGGCAAAGTGATGAAAAACTGAGAATTTTGCCAGAGCGGATTCTAGCGTGAGAATCAGCACAAGAAGTTTCAATCAACTATTTTTTGATGGAGTCAATATTAAGGTTTTGGGTTATATGCATTGATATTTGTGGAAATTCAACCTGTGCATTAGGGAGGAGAGCAGGACTGAGCTGAAATAGATTATGTGGAGGAATCCATGGAAGGAAAAAATTCTTGTAGCGTAAACCATCTACTGACCATCGCAGGTTGGAAATCTTGTGGATAACATTAAATCTGAGTAAAAGATCACGATCAATGAGCTATGTTCCATAGGCTTTGTGGCATATAGAAACACCAGAGAATATTTGGAACATGATGGATTTGCTTCGCTTATTAACCAAAAAGATCTAGCCATTTGTTGCTTTAAAGTACAATGAACATTTGGTCTAATGATTTACTGGTAAGACTTTAGGGTTAATTAGGGTTCTCATAGCACCTGTGTCAAAGTAGGCGACTACTGGAGTTGGTTTATCATAAGCTTCCACCAACAAATTGATTTTTCTAGTAGGAGAAGGGACTGTCTCTGATACTGTGAGACTGGGATTGCCATCGTCAAATGTGATTTGTTCAAAAGATTGAATGAGTGGAAGTTCCTCATCATCTTCATCAGACTAACTGCTTTCATCATCAGGTTCGAATTTCGAATCTAAATATGCAATTAACATGATTGTATTAGCGGAGACTTCATCTTCTAGTGACAGAACTGACTCTAAATCAAAGTCATTGATGCTAGAATCAATCTTATGTATACAACCCATAAACTGTTGTTTCTTTGACCTCTGGGGGAAATTCTTGGCATAGTGACCTAGCTTTTTACAAATGAAGCAATAGACGGAACGCCTACCTCGAGCATTGCGTTTCTTCACATACTTCCAAGTCTTCTTTTTGTTGAATGACTTTGGATTGTCATTACCAAAATTGTCTTTTTTGTGTCTGCGTTTATGTTTGCTTTTTTTGGAGCTAACATAATTCTTGAAATGGCTTTTAAAATGATTCTTCTTCTTGCTTTTGCATGCACACGACTTTTCATGCTTGCATTTGATCTTCAAATAATCTTTGTTACAGGAAGAAGAGAGCATTTTACCCGCTTTCTCAACATTTTCAAAGATTTTTTTCTGGTTGCAGAGATGCTTAATAGCATCATTGAGATGTTCATAGAGATGGGCAATTGTGAGATTCTGAATATTGAGGTTCTGAAGCTTTATCACTTACTACACTTTAGTAACCAACGTTTCTAGGAAAGAGTTTAGAAAAACTTACCGCAAATTTTCATCATCTATGCCACCAATAGCAAAGTACCTTTAGGACATACGATTGTAATGTTTTTCTAAGTCTTTCTTATTCAATGAACAACACTTTATTTTCATAAATTCTTCATAGGCCAAACCTTCATATCTACCTGCTTTGCCTATGAATTGAGGATAAATGTATCCTAGGAATAAATCAATTGAAGCTAACTGTTGCATTTGAAGTTGTCGATATGTGCCCATACTTTCATACTATTCTTTCAATCTTCCTTCCATTTTGGAGATAAAACGTTTGAAAACTATTGGTAGTTTGTAGTATTGACGATTAACATGTAACCAAGCTGTCCATGAGACCATTCTTTCTATCCATTTTGAGGGAGGGATATCTTCAAGGGTAAACACCTGGTTTTTCTCATGATTTGGCATGTGGAATTTGGCTTGGTTATTAAGGCGAGCATATTCCATTTCATCATCAGGATGCTTGCGTTAAGGGTCTTCATCTGTTTATTCCTGTTGCTGTTCTTGCTGTTGTTATTGTCCTGGGGGCACAGGTTGTGCAGCAAACACTTCTTCAAAGTTTCTGAATAGATCTTCAAAAGTTGGATTTATATGAGGAAGGACAACAGGCTCATCTCTTGGCTATTAGAGAGTTTTTAGGAATGAAGAAATGTGATTTTTAGGATCATTCTCATGAATATTTAAAAAGAATGTGTCCATTGATCTTGAGGAGGCAGCAATCGTAGGATCAAGAGAAGACTATAATTGTGGAGAAGGAGCAACATATGACAGCTGTGAACACCTCATTTTGCGACCCCGGCAAGAATCACGAACTCTAAGAAGATGAGCACACATGCATGCACAAGCATTCCTAGATGCACACATACCATACACATGTGATACAAGTCAAAGAAAGAAGCCGAAAAAACACCCGGAATGAGAAGTTACGAGAATTACTGGAAGCCGCCAGAGCCAAAAATCGTCAAAACTCCTGGAAACTTGTGAAAGGAGAATTCCTTATTTATGATCATCCTCAAACTTTTAGGGTTATTAGACATTACCACAAGGGGAAGCATACTAAAAAATTAGCTTAATCTGACGGTCGGATCTTCGGGAATTCAGAAAATCGAGAGTCTACTTCGGGTAATCAAAATTCAACCTTCCCGAATTCCAAATGAGCTCAAATTTGGTCATTAGACATGGTATATTATGGGGAACACCATGTTAAAAAATCAGATTAATATGATGTTTATTTTGGCCAGAATTGAGAAAAAACTATTGAACATGTAATGAGGGGATTGTCCGCGGACAAACCCTTTCCAGTCGATTTTTCATTTTGGTACTTTCCTACCTCCTAAATGTTAGAGTGATATACTAAAAGCCATAATTTTGTTGTTGATTTGGATATGTTATAAACTCGGTTTTGCTATTTCAATGAGAATCTTTATGGGTAATGATTGCATTATATTATTTATTTAAATATTGTGCATGTGTGTGTCTTTTATTCCATATAGTAGATGATTTGGTGTATAGAGTATAGCTTACACGCAGAAGATCATATCATCGATTCTTGTGGAATATAAGTTTAATGGTTCACAGTCTTAGATGGAATTGGACACCCATCGGTAGGATTGTAACACAAGTTTTAGTAGTTTATCTTAACTATAGGAAACGATATAGTTTTAACTCGTTGTGCTAGTACACTTTGTGTGTATTGAATAGGACCAGTTTGTGTTAATTGTTTTTATACTGACTATATAAAATAATTTAAAATCCCATGGTTATTATGATTACTTATACTCTTAATCTTGAAATAATTAATAGACATATATATGTAGTGTTTGTTGTTTTGACTCATTGAGAGTGAGATTCATTTATGGATTAATAATCTTCGTGAATTGGATAACAGCACTATATGTATGATGAATATTAATTATTGATGGAATCCACGTCCCGGTATAGGGATTGGTGATAGGCCCTTGAGAAGCTTATAAGTTTTGATCATGTCAAACCCTGCAGGTGGATTATGTTAATCCGGCATGTCAAATAAGTTAAGTGGTAGGCTCAAGGATTAAGAAGTCATTTAAAAATAAATGACGGTTATCTGTAATCTTAATGTGGGGAGAATAATAAGTATTTAATAACAAGGAGCTCGAAATTAAATTTTGAGATGAGGACGTGAGTGCAATTATAATTCTTTAGTGGTGCGAATTATAATTTATGGAAGGAACTAATTCATAGTGGAATTAGGATTCCAACTTTTCATAGGAAGCCCAAACACTTATTTCTCCTTAAGGTCCCTATCGTAGCCTTATATATACGCCGGCCTTGTCTCTTCTTATTATAATAATAATTCTCATGAGTTAGGGTTTATTCTATTGAGAGAGGATAAAATCTTGGTGATACCGTAACCCATACTCGGTGCAAGATTTGATGGCGAAAGGAATACGATAGAAGATCTTTAGGTTTTTGTCACAACAGTTGTAAATCAATCGTAACTTTTGATCGTACCGTTGGATCGGACTGATTTTTGGATATGTCGTTCGGAACGCAAACTTACAATTATTGCGCATAAAATCAGGATGATCAGAAGTCATTTTGGTGGCAAAAATAATCGATTTTCACAGCCCAATGAGAATTAAAAAATCTGACTAAATCACAATATGATACTTTCAAACCCTAGTCTCCTCATATGGATCCTCTACATGATCCACTAAGGTGAAATCCCTTTATTCTTATAGGATTTTAGCAAAATTATTTTGTTCAATCTATACGCAATATCAAACGATCCTATATTTATGTCTCTATCACTAAAATCATGAAATTTTGGGGAGAGCTAGAAAATATTATTGGGAATAACATATTAAAAAATTAGCATAATCCGACGGTCGAATCTTCGTAAATTGGAAAAACAGTCACACGTGTAATCAGGAGATTGTCCGCGGATAAACCCTTTCTAGCTGATTTTTTGTTTTGGTACTTCCCGACCTCTTAAAATCATGAAATTTTGTGGAAAGCTTGAAAATGTTACTAGGAATAACATATTAAAAAATCAGCTCAATCCGACGATCAGATCTTCGGGAATTGGAAAAACCGTCACATGTGTAATAAGGGGATTATCCGCGGACAAACCCTTCCCCTTGTCCGCGGACACGTGCTTCCAACCCGGCCCATTAATTATTCTGGAGCTATAAATACACCTGCACTGACCCCATTTGAAGCATCAATCAGCTTTGGGATTTCAGGAAGAGTGTTACAAAATAGTATTATACTATTTTCGAGGCTCTCAGGTATTTTTTATATCAGTCCGGCTTTAATTTTTTATCTGTCTTTATTTTTATCAGTTATAATTGATTAATTGCACGCAAAAATTGTTGTTTATCTTGAAAATTAGTCCATATTTCACATTTAAACCCCGTTTTCAAAACCAAAGGCATAGAATGAGCTGTAAACCATTTTAAACATATTTTTATCATTTAATTTCATAAAATCTTGGTTTTATCAGTGTCGATTTACGAAGGAATCAATACACGTTTGTATCGGATTTAATCAATAAATCGCAGTGCTTACCTAAATATCTAATATGAGAGTACTGGATTAGTCAATGCCAGTTTAAATTATTAAACCGTGGTACACTATTGACGAGCGAATCTAGATGATTGCTGGATATTCAATTCCAAATCGAATTAGCTTTCAAAAAACTCTAAATCTTTCTAAAAATACTTGTTTTGCTATCTATCATTATTAAAATCATTTTTCAAATCACACACACACTGATTTCTAAAATCAAAGGGTGAAATAAGAAGCACATGGTTTTCATCCCCACCCTAAAATCTCGTTTTTCCTAAAACTATGGATCGATATGCATTAACATCAATTAACATGCAAATATTCGATTATAATTCCACACATATCCTACTTAGAGACCGAAAGGGTGAATTGGGATACCTAACACCTTTCCGATTCGTAACTTAATCCTCGAACCCTTTGAATCAACTGGTTTCGCATTAATTGTGTTTAAGAGGTCGTTTAATTCATAAATGTTCCTATTTTACACAGACTTTTGTTTGTTTAGTAAAACAAACTGGCGACTCTGATTCCTTTGCAAATCATCACCTTTTTCTCTGTAACAAAACTGAATCGTTTTCCAAAATTAAAATTGAAAAATCGGGAAACTGGAGGAATTGTTGCCACGGGGGCTGGGCGTCGAAAGCGTGGATTCTCACAGTGGCGACTCAACTGGGGATGTTTTAAGAGGATTAGACTCTAAACAAGAGTAGAATACACGTGGATAATCGTTCCTGTTTGTGTGCTTTTCTTTTCAGCCTTAGTTTTAGGATAACATAGACGCGATCTAGGTGGATAACCTGATTCCCTTTTGATTGCTAATTATTGTTTGAGGAAAATCTTTTCATAATTAAAATTTGAAAGTAATCTAACAAATCTTAAAGCACTCATCAATATATACCTCCATAATTGTTATTTTGCACGCACGCACTATCATCATGCATTATCGCGAGTGTGAAATTACCCAATTTAACCCGAAAATACTGCTTAGTGAGTAGGGAGTTGGCTCGTCTGGGTCAACATAAACCGAAAGCTCTTATTTCCACTTTCCTTGGCCAAGTACCAATCGAGGTATATCGAGTGATGAGAACACTCACGTACTCGTGACGTATTTCAAAAGGTCCTTGCACGTACTCGCCTTTAGGGTATATAGTAAGACCTAGCCAAACATGAGGGAGCCTAAACTTTACCCATCAAACCACGCTTGCATATAGGATGCGTCAACCTAGTATGCTTGAATTTCTACATGTTTTTTTGACCGTCACTCGTGAAATTAGTGAACAAAAGGCCTTGTCATACATACCAACTATTGGTTTGGTAAGTACGGTCGGTGGCTATCCAACCCCATTTGTAGAAATCACTCACTAAAACTCGTTAGTGAGAATTTTCCTGTCACTATTTCCATGAAAAGCAACTCGAAGAGGAGAGAACTTCCCAATTTTCAAAAATGTTTTCCAAAATATTTTTTCAAAAAATGAGTCATTTCCAAAAAACAAGTTTTCCAAAAATAATTTTCAAAATTGAAAGGTTATAAGGGCAACCACAGGAATGTATATTCCTAACCTAAATCTATCCACAGGGCTCTTAAGTTGTTGCTGTCGGTCCGCTTTTGCCTAAACACATAAAAATGATTTTCGATTTTATTTTCCTGTTGAGTCACAATTTTTCGAGAATTATGCAACCCATAGCAAATACTGATTTTTTTGGTCAATCCCCTATTTCTTTCTCCCCGTTCTTCACCACTCTCAGGTTTTCATATCGACACACTCGCCGGCTGGGCTGGTAGGGATCGTACAAGTAGACTTACTAGATTAGACTCACCTTTCACAACGCCGCTACGACGTGCTCTCGATTTTCACAATGACCAGGTCGAGGATAACGAAGGAGGGGGTAATGATACTGAGGGTCAACACCATGCAGCGGATCCGTTGCCCGGTCCCGTTTTACCTATCAACCTGGAAGCCTTGTCCCTAGAACAGCTTTACCAAATGATACATGGTATGGCCCAGTCTATGAATACCATGACCAACCTGTAGAGAGTCACCCAAACCTGTCTTGACACCTTACTTGCCACCCGGGCACCTGCCGAACAAAATCCACCAAACCTTAACCCCGCTCATGACCAAAGTCGAGGCCAGCCAATTCCTCCACCTTAGCAAAACATCCTGCCTCAGCAAAATATCTTACCCATCCCCCCATTGCACTAAAGCCCATTAGCACCAGATGCTGTTAACATGTGGGCTTATCCCGAGCACAATCAACCTCGACAGCACCATAATCCACTATTCGAAGGGCACGGACTAGATCCGATATGGGGAAATACACTGAATCAGTAGCCGAACAGGCCAAAGAGAACGAGGCCATCGACTTATTGAAAGAACAAGTGAAAGCCTTGAATCAGAAGGTGACCGATAAGGTTGATGACATAGCTGATCTCCAAAACCTCTCCCTTTTCCCTGAAGCCAGGCTGTCGGTGGGTTTTAAGCTTCCCAGTGTGGAAAAATTCTCGAAAAATAGTCCCCCTCATTTACATCTTAAGGCCTATGTCCACACTATGCAGTTGTATGGGTTGAACGAGGCTCATTTGGCCAAAGGTGCTGTCGAGGTTGACAGGGCCCGCACACAGTTGGTTTCTAGGGTTGAAAAACACAGAGTGGAAGACTGGAAGAGTATCATAAAGGAGTTCATGGAGCACTACAAGTCAAATGAAGAGCTGAAAGTTACTCGTAAACATCTTGAAATGGCTAAACAGAGAGACAATGAAAGTGTCAGCGATTTCATCATGCCTTGGAGGGAATTGGCATCGCAGATGATTGATCGAATTTTCGAGGAAGAGCAGCTGGGGTTAATTGTCTAGAATTTTAAGCCTGAGATCAAGGGTGGCATGGGGCGACAATACTTTAAGAAATACAAGGCTTTGATGCACATGGACAATGAAACCGAACAGGAGCTTGCAAGAGCCGACGAGGTTAAAAAAGCCTCGTCCCAATACGAGAAATCTACTTATGCTGTTAATCAAGTGTGGTCCTATTAGAATTCGGGTCCTTACCAACGAACCAATTTTTAGTACCCACGAGAGCAGGGGTTTGCACCTGGCCAAGGGTTCGTTAATCAAACTTGGAATACTAGGAAAACTAAGGGTCGACGTTTTGCTCGCCTCCCAGCCTCATTGAGTAAGACTCTAGCCGCACTACAAGAAAATGGAATCATACAACCATTGACCCCTAGGCCCCTCCCGAACCGTGTCCTCCCAATTGGAACACTAATGAACGTTGCGAATACCATCAAGGCCAAGGACACAGTACAGACCAATGCATAGCCCTGAGACACGCTATTTAAGATTTTATCAAGGTAGGAAAGATCCCTGACCCGGAGACACCAAATATTAAATGAGAGAAGCCCTAAGCAGAGGCATGCATCATTAATCCAATTTACTTGAACCGTCTTAGAGATAGGGGGAATCGAGAGAGAAAGGGAGCGAATTTATAAAGGTTAAGGGTAGAATGAAGAATTTCCTATCAATGTACCCATTGATTTTATTAATAAAATCGAATAATTTCTTTTGAGTATCCTAATTCGTGATTGCCTCTGCTTAAACTGAATCCATAAACAATACTCCTAAAAGGGCACGAGCAACGAGTCTAAATCGAAGAGTGTGGACTTGCCATAAATTTGATGAGGGTGCAGAGGGTACACTCATTGAAAGTGCCGAGGGTACACACACAGAGGGTGCCGAGGGCACACACACTGAGGGTGCCGGGGGTACATGAATTGAGTGTATCGACAGGAAGACCCGGACACCTCTCCAAAAGCTAGCCTCTCCATTCATCATTCGCATATGCTAAGCGTGCCGAGGATACATGCACTGAGGGTATCGACAAGAAGACCTAAATAGCTCTCCGAGGGTGTCGAGGGTACACGTGCTGAGGTGCCGAGGGTACACACATTGGGGGTGCCGAGGGTATATGCACTGAGGGTATTAAATGAGAAGACCCGAACGACTCTCCAAGGACTAGCCTTTCCATTTATCATTTACACTGAGGGTGCCCTACCTACACCATCAAGACTTTCTGGTTGTCCTATTAGCAGAACCAGAAACTGTACCTCTGAAGATAGAATCAAGTCAACAAAATCAATCGATTTAGCAACTGAAGGCCTTGCCTCTCTTAAAGATCAAGCTAGCCCACACCCATTCATGAAAATACAGAACATCGATAATTCTCCTGAGGCTGAGGGTATAAGAGAAAACGGCAACGCGCACAGGTTCTGACAAGCTCAAGAATCAAGAATGAGATAACAACTTGTCAAAACAGAAGCATGATGCTAGATCAACCGAATCCCAAGACAGAAACATGCCATTTCTCTTATTACAGATATCACGTTGCACTCACTCACTACTTGACCAAAAATCAATATTTACCTTTTCAATGTTGCTATGTTCTCGGAAAATGGTCGATCTTGCATGCATATATCTACATTTAGATAATTTCAAGTAGAGTAACATACTTCATAAATCATGCAACTCAAGATTCACAACCTCTTCAAAACCAAGTTTTTAAAACGATGGGGCAATGATTTAAGAAATATGCGAATACTTGAAATTTAGGAAAGCATGGCATAAGCATTTGCATAGTGCATACACATGAACACTTGCATAAGTGTAACATTCACCGGTCCAAGAAGAGATAAGCACCAAGTTCCATGACCTACCAGACAAGCTTCATTACCGCATCCCAGTGTATACCTTGGGGATTAGTCACACCGCTATCGCAATGCCAATCAATGCGCTCCCGATCATTAAGATAAGAGCACAAACCAACCAAGTTTTTAAAACGATGGGGCAATGATTTAAGAAATATGCGAATACTTGAAATTTAGGAAAGCATGGCATAAGCATTTGCATAGTGCATACACATGAACACTTGCATAAGTGTAACATTCACCGGTCCAAGAAGAGATAAGCACCAAGTTCCATGACCTACTAGACAAGCTTCATTACCGCATCCCAGTGTATACCTTGGGGATTAGTCACACCGCTATCGCAATGCCAATCAATGCGCTCCCGATCATTAAGATAAGAGCACAAACCCTCCGAGAGAGGCAAATCACTTTGCATGTCCTCCCAGAGAGGTAAATCACTTCGCATGTCCTCCCAGAGAAGCGGATCACTTCACAAAGTCTCCCAGAGAGGTGAATCACTTCGCATGTCCTCCCAGAGAGGTAAATTGCTTCACATGTCCTCCCAGAGAGGCGAATTACTTCACAAAGTCTCCCAGAGAGGTGAATCACTTCTCATGTCTTCCCAGAGAGGCAAATCATTTCAAAAAGTCTCCCAGAGAGGTGAATTACTTCCCAAAGTCTCTCAGAGAGGCGAATCACTCACATTTCCTCCCAGAGAGTTGAATCACATCACAAATCCTCCCAAATAGGCAAATTAAATCCCAAACCCTTTCTACAGGCACCAATCCAGAACCCTTTCTACAGGCACTAATTTAAGCCCTTTCTACAGGAAAATCCAAAGCCCTTTTCACAGGCACCAATCCCAAGCCCTTTCCACAGGTACGAATTCAAAGCCCTTTCTATAGCCCTTTCCAAAACCAAAAAAAGCCCCTTTTAAGAGGATATCAGAGAAAGATAGAGAGAAAGACGATAATGAATTTTTTTTTGCAAAACATAGGGAACAAACCCCATAAAAGGATCTTTGGCCTAGTTTCTTATCTTCTAAGAGAAGCTTTCAAGATACGCTCCCAAAAGTTATTGGACCGAAAATCACAAACACAGCACGGCGATGTCAAATGCGAACTTTCAAAGCAAACATTCTCAAATCGCAAGGACGATGATGCTAAAAAAACCTGACAAAGTGAGAGAAACAAAGTGTGTATAAGAAAAAAATTAAAAGAGTAGAAAAGAGGATAAATCCCATAGTGCAAAAAAAAATAATATTAGAAAAACAGAAAAGGAGAAAATGGCAGCGAGAGCCACACTAAGAGTGATAGCTAGGCCAAAAGGCCCAGGGCTACGTCTTGGGTGAGGAAAGTTGTTGACCATGCAAAAGAAAAAAAAAATAATAAGCTGCATCAAAAAGCTTTCAAACAATCAAGGAGGAACAAGGGCATCGGAAAAATAGAAAACGATGCAGGCACACACAAAATTCTTCTCTCACGAAGTCAAAAAATAATAAGCAGAATCGCACCCTAGTGACACGAGAAAAATGCCATAGAAGCAAAGCAAGAGGCAAAGTCCAAAAATCATGCACAAGATTCGAGAATTGAGAGAACGTAACTCGATCACTTCTCAAGAAAAAAAGAAGCCAACCAAAAGTTCTTATTTTTTCCAAAAAATATATCACACCAAAAATTTCTCTCTCTATCTCTCTATGTCTTCTCGGAGACTCTCACCCCCTCAGCAAATCATTAACTTTCACCCACATCTCAGCCCCAAATCATCAGCAGATCACCAACCCTCATCCTTTATCCTATCAAGTAGAATTTAACATATCCTCAGCAACCACCATTCACCCCCAGCAAATCACCAACCCTCAGCCCTTATCCTAACCGGTAGGATTCATCATATCCTCAGTAAACCACCAATTATCATATTCCCAGCAGATCATCAACCTTCAGCCTTTATCCTAATTAGTAGGAATCCTCATTTCCCCAGCAGACCATAAATTCTCATTTCTCCAACAACTTTTATCCTAAATCATCAACACTAAAGACCATCCCCAGCATACCATCTACCCTAGCCTTTTAAACCCAAAGCAAGGTCCCTAATAGACCATCTGCCCACCCCCTTCAACAAAACCAAACCCAATCAAATCGTTAACAAAACCGTCCCTACTAATGGGAGTACATCAGCTCAACGCCCCAATCAAATCGTTGACAGAACCGTCCCTACCGGTGGGAGTACATCAGGTCAACGCCCCAATCAAATCATTGACAGAACCATCCCTGCCGATGGGAGTACATCAGCTCAACAATCCAATCAAATCGTTGAAAGAACCGTCCCTACCGATGACAGTACATTAGCTTAACGTCCCAAATCAAATTGTTGATAGAACCGTCCCTACCGATGGGAGTACATCAGTTCAACACCTAATTAAATTGTTGACAGAACTGTCCCTACCAATGGGAGTACATCAGCTCAACACCCGAATAATATCATTGACAAAACCTCCCTTTCCAGAGGGAGTACAGCAGAACAAAGTCACAGTACAGCACGGGGCATGTCCCAAATCACCCGTCCTTCCCAAGAGGAGATAAATAGCATTGCACGACATCATTCGCATAGTATTGTTTTCAAAATATCACTTGATTCATGTGAGTGCCTCAAAATGATGCATTCTTGTTGTCGTCCTGGTTTCTTTGCTCCACAAAGAACCCAGGCCAAGAGGGTCTGTGAACACCTCATTTTGCGACTTCCGCAAGAATCACAAACTCTAAGAAAATAAGCACACATGCATGAAAAAAAATTTCTATATGCACACATACCATATACATATGATACAGGTCAAAGAAGGAAGCTGAAAAAATACCCGGATGAGAAGTTACGAGAATTACCGGAAGCCGGTGGAGCCGAAAACCGTTAAAACTCCTGGAAACTTGTGAAAGGAGAATTCCTTATTTTTGATCATCCTCAAACTTTGAGGGTTATTAGACATTATCACAAGGGGAAGTATACTCAAAAATCAGCTTAATCTGATGGTCAGATCTCTGGGAATTCAAAAAACTGAGAGTTTAATTTGGATAATCAAAAGACGACCTTTTCGAACTCCAAATGAGCTCAAATTTGGTCAGTAGATAAGGTATATCATGGGGAACAACATGTTAAAAAATCAGATTAATCTGATGTTTATTTTGACCAAAATTGCGAAAAAAGTATTGCACGTGTAATCAGGGGATTGTCGGTGGACAAACCCTTTCTAGCTAATTTTTCGTTTTGGTACTTCCCGACCTCCTAATATCATGAAATTTTATGGAGAGCTGGGAAATGTTATTGGTAATAATATATAAAAAATCAGCTTGATCCGGCGGTCGGATATTCGGGAATTGGAAAAACCATCACACGTGTAATCAGGGGATTGTCCGCGGATAAACCCTTCCCCTTGTCACTTCCAACCCGGCCCATTAATTATTCTACAGCTATAAATACACCTGCACTGACCCCATTTGAAGCATTAACTAGCTCTGGGACTTCGGGAACAGTTCTATAAAATAGTATTTACTATTTTCGAGGCTCTCAGGTATTTTTTATATCAGTCTGGCTTTAATTTTTTATCTATCTTTATTTTTATCAGTTATAATTGATCAATTGCATGCAAAAATTGTTGTTTATCTAAAAAATCAGCACATATTTCACATTTAAACCCCGTTTTTAAAACCAAAGGCGTAGAACGAGCTGTAAACCATTAAAATTTTTTTTTTTATCATTTAATTTCATAAAATCTTGATTTTATCAATCTTGATTTACGAAGGAATCAATACACGTTTGTATCCGATTTAATCAATAAATCGCGGTACTTACCTAAATATCCAATATGAGAGAACTGGATTCGTCAATACCGGTTTAAATTATTAAACTGTGGTGCACTATTGACAAACAAATCTAGAAGATTGCTCGATATTCAATTCCAAATCGAATTAGCTTCCGAAAAACCCTAAATCTTTCCAAAAACACTTGTTTTGCTATCTATCATTATCAAAATCATTTTTCAAATAACACACACACTGATTTGTAAAATCAAAGGGTGAAATAAGAAGCACATTGTTTTCATCCCCACCCTAAAATCCCGTTTTTCCTAAAACTTTGGACCGATACGCAATAACATTAATTAACATGCAAATGTTCGATTATAATTTCACGCATATCCTACTTAGAGACCGAAAGGGCGAATTGGGGTGCCTAACACCTTCCCGATTCGTAACTTAATCCCCGAACCCTTTGAATCAATTGATTTCGCATTAATTGTGTCTAAAAGGTCGTTTAATTCATAAATGTTCCTCTTTTACATAGACTTTTGTTTGTTTAGTAAAACAAACTGGCGACTCTGATTCCTTTGCAAATCGTCACTTTTTTACTTATAATTAAACGAGCCGTTTCCCAAAAATTTAAAACCGAGAAACCGGAGGAATCGTCGCGGCGGGGGCCGGGCGTCGAGAGCGCGGGTTCTCACAACAGCGGTTGAACATTTGAACTTTCACCAATTCGTAAAAAAGGTGATGGTGGCTTGAGTCTTTGATCCTATGGACCATGAGGACGTGCTTCATTCATAAGAGACTTTTGCTTGAACATAGACTTCTGACTAGAGATATATTGTTTTTGACTTGATGGTGTTGGCCAGTTTGGGAGAGCTTGTTGCTTTGGAGTACTTGTTGGCCATATATCGGTGGTAACAATATCTGTACCAACCATTGGTGTTAAAAGTGTTTTCTGCACTGTCCATGGGTTCACCATGATCGGCGGTTCTGGTGATACTAAAGTCCACAAAGTGGTATCATAAACTGGAAAAGGAGGAGGGAATGCCGGAGGCATATTTTGCTAAATGTCACGAAGTTGTGCTTTAAGGTGCCTCTTTTCTCTTTCCTTTTCTGATAAAATCCCATCAGCCATAGCAATATCTTTTACATTTTAGCAACAAACATCAACTGTTCATGCAGGACTTGGATTATGCTTTTCAAATCACTGATTACAGTGTCCATATCTGTGAAGGTTTCCATTCTTGCTTCTATGCGTACTTGGGAGGTAGCAATTTTGGATAAAACCTGATTTTGAGCAACGGCGTTTTCAACTTGCTAATTGAGAGCTGCCTGCTGCACTAACTTGGTTCATTTCACCATGAGGACCTGTGGTGAGTGGATTTTTTACTTTCCATACATGTTTGGTTATTTGGTCTGGGTAATCAAAGTCTTCAAGGGAAGGGAACTGAGATTCATATTCAGGAGAGAAAGGATCAAAACATACAACAAGGTATTGGTTGAGACACTGAAGGAGTAATAACTGGTGGTTTATTGTGTTTTTTTGGGTTGTTCAGATTTGGGTAAAGATTTAAGGGCTTTTTGGTAGTATGGAGAAAGGACTGGTGGTTTTGGCTGAGAAGGTTCTGGCTTTGGCGGTAAAGGTTTACATACTATAATTTCTGGAAGGAGAGTAGACTTTGAATTACCATAAAGAACATAGTAATCAAATTTTCCCGAGGGTTCACCAATGAGACCAACATGGGGATTATTTGCCTTACCGTTCTTGTAACCTTTCTTGAGAACTTTGGATTCCTTTCTTCTTTCTTCTGAACCATTTTTTTCATCATCATCATACCTATCTTCTTCATAAGCATCCTCACAGGCATCACAATGGCATATATTATACCAAATATGACCTATTTCATCTTTGCCTTGGTAACAGGGAATTCCTTCCTTGTTAAATGAGAGAATAACCATAGGCTCATTCATGAGTCTAAGATCTGTGGGCAAAGGAGCGATGATATTAATGGTATTGATATGAAACCACGATCGTATTTCTACCCAATAAGATGAATCCGCAACCCTTGACGCTGAAAAACGCAAGAACCTTGGAACCACGCGAAGTTAGTGAAGGTGGAACCTCGACCCAATCCCGAAAACGAGAAAGAACCTTGGTATAGTCGTAGACAAACAATCAATCGATGGGTTAATTGATTGCTAAGTCGAAGAACAACAAGAACCCTAATTCTGGCTGTTCGAGAC
This sequence comes from Lonicera japonica, assembly GCA_021464415.1. NCBI lineage: Eukaryota > Viridiplantae > Streptophyta > Magnoliopsida > Dipsacales > Caprifoliaceae > Lonicera > Lonicera japonica. Next base: position 59,463,270 of record CM038467.1, read on the forward strand.
GTTCTTAGAACGCAAGAGGTGAAAAACACTCGAAAATTAATTAATCAAAGCTGCCTAAAAACAATAGCGTTAGCTCCTTTAAATAGGAGTAATTAAACCTACTAGGTCTAGGAAAATAAAGAAAACGAAATTAATTGGTTTCCCACATAACTTGGGCCCCAAGCAAAACTAAAAATAAATTAAACTTAAAATAAACAAAGCCTAGCCCATTTATCTAATACATGCTTTTTAATTCCTTGGGCTGCTATTTTGAACATCTTCAATTGGGCCTTTAAGTAATGTCTTCCATTCTTGAACCCGATCCCCTTCAATGATCCTCCATGCTTCAGCTTTGCTCATCATCTCTTGGACCATGGTCATAAGTGCCTCCTTGATCTTCTTGGCTCTAGCTCGAGTGATTGGGCCACTTGGAACCCGGATGGGATCTGCACAGCCTTCACTCCATGATCTAGCTCCAGTGTTATTCTTGGGCTCATCATTCCCCTCCTCTTGAAAAGGAATTGTCCTCAATTCGTCACCTGCACTAAACGGACTTAGATCAGCAACATTAAATGTAGCACTCACATTATACTCACCTGGAAGATCAAGTTTGTATGCATTGTCATTGATCCGTTTCACAACTTGAAATGGTCCATCTCCTCTAGGTAACAACTTAGAACGCCTTTGAACTGGAAAACGTTCCTTTCTCATGTGCAGCCAAACCCAATCTCCTGGTTCAAAGACCACCTTTTTCCTTCCTTTGTTTGCTTGCTGCACATACTGCTCAGTTCTTCTTTCAATGTTTTGCCTCGCCTTCTCATGAATCTGTCTAACAAATTCAGCTTTCGTCCTGCCATCTAGGTTAGCATGCTCAACAGGTAATGGCAATAAATCCAAAGGAGCTAAAGGATTAAAACCATACACAATCTCAAAAGGAGAAAACTTAGATGCAGAATGAACAGATCGATTATATGCAAACTCAACATGAGGCAAACATTCTTCCCACTCTTTCAAGTTCTTCTTAATTATGGCACGCAACAAAGTGGACAAAGTTCTATTCACTACTTCTGTTTGACCATCAGTTTGGGGATGACATGTAGTAGAAAACAACAATTTAGTACCCAACTTTCCCCACAAAGTCTTCCAAAAGTAACTCAAAAACTTTGCATCCCTATCAGAAACAATGGTTCTAGGCATGCCATGCAATCGCACAATTTCTTTGAAGAACAAATTAGCAATCCGTGGTGCATCATCAGTTTTATTACAAGCAATAAAATGAGCCATTTTAGAAAACCTATCAACCACCACGAAAATAGAATCATTCCCATGCTTAGTCCTAGGCAATCCCAATACAAAATCCATAGAAATGTCAACCCAAGGGTCACTAGGAATGGGTAATGGGGTATATAAACCATGGGGGTTTAACTTAGACTTTGCTTTCTTACAAGTAACACATCTCTCACAAATTCTTTCAACATCCCTTTTCATGTGAGGCCAAAAGAAGTGTTCTTGTAATACTCCTAAAGTCTTAGCTATACCAAAGTGTCCCATTAGACTCCCACCATGAGCCTCTTTCACAAGCAACTCACGCAATGAACTTTTAGGCACACAAAGTTTGTTTTCACGCATTAAGAACCCATCATGCCTAAAGTACTTATCAAACGCCACTTTCTCACATGCATTAAAGATATCTCTAAAATCAGCATCATCACAATACAATTCCTTGATGTATTCAAATCCAAGCAATTTAGCATCTAAAGTAGCAATTAAAGCATACCTGCGTGACAAAGCATCTGCTACAACATTTTCCTTGCCCTGCTTATACTTGATCACATACGGAAAAGTCTCTATGAACTCTACCCATTTGGCATGGCGCTTGTTCAACCTTTGCTGTCCCTTCAAGTGCTTCAACGATTCATGATCTGTGTGAATCACGAACTCCTTCGGCCAAAGATAGTGCTGCCAAGTATCCAATGCTCTCACCAATGCATAGAGCTCCTTGTCATAAGTAGGGTAATTTAGGGTCGCCCCACCTAGCTTCTCACTAAAGTATGCAATTGGCTTCCCTTCCTGCATAAGAACAGCACCAATACCATTTCCTGAAGCATCGCATTCAATTTCAAAAGTCTTTGAAAAGTTAGGCAAAGATAACAAGGGGGCGTTACTTAGCTTGCTTTTTAGTAATTGGAATGCCTTCTCTTGTTCCTCTCCCCATTTGAACCCAACATTCTTCTTAATCACTTCAGTCAATGGCGCCGCAATTGTGCTAAAATCTCTCACGAATCGCCGATAAAAACTAGCAAGTCCATGAAAACTTCGCACTTGCCCAACACTCGTAGGACTTTGCCATTCTTGAATAGCCTTCACCTTTTCCTTATCAACCTGAATACCTTGTGCACTCACAACAAAACCAAGAAATACAAGCTTATCCGTGCAAAAGGTGCATTTCTTCAGGTTAGCATATAACTTCTCTTTTCGCAAGACATCCAAAACATATTTTAAATGAATTACATGGTCATCTAGACTCTTGCTATAAATTAAGATATCATCAAAATAGACCACAACGAATTTGCCAATGAATGATCTCAAAACATGGTTCATCAATCTCATGAAAGTGCTAGGTGCATTAGTTAAACCGAAAGGCATAACTAACCATTCATATAAACCATATTTTGTTTTAAAAGCTGTTTTCCATTCATCTCCTTCTTTCATCCTAATTTGATGGTATCCACTTTTCAAATCAATTTTAGAGAATATGCTAGACCCATGCAACTCATCAAGCATATCATCTAAACGTGGAATGGGATGACGATACTTTACCGTGATATTATTAATTGCCCGACAGTCCACGCACATCCTCCACGTCCCATCCTTTTTCGGCACTAGCAATACTGGCACCGCACATGGGCTCATACTCTCTCTCACATACCCTTTCTCTAGTAACTCCGTCACTTGCCTTTGAAGTTCCTTCGTCTCCTCTGGATTACTCCTATAGGCTGGTCGGTTTGGAATGGATGCTCCGGGTACGAAGTCAATTTGGTGCTCTATTCCTCGAATAGGTGGTAAACCGCTTGGCGTATCCTCCGGAAAGACGTCACCAAAATCCTGCAACAAAGAGATAATAACACTAGGCAAAGAAGAATTTAGTTCGTTAGTGTTCAAAAGCGCTTCTTTGTACACAAGTACAAGAAGTTGGTTACAAAGCATCGCTCTTCTCACTTCACTAGCTCTAGCATAGAAATTCTTTTGCCTCCTCTCAAACTTACTCTCAATAGTCACTGGTTTTTCCACTCTACTTTCTTTTTTCTCAATTTCTTTTCTTTTTCCCTCACTCTCTTTCTTTTCCTCACCACTCACTCTCTTTTTCTTTTCAGCTCTCCGTTGCTCCTCCTCATTTTGCAACTTCAACTGATCAGCATAGGCTTGCTGTGGCGGTAAGGGTGCCAGAATGATTGTTCTCTTGTTCATCTCAAACGAATATTTATTGGTGAAGCCGTCGTGTTTAACTCTTCTGTCATATTGCCAAGGTCTCCCCAATAACATATGGCCGGCTTGCATGGGAACCACATCACAAAGTACTTGGTCCTCGTACTTCCCAATGCTAAAGGACACCAAAACCTGCTTGTTCACCCTCACTTCACCGCTATCATTCAACCACTGAAGTTTGTAAGGCCTTGGATGTGTAGTCGTGTGCAATGCTAGCTTCTCCACCATAGTTGTGCTAGCCACATTAGTGCAACTACCTCCATCTATTACCAAGCTACACACCTTGCCTAGCACTAGGCACCGAGTGTGAAAAATATTCTCGCGCTGCTCCTCATCCTCCCTTGCTTGCACACTGAGCGCTCTCCTTGCAACTAACAACTCGCCCTGTATAGCGCTCTCCTCTTCTTCGATATCCTCCAAAGGTGGCATAGCTTCAGCGCTTTCTTCATCCGTTTCATATTCCCCATTATCCAGAAGCATCATTACTCGCTTGTTCGGGCATTGAGTAGACACGTGGCCTCTCCCTTGACACTTCCAACAGATAATGTCCCGGTTTCGAGTAGTAGGAGTATTAGTAGTGTTAGGTTTACCTTGGTTTCCAAGGCTGGCCGTCCCCTGTTTGGGCTCGGTTTTGGACTTTGATGCCGCTGATTTCTCCTCATTCTTCCAAAGGGGATTTGATTTCCAAGAGGGTGTGGTTGGACTTTGGTTTTGGCGTAGGCTACCCCTCCTCTTAAGTTGTCTCTCTATTTTAATTGCCGTGTGAACCATATCTTCAATCTCGACATACGGCTGCAGTTCAACCGCATTGGCAATTTCTCGATTTAACCCGCTTAAGAACCGCGCCACGGTAGCTTCTCTATTCTCATCAACCTTGGCCCGAATCATGGCCATTTCCATCTCCTTATAATACTCATCAACACTACGATTCCCCTGTGTAAGCCCTTGTAATTTTTGGTACAATTCCCGATAATAGTGATCGGGTACAAATCGCTTCTTCATCAGGCGCTTCATCTCTTCCCATGTCTCCACGGGCCCTTCATCACTACGCCTTCGCTCTGTCATCAAACGATCCCACCAAACAAGTGCATAATCGGAAAATTCAATAGCTGCCAATTTAACCTTTTTGGACTCGGAGTAATTATGGCAAGCAAACACCAATTCCACTTTCTTGACCCACTCAAGATAGGCCTCGGGGTCATTCTTCCCTTGGAAGGATGGAATCTTCATTTTGATCCCATTCATGTTGTCATCCTCCCGATTAGTTCCTCTACCAAATCGCCTACCATTCCGTCGGTTAGCGGTTATCGAATCAATGTCACTATCTCCGTCATCAAAACTATCTCGGTAATAGTTATTAGGATCATTCTCAGCCCTCCTTTCTCTAGGCTGCATTCTCCCAGTCCTTTGAGCACTACGCGATTTGCCAGATTGTTCATGTTGAGCGCTCTCAACTCTATCTACTTTCACCTGCATTCGTTTTAATTCGTCACTGATCTCCTCCACTTGCTCTCTAAAGCCACCCAACTCCTCTCTCATCATATTTTGTAAGGTACTTGTCATGGCTTCTTGGAACAACTTAGGATCGAAGTTCGACATATTGCTGCAAAACAGAGATTAGCACAATATAAAGAAATAAAGATTTCCTCACTGCACTCCCTTACGTGTTTCACTCAGAATATGTCACTCTGATTTTACCGCTCGTGTTTAGCTCTCAAAAGTAATGATAACCCTCACAATTTCACCTTTTGGAACTTTCAAACAAATCGAAAAGCCAGAACCTTCGCCTTGGTTCCCAAACAGACCAATCACAACCCAGACAGATCAATTGTATGGTAGGACAAGTATGTTTTCACCAAGAACTCAATAAACAGGAATCCCAGTGAATTATGGACACGATGTGAAGCGAGAAAATCGATAAGAATGAGCGAAAATTCAGTCTTGTGGAAACAAGATTTTTGGAATCCTTGGACCCTATATAACCCAAATCCAAGAAGAAATAATTGCGAATTTCGGAAATTTTTGTACTTTTTTTTTTTTTTTTTTTTTTTTTTTTTTTTTTTTTTTTTTTTTTTTTTTCTGGGTGTCTCGACTTCTACTTTAATCTGGTGTAGTCGAAATTTCCAGAATTCAAAATTTTAGCAGAATAAAAAGCACAATTCAAATCGACAATTAAAAAAAATTCGCAATCGAAATTCGCACTGTTTGTACGCAGCAATCAGAATTAATTAACCCTAATAGGCGAAACTCAAAACTAGGGTTTATACGCAGCAATCGAAACTCATCACAATCGAATCTCAGCAACTAGGGTTTATATGGAGTTATCGAAGTTTCTACTAACCCAACAATCAAGAGCAGATTCGAAACGCACTTAGTAAGAACAAATACGAAGATCAATCATCAACAAGTTCGAAAATTACTCAGCCGCACAGATTCGATAATTATGTAGCAAAACAGAATCGATATTTTTTTTATTTTTTTATTTTTGGAATCGAAATTAACAACCCTAGGTTTAAGAAGATACGAATTAAAGCAGCCTACGAATTTATCAAAACAGAAGCAAACGAAAGATAAAACCTGGATAGAAAAATTCCCTTTGATACCAACTGATATGAAACCACGATCGTATTTCTACCCAATAAGATGAATCCGCAACCCTTGACGCTGAAAAACGCAAGAACCTTGGAACCACGCGAAGTTAGTGAAGGTGGAACCTCGACCCAATCCCGAAAACGAGAAAGAACCTTGGTATAGTCGTAGACAAACAATCAATCGATGGGTTAATTGATTGCTAAGTCGAAGAACAACAAGAACCCTAATTCTGGCTGTTCGAGACGTTCTTAGAACGCAAGAGGTGAAAAACACTCGAAAATTAATTAATCAAAGCTGCCTAAAAACAATAGCGTTAGCTCCTTTAAATAGGAGTAATTAAACCTACTAGGTCTAGGAAAATAAAGAAAACGAAATTAATTGGTTTCCCACATAACTTGGGCCCCAAGCAAAACTAAAAATAAATTAAACTTAAAATAAACAAAGCCTAGCCCATTTATCTAATACATGCTTTTTAATCCCTTGGGCTGCTATTTTGAACATCTTCAATTGGGCCTTTAAGTAATGTCTTCCATTCTTGAACCCGATCCCCTTCAATGATCCTCCATGCTTCAGCTTTGCTCATCATCTCTTGGACCATGGTCATAAGTGCCTCCTTGATCTTCTTGGCTCTAGCTCGAGTGATTGGGCCACTTGGAACCCGGATGGGATCTGCACAGCCTTCACTCCATGATCTAGCTCCAGTGTTATTCTTGGGCTCATCAGGTATTGATGGCAATAACAAAGGGACATGGTAACTGAGAAGTTGACTGAGATCTATTGAAACGTATTTCAACAGACTTATCATTCTTGCGGAGAAAAAATGACTGGATTGAGGAAACAGAAACTGGGTGTTCCTGTTCATGAAGTTTCTTATACGTTGTGATCCATGTTTTTGGAAGAAGCTTAATAAGTTCATCATGAGGCATTTGCTTCGGGATTGAACCCACATGGGGAGTTTGACTGGAATCAATTGTAAGCATTAACGCATTTGAATCAGCAGAATTGGGAATGGATAAATCGAAAGCATGGTTCTAAATTCGATATACCATTTGATGGTGGATTGTAGCTGCTGAAGTACCATTAACCATAGGAGCTGCAGTAACTTTGATCTGAATTTTCAATGCTTCTAGCAAATAGGGATCTTACAACGGGATGTTGAAATTGGGATACAACATCACAAATACCATACCATCGTTGAGAATTGCATGTACTGTACCGAGACAAGCTTGCTGATACTGCTAGAATCTTGAATCAACCAACGCAATAAGAGCAAAAACTGGGAGACCTTTTTTACCATGAAAGGTAACTGCTAAGCGGACTGCATCAAAGTGAAGATGAGTGTAGCCTTGAGCAATAGCCATTCTTGGAAGATCAACTGGGAGAGGAACAGAGAAGAAATGTTCTTTCTATCCAGAGGGAACAACTATATCGTCAAACTTTGAAGCCTGGATATATTATTTTACTACGAGTTTGGACGATTCAGAGTTGATTAACTGCTTGATACTTTTAGAAAAAGTTTTATTATAAGGTTTAGCAAAGACATGGTAAGGATTTACCATGGGGAGAACTAGTTCTTGAATTTTTTGATCATTAGGTAAAAAAGACACTTCATATAAAGAACCTAACCTATTATTTTCAAAACGAGAAGAATTGAAAGATAAAGACGATCTAGCTAATTGAGCACTATTTTTAGAATGCTTGGGGAAATTTGCTATAAAAATATTTTTGATAAAAACCAAATTTCTTCACCTAAGGATAACAGACTAAAGATTCTATTCTTCTAAAAACCAATTTCCCAAATTATGTTAACACTTCCTTGTCATCACTATCAAACTGACTAGTTTATAATTATATAGCTACATTTTTCCTTTCAGTTCAGTATTTCGAGCTAAATGACATCATAACGTCTCACTAAACTGTCAACAAAAAGCTCTAGGACTTTCGACTGTAAAGGATAACATCTGCTTAATAATTATAAAAATTAACCCCTGTTTTCTGAGTAAATTAGCTTCTATGTTTTCTAATGTGAGAGATCCATGCTAAATGGTGGTCACAGAGCATATTAATCAAGGAGCCAAAATCTCATACTAATCAATGAGATAATTATCTGTTTGGGAATAACTTACTTGAAGAGTGAGAACCTTAGTCTAAACCTTTGGGTTCAGAAATCTGTGAGAAGACTACTCACGAGAGAAGATACTAACAACTTCTGATAACATAGAAGCTAATTTAATAAGCGAAGCAAATCCATAACGACCCAGATATTCCCTGGTGTTTCTATACGCCACAAAGCTTACGGAACAAAGCTCATTGATCGTGATCTTTTACTCGGATTTGATGTTATCCACAAGATTTCCAACCTGCGATGGTCAGCAGATTGTTTATGCTACAAGAATTATTTCCTTCCATGGATTCCTCCATAGAATCTATTTCAGCTCAATCCTGCCCTCCTCCCTGATGCACAGGTTGAATTTCTACAAATAGCAATGCATATCACCCAAAACCTTGATATTGACTCCATCAAAAGTTAGTTGATTGAAACTTCTTGTGCTGATTCTCACGCTGAGTTTTTACTTAAATGTAAGAATCCACTCTGGCAAAATTCTCAGTTTTTCATAACTTTGCCTTTCAAGAAGAATGAAGATGTCAATCCATTAAGAGCTACCCATTCAGGAATGAATCCTGAACACTTTGCTCTAGCTCTCCAAGAAGTCAATACTCTCAAAAGTCAATGATTGATTGAAAATACAAACTATCCATGGGCGTGTGAATCTTTCTACGTTAACAAGAGATCCAAGCAAGTACGTGGAAAACTTAGGCTGGTAATAAATTACCAACCCCTCAATCACTCTTTAGCCAGTGACAAGTTCCCACTCCCAACGAAGCATTCTCTATTTGGCTAGATCTCCAATGCGAAAATTTTCTCAAAGTTTGACCTTAAGGCAAGATTTTGGCAAATTGTCATAAGACAGCGTTTTGTATTCCTGATCACCATTTCCAATGGACGGTTATGCCGTTTGGTTTAAAAAATGTTCCTTCAGTATTTCAAAAGGCTATGATCAGAATCTTCTAGCCTTTACTGCCAAATGCATTAATCTACATTCATCTAGGTTTTGGTTCTTAAAGGTGCTACAAATTGTAAGGAATTTCCCTAAGTGAATGTATGGTTGTTCACTATCAAGGCCATGTAACTTAGGTAGCATATTAATGGTAGCAGGCCTAATTTTGAATTGAGCTGCATTAGTGGTCGAAAGGGTGATGCACATAGGAGGCTTAGCTATAACAGGAGCAAAATAGTTATTTAATGTGCGATTATTAGCCATTATGAGATTTACAGCGGGAAAGATTAGTTGTCTTCTAATTATTCGACCACTTCTAAGTTGCATAAACTACGCAAAATCCTAGTTGCAAGCAAATCCTAAGGGCAATCTAATTAAGCAATGAATTAATGAGGGCTGAGTATTTTAATATAATTAATGATCTAGGCTTGACCTACTCTAATCGAGAAAATTGTAAGCTTACCAATTAAGGCTTCCAATCTAATAACCGGTTAAGTTCTCAAGAAATACTGGAGGGGTCACAAACGGTCCCACTTAAAACCCAGCTACCTTCGACAGCAAGCTGCCGTTTTGACAAAACTTAGTTAGGCGTTGCTAAATTAAAAAGGTACTCACTGGAGTGGCCAACAATTATCTTGTACTCTCTAATTAATTTTAGATTAATGAATTTAAGACTCAGGGTTTAACAAGTGCAAGGTGGTTTTTAACTTAGGTGGGCAAAAATTGGTGATGAAATCTAATCCTTATCTTGATAGGAAAGTTGCCCTTAACTAATATATTAATGCAAATGCTAAATTAAATATGCACAAATAAAAAACCAAATAAAAAAAAATAGAAAGACCTAAGTGTAAAGCGTCTAAGTTATCTAACCTAAAAGTAAGAGGGAACCTAAAAACGTATAAATTATCTAGTCTAAAGGCAAAAACAAATAAAATAAATAATGATGGAAATAATTTTATTTTAACTTTCCTTCTTCTTTTTTTTTATCAGAAATATTTTTTTTAATAGAAAAAATGAAATTTTTTATTTTTTTTAGAACTGTTTTTTTTTTCAGAATTAATAAAAGGATAATTAAAACTTTTTTTACTGAGGTTTTCGTAGGCAAAAAGAATTGTGCATTGTTTTCAAAAGTCAAACTACTTAGGTTTCCTCAAACAAGAATTCTTCAAACAGTGGCTTTGGAATTTTTATTTTTTAGTTTTTTTAAACTAAAACAGTGCACTGTTCACGTGTAATTTTTTTTTATTCCTTGTTGCTGTGTTGTTTTTTCAGATTTAAATTTGGTAGTAATAAAAAGAAAACGATAATAACAATAATAATAAAACTGTTTTTTTTTCTTTTGAACTTTCTATTTTTATTTTTCAGATTTTTTTTCGAGCACTTTAATTATTATAGTGAAGGAGGTCCAACAATTAAGAGGTCTCCTTAGACAAGAATTCCCCAACCAATGGCTCAAAGAAACAACAGTGGACAATTAACTCTTTTTTTTTTTTTTTTGAAAACTAAAACATTGCACGGTTAACTGTCAAAAAAAAATTATACCTACTTTTTTTTTAATAAAATAAGAAATAGGGAGGGTGGCGGAGGTTTTAAAAAAAATATTTAGAATTTTTCCAAACTTCCTCGAATATTATGAAACTTGAAATTGGCAACATCGCCAATGATTTAAGGGGAATTTTTATAAATAATTCGTCGTTAATACCTTTAAAGTAGGAGTCAATCCAAATTCAAGTTAATACCTCTAAAGTAGGAAAGCTTGTCGAAATCCAATATTTTAAGAATATAAATTAAAACAATTTTAAAATTTTTATTTTGAAATTATCTAAACTATGAAATTAAATTAATTAAATTAATTAAATAAACTAATTAAATTAAATCAAGCAAGCAAGTAATCAACAATAAGAAATTTCAAGGAAAAAGAATCCACCACCATGGATATAAACAAAAAAGTATCTAATTATATTTTTAATATTCATCCCTACTATATAAACAAATTCAAAATCACCATCATTCTTTCTTTAAAACTAATGTAAATAAAAATAGGCATCGTCTGTATTCCCAAATTGGTTATCACAAGAGATCCTTCATTTATATTAAAAATAATTAAAATACTAGAAAGAAAACACACGTTATAATAATGGTAATTTCAAAATCTATTTTAATTCGGGACGAATAATTAAAAATCAATTAGAATTCAATTAAACCCATTACATCCATGGCGATTTCATCCCTCCCCTTTGGGAGAGAATTTAGCCAAGCATATTAAATAAAGAACACATTAAAACAAAATAATAATTCATCATCAAAATTAAAGTACTTAAATACAAACTATAAAAAATTAGAAAGAAAACTAGAAAGCGTCCCTATTTATGAAGCTCGAACTAGCGTGTACCGCACGGCTTTACCCTGTCCAAAAATGAAAAAGAAAATAGGAGAACTTGCGTGTACCGCACGGCTCGAACTAGCGTCCCTATTTGTGTAGCAGCTTAACTTAGTCCTACCATGAAAAATTAAAAAAGATCTCCATTGGTAATGGTTTATTCCTTATGATTTAAATGGGAGAACTTGGGGGGAAAGGCTTGTTCTTGGAATCATTCATTCCATACTTAAAACTTGAACCAAACGTATGAATCATTTCGGAATGGAATTTAGCATTCCCAGAATGGTTTAAATCCTGAACCAAACGAGCTATCGGTGATTTGTTTTTGAAATTAAAGCACCTACTTGAATTCGCAGAGGAGAAAGAAAGGTTTGATGCGGTTAAAAATTACCGCCTAGAATAATTTGTATCATTTAATAATTTGTATCTTAAATGACTTGGGATTCCGGCTGGCAGATTGTAAATTTTTTATTCAATAATTTCTCCTAATGTAGTATAGAAGTGTCGGTGAAATTTGATGAAAATAGATATTGCCAAAAATAAACTAACTAAAGTAAAGAAAGTCAAGACGTGAAAGACAGATTTTACGCCTCTAAAATAATTTCCAAGTACATACAAGTTTTAATAGTGTTTTTTCTTTAATAATATAAGGATTATAAATTTATAAGGGTACACTTCAACACATTATATATTTCTTTGATACAGAGGTATTATAATATAATAATATTTTTAATAGAAATATAATTGATTAATTTTGCAATAATGCAAATGGAGTCCGACAGTGACACTGTTGAAAAAAGAAAGGGGCAATTAAAAAAAGGGCTTATTAGAGAAAGATTTTCACACTAAAGTCAAGGAATAATTTTTTTTTAAATAAAGGGCCTATTTTTTATTTTATTGATAATATGACATGTTTCTTTTTTTTTTCATTATAAAATGACATCCCAACCCTTAAAATAAACTAAAAAATACCAATATGCATTAAAATATGGATTGCAATATGAACTTTACATTTTATATTTCACTGCAATATGAACTTTGCAGTCCATATTTTACTGCAACATGAACTTTGCAGTCCATATTTTTGGTGCAAAGTTCATATTGCAGTTCATATTTTACTGCAATGTGAACTTTGCAGTCCACATTTCTAGTGCAAAGTTCATATTGCAGTCCATATTTCACTGCAATATTCATATTTTTTGTGCAAATTTCATAAAGAGGGGGTAATTTAGGTAATATATAACATGTTTTTATTAATTAAATGATATTTAAATTTATTCAAATACATTCATTTAAAATATAAAACAAAATAGGCTTCTTACACTAATTACTAATTAAAAATAGGCCCTTCATTCAAAAAAATATTATTCATTGGATTTTTGGTAAAAATCAATGTATAATAAGCCCTTCTACCTAATTTCTAAAAAAAGAAATAATTGGAGTGGGAAGAATAAATGCTCTCTCGGTTTCGTCATCCTCGTGCTATATTCATACTAGTGATGAGCAAATAGGTTTTAATAAAATAATAATATTTACTCATAACCTTTTGTCCTTAGCCAATACTCAAATTCCGAGTTTTTTGTCGAATTAGAGTTGTTTTGAAACTTATTTAAATAAATATGGTACTTTTCATCTTATTTAGAAAAATAAGATGGAACATAAAAACGCTAGTAACACGGAGAATTTTACACGTAAAAACGCCGGTGGCACTAACGATTTAAAAAAAATAACCAACTTAAAAATGCCACTAGCAATGGTTAAATCGCCAGTAGCAGTAGCGATTTTACCTGTAAAAACGCCACTGGCATTGGCGTTTTTAAAAAAGCTTTTTTTTTTTTTCAATTTTTTTTTTCAAATCCGAATATTTTTTTTAGTTCAAATTTATGTATAAACAATACATTTTATATTAGCATTTAAATAAGGCACTGTAAGAGATGATCTTTCTTTGACTGATCAATGCTCCAATAATCCATCTTTGGGTGGACCTTTAGGTGGTTCTCTATTCAAACTCTTTAAAATTATTAATCGGGATGGTGTTTTTAACTGAATTTCGTTTGGGGTAGTGACATCTTTCATTATGAGGTTAATCGCGGTGGCTTTATCAATGGAATTCACGCACTTTTTCTTCTTCGAGTTCCTTCTTTACATGCTAAGACTATTTTGGGTGTTTAGTCATTCATACTTATTCTATTCTTTTGTTAGAGTGCTCTGCTTATTAAGCATGTCTTAATACTTGTGTATATCTGCCTAAGAAATAGTGTTAAAATAAGTTTTTTAGAGTACTTATGTCATTTGTCCAAAAAAAATACGCGATCTGCTTTCAACACCCATAATAATTCAAACCTTAAAGTAAGATTATAGTTTATGGTTAGTACTTCGTACACTGAGCGAGGATACCAAGATGTTAAAAGGGTTAATATACGTATATTTTTGTTACTTAACTTAGCCTTTTTTGTGTATAAACATTGAGCTTTTGTAATATATAAATGTACTTTTACCCTTCTACATAACACTTTACATATATATACATAGATAGAAAATTTTAGGGGGCCCAAGGCAACAACAATTTTTGCTATACTCTCGAACCGACCATGATGATAGACTCAATTCATTAACCAATGTATTTACGACGCAACACAATATCAGTTGAATGTGCCCTCGTAAAAGAACTCACGTGAAAATATTATTATGAATTTCCATGGAAAAATCAGTAATTTTTATTCTTGATGGAATGGATTTTGATTCCTCCTTTTCTTCATTTTTGATTCCTTCAATGGAATGGATTAGATTTCCCGCAACTTTACTCCAGCCGAACAGGACTTTGCAACAAATTAGATTTCCTTCAATATATAAAATGTATTGTTTATATATAAATTTGAACTAAAAAAAATATTAGGATTTGAAAAATAAAATTGAAAAAAAAATAAAATAAAAAAAAAACTTTTTTAAAAACGCCAGTGCCAGTGGCATTTTTACAGATAAAATCACTACTGCTACCGGCGATTTTACATGTAAAATCGCCATTGCTAGTGGCGTTTTTAAGTGGGTGCTTTTTTTTTTTTAAATCGTTGGTGCCATCGGCATTTTTATGTGTAAAATTGCCGGTGCTATTGGCGTTTTTATATTCAACCTCATTTTCCTAAATAAGATGAAAAGTACCTCATTTACCTAAATAAGTTTCAAAACAACTATAGTTAGACAAAAAAACTCCTCAAATTCCTTCCAATTTGTTTTCAATTGTTCCTACGGGAAATTAGTAATTGGCCCAATATTTTCATATGTTGAATACTCAGATCCACATCGTTTGAGTAATTAGTGAACAGCCCTTATTTTTGTTTTTGGCCCAAATTACTTAATATGTTTAATTCTATATTGTTATTTTTATTCTGATGTAAATGTCATGTTTGTCCTTTTTTGGTATTTGGGGTTTAACCCGTCTGGTAGTTACGTTGGATTTTTTATATCCTAGATTTAAGTAAATTGTTAGTCATTTATCTTGATAACTACCTTTACAATATTTATCCATTCAAGTAAGTGTTTTTGTTGCATCTTTATCATTTTGTTAGATACTCCTATATTTTTTCCGATCTATATAGTCCTTTACGTTTGCAGTTCGTTGTTTCTAATTGCTTTTTGTCTGCTTGTTCTCATATTGCATTCACTGGAGCCTGTTCATTTATACGGAATAGGTAATGTTAGCATTTTTTAATCTTAGTTTTGCTTCATAATCTAATTATGTTAGTACATGTAATGTGTTTGTTTGAGATTACTAAGTCAAAATTTTCCTGACATTTTACATTATGTTGTAATGCATTAATATTGATGATATTTTTCTAGTCATGCTTATTTTTGTAAAAAAATATTAGTTATTTTTGATTTTTTACAACTCGTGTAGTTGGTAAAACACAATAAACTCCTTTTTTTGAAGTCACATCAATATTTTTCTAGATTTATCAGCTGTATTGGTACTTGTTATGTCCTTTCAAATTAATATGACTTCAAGTTCATATTATCATAGATTTAACAGTTGTATTATAAGCTATTTTGTGATTTTGATTTAATATGACTACACAAGGGGATTACGAACTTCTCCACCTTTAGAGGTATATGGATATATATTATATAAAATGACTACTGAAGTTGAAGTGTTGTATTTGCACTATTCTGTTGATATACTAGTCATATTAGGAGAATCATTTTTTCGTACTCATAACAGCAATATTGATGTCATTATGACTATCGCATGTATTTTCTATTTTGCATTAAATATTAATGCCATAGCAGTTGGTTACATGTATTATGATTTCAACAGTTGTATTATGACTAATACCATGTCATTGACTTTATTTCAATATTAATTTAAATGTAATTTGGTTATGAAATTTTCACAACATTAACACATGTTCAATCCTACACGTGAGAATCATCTATATTATGGCTTTAATATGGTTTTCCATCGGTTTTTTGTGTTTATCTTTTTAGTCGTATTATTTGGATTTAGTGTGATAAACATGTTTTGGCAGTTTGGCTAAATGGATTTCAATGTTGAAGTTAGCTGTAAGTTTGGCAGAAACTATGTTTGTTAGGATTTTAGATATTCTTCGTTTGAATTTCAAAAATTGGGTAATCATAATAACCAACAAAATCTTATTTTAGATTTTTTTAATTTAACAATTAATATTAGGATCAGAAAATAAAAAGGGCAAGAAAGGAAAACCAAAAAATGAATTAAAATAACTAAATTTATTAAATTAAAAACAAAACCATAATTATCCAATAAATTGGGCCAACAACTAATTAACATATCCAAATGGGTTAAATGCAAAACAATTCAAAAAAATTGGGGTAAATACAAAAAGCCCCTTGTTCCAGTGTTCCTAAGACGAGAGGAAAAAAAGTGGGACCCACTATATATATTCCAAATTATTTATTTGTTGATTTTGTATTTTTAGAATACACAGTAAACTATAAAATATACAACACAAATTTAGATGGCACTATCCCCCATGCACAGTATCATCTCATCTGTCCCACTATTCCGGATGAAAAATTCATCCATACCACATTCAATCCAAATTAAGTTCAGAAAATAGAAGTTTTAGAGCATAATGTGTGTGAGAGAGAGAGAGAGAGATAAACTATAGCAAGAATCTATCAAGATTTCATAGTAATAAGTCCACATACAAGAAAACTAGTAGTAACAAAAGAGTCCACAAGTTGCACCAACGGAAGAATAACAAAAAGTTCACAAGAAAACTAGTAAGTGACCAACCCTAAGCATGATTTTGACGGAAAAGGGCAATTCATAACAACATTAGGAGTGAATATATTCCGGCAAATTATAATATCCTTCAATAAAGTCTTTTGCCGTCTCGCTTACAACGGAGATTTGTGACATGATTAGTCTTCGCTATTAGTCTTTTGGAGTCATGTATATGGATAGTGCATTTTTAGTACGGATCGGACTTTTTAACGACGGTTTTTTGTTGCCAAAATATTGTGGAGATATTTTTAGCGATGAAAAACTGTCACAAAAAGTCCAATCCGTACGAACTAGTTTGCTCTTCAATCTTCTGTGTATATGTATGCCAATATGTATGGAGTGTGCATCCAGCTCCCTAAAATTAAAAACCTACCACAACCCCACAAATTTAGATCGAGATGTATATATAATTATATATGTATGAAATGAAAAAATAAAAGAAAAGAAAGTGTGAAAAAAAAAAAAAAAGTGAATTGATTTCCGATAGAAAAGAGAGAGACAATAGTCCTATATATTGTCCCTAACACTTACTTTAAATAAAGTAAAAATAAAAAAGACTTTATCACCCCGGCCAAATCTCTCTTCTCTCTCTTTCCTTCAAAACCCAATTCACACTAGATTCTTACAAGTTCTCTTCTCTCTCTTTCCTTCAAAACCCAATTCACACTCAACCAAACAACACCTTAAAGTTTTAGAGCATAAAAAAGAAAAAAAAAATACAAACTATAGCAAGAAGCTAGCTAATAAGATTTCATATTAGGTCCCCAAGGAAATAAAAAAAAAAAAAAAAAAAAAAGTCTACAAGAAAACTAGTAAGTGACGGACATCGGACGCGGACGACAACCACGACAACGACGACGTCGACCACGAGGGTAGTAGATGCATGATGTTGACGGATAAGGGCAATCTATAAGTTGAAGATTCTTTATATCCAGGCAAATTATAATTTCCACCAACAAAAGTCTATTTCCTCCTGCAAGCTGGGCCAGCTGGCAACGGAGATCCGGGTAATACCCTGTAGAATTGAATATGGCCTTTAGAATGTGCTGCGCTGTGTAAGCATATCCCATACAGCAGTGTATATTCCCATTTTCCAGTATCTGTCTGAGGTGATAATGTTGACGGAACTTGGGTGCGAGGCTGAAGTACTCATATTGGTTGTAGTAGTTGTCCGCGCAGGTACCGTGGATGTTCCATTCATGCTTCCAGAATTCCTGGCCATTAGGAGTCTGTCGACCCGAGAGATCAGGCCAATCTCTTGATAGATGGCCTTCGAGTTCCCCCTGTTCATTGATCAAAAGATAATTGACGGAAGTTACGATTTGGACCTAAGTGAAATAACGGAAAAAGTTTAATGGTACTTTTGATAAGAAATGAAATTCGTTGGTATAACTGAAAAATAGGATAAAGTACGTTGTGCTTATTGGTCATTTATCCATAAATTAAATGTTTTTAAAAACATATGCATCTCATCATATATATATATATATCCCATACTGCATTTTTTCCAGTTCTAAACAACAAAAATCCTCAGATCCTTAATTAGCACTAGAATTAGCAGCATCCCAAATTCATCTCACTGTCAGATCCCTAATTCAACATACATAATACAGACAAAATACTCATCATATACACACCCACATAAAAATCTAGAGAGGCTCTGCAGATTTAATTAATTTGTTTTGTGCTGTAAAAGAGAATTGAAGACCGAGAACAGAAATGGCTGCAAACAACAGTTAACTTACAACTATAAGCTTATATGCTCTACTCGGGTTGTATGCCGGCCCAGGGGGGTTGCAGCCATTTGGGGGTGGAGGCGGGTTGCCGTCCGGCCAAATGCCGTGGATAGTAAATTCACTCGGGATGTTTCTTATGCATTTAGCATTTACCAAACAATAATGGGGTCCCCACTGGGATGCAAATTTGAGGTGGGGGATCACTTGTGGGCTAACAATTACAAAGTGAAACAAGAGAAAGAGAGAGAGAAGCATTTGATGCATTTAGTACGTGTAGACTGAGAAAATTAAAAAGAAAAGTTAAAAAGAGAAGAAGAAGAAGAAGGAATTGGGGATTTTCTTTGTATGGGAGTTTGGGGTAAATTAGAAGAAGATGGATGTTCTGTGTGTTGGCGAGAGGAAGACTTAGACAGACAGATATAACATATTCTTACTTGGGCCGCAAGAAAATTCATTTTCTTTTTTTCTTTTTGACAAATATAACATATTCTTAGAACTCTCAAAAACATATAATAATACAATATATTTCTAAAAAATTCGACCTTTTCACTTTTTAAGTAAGAATCCATACTATCTGACGTCAAAATTTATTTAAGATAAATAATGATCTAGCTATAAACGTAATTGTATTAAATTATAAATTGTGAAATGGACAACAAAATTGAAAAAACAAAATAGCAAAGATGGATAAAGTCTTTATGGACAGGTAGCACGGGTTCAAGTCTCATAAATTATCTGTTCGATCTCTTTCTTTGTAGCATTGATCAAATGAAGAGTCTCGCTGATCAATCTTGAGTAATTTGAAACTCAAAATATATATTCGAGTAGAAAAATACTTTTACTCATATAAAGTCATTACACTTGTCTACGTATTTATGATATGAACTAATCTAGCTTAAATGGTATGACTTTCTACACTACACAAGAATGGGTAGGATTTGATTCCCGTTAGCAACAGTCTGATGGAGTAGTTGAAGGATAGCAATGCGGTGTAGCAAAGATATGGATTTTTCTTTTCCCACAATCTCCTTCATTCATAAAGTTTTTCTTTTAATTTAAAACATAATATTAAGTGTAATATATAATTTCTTTTCTTTTATACCGTCTAATCTCTAAAATCCATAATTTATACATCAAAAATTCATGTTCTTACTTCAAAATTTTAATTGTCAAATTTCAAAATCTCTTTTATTGATACTGGTTTTTAATCTCTCAAATTTTCTTATACAATGTAACTTCAAATTCTCAATTGGCAGGGCGACTTGTTTCAAGTAATTGCTTAGGCTCAAACATTCTCCCTGTTGCCACAAAAAACCTTTAGGGGAAAGATATATATATATATAATTCGTACATTCTTATTATGATTATTTTAAGAGGTAGTCATATTAGAAGTGTGAGATAATTAATAAGAATGATTATTCAAGCCTAGCTACACAGATCATGTGCACGGGGAATTAATGATCATGTCATAATGTAATACTTTGGAGGCAAGAACTTGTACAAAATAAATCATGCAAAATGAGACTTTTTACGTTAAATAATCAATAACACTGTCTGAAATCAAAATTTAAGATTTTGTTTAATAACAATATAAAAAATAAATATTTAATTTGTATAAATAGTTAAAAAATAAATTAAGACACATAATAAAAAAACACTAAGGCTCTGTTTGGTGGCTGTTTATTTTTCAAAATTTTAAAGACTCAACTTAAAATCAACTTAACTTTACACTTCCTAAAATTTATTTTACTTTACTTTTTCTCTCTAAAAAAACCTTTAAAACACCATAACTTTAAATCCAAAAACCAAAATTAGATAAAAAAAATATATATTTGAAATCTAATCATCGAGATCTATAAAATAAGATCCATTGTGACTATTTTTTATGAGAATTTTTAGTTGGTTGAAAAAAACTCAAATAAAAATCAATTCACTTTTCAACGTACTTCCAAATTCTACCGAACACCAGATTTTAAAAACTCAACTCAAAATATTAGCCAAACACCATTTTAATTTATAATTCGTGCTCAAACTCCACCTTTTAAAAATAGGATATTACTTATATAATAATAATAATAATAATAATAATAATAGGATATTACTTATATAATAATAATAATAATAATAATAATAATAATAAGGAACAAAATTCAAGACTACTCATTTTCTAACTCAAAGTGAATTCAACGCGTATTCATTTCACTCCTCATTATGCTCTCATGAGTCAAGAGTCAAGACTACTCATTTTCAACACAAAGTTGTCCTCTTGAACAAATTTCTTTCACATGGATCCAGGGGTGTACTTTTAAAAATAGTTAATAGTGGATTTGTGGGTCATATTAAATTTATTTTTTGAAATATTAAAAAGTAATTATTTTTACAACAAATTATTGGCTCATACTTTATTCAAGTAAGATAAATCTGCTCTGTAAATAATCTAGCTATAAACGTAATTGTATTAAATTATAAAATGTGAAATGGAGAACAAAATTGTGGCTTCATTGTGGGTCATATTAATTTTTGTTTTCTATCAAAAAGTTGAATCTTTAGAATTTATCAGTCTGCCACGTTGAAGTAATACATATTCATTAATTACTATATATAGATTTTTCTCGATTTAACTTTTTATAAAAATTATTTCTTACCAGTTTATTATCAAACATATTTAATCATTGATATTGAACCTTATTTTGTGTAGGGACATATGCTAGTATTTTATGAGCTGAGAAATAGCGGCACATTCCTCTAAGGGCATCTCTAACCCAAAACACCATTTTAGTGTTGATTTAGTATTAAAATGGTGTCATTTTTACACCATATTTTTTTTCAACTCCAACCATAACACCAAATTTAACACCAAAAAGTATATTCTCTCAAAAAATATAATATTCTCTTTATTATTCTATTATTTTATATCATCATATAAATTATTATATTTTACTAATTATTTTATTATAGATATTATTATTAATTAACTTATAATAATTTAAATAATTATAATTTATAAAACTAAAAATCACTAAATTAACATAAAATATTTATTATGAAAATAAACATTACAATAAAATTATTAATATTTCTAATTAAAAAATTAAACTAAAAAGTTAAATTAGAAGTATAAAAATGACATAATTGATATTTATAAGTAAATAACAATAAAAATAAAAAATAAAAAAAAATAGTGGGATGCGTGGGGTGAATAGTGTTGCACAACACTATTCATTGCATCAAATTTGGTGCAACTTTTGGTGCTTTTTTGGAGCAATTTAGTGAGATGGTGCTGCATTGGAGATGGTCTAATAATTGTTGCATTTCTTGAATCCCGTGATGTTTCTGCCCAAACACGCCACTTCTTGGCTTTACATGCCGTACTCCTCTTTATGGAAAGACCCATATCAGTTAGTAAACAGCATGATTGTCACTCCATTAACTCAATTTATTTTCCTTTTTCATCTTTCAATCAAACGGAGCCTAAAATTCTGAATTTCCATATGAATAAGAAATTTCATTTTCTTTTAGAATTTATATTTACTATATGTTATTTAACTATTAGGATGTTTTGACGACCTTCTATATTATAAATAGAGGCGGAGTCAACAATATTAATATATTATTTAAGTGGGGTTAAATTAAGGTTGGCCTTAAGTTTTGAGGAGTTCTAAGTGAAAACAAAAATTAGGGCCTTTTTGTATTTCTATAAATTTATGTATCTTTTTTAAAGCATATAATTTTATTTTTGCATATTCATATTTTCTTGATTCGCTGCCATGATTGATTTTGATTTAGTGTAGGGTTATTTTAGGGCAAATAGTAAAGGTACATCTATTTTTTAATTAGAGAACATCTTTTTTAATTTAATTTTTTTTTTACTACATATTTTAAGGCACATTTTTTAATTAGAGAACATTTATTCTGTTTCTGAAACGTTAAAAATGATATACTAAAATTAATTATATATTTTGAATTATCTTTATCAACTCAATATTAAACTTACTATAACCAACAAATAAATATATTAAACTCAATATTAACTTATCAAATAACAATCTAATAAGCAATTCAACCTCAATAACAAAATTTAATATCAATATATATTTAACAATCTAATAAACAAATCAACATTAATAAATAATAACCAACAAACAATATATTAATAAACAAACACATAAAAGCAAATATCAACATGAATATCAATATTTAACAATCTAAGAAGCAAATCAACATTAAAGCACCTAAATCTTAATATTCAAAATAATAATAAAAAAATAATATAATATTATAAGAAAGAAATTTGTCCTAAGAGGCTAAGAGCTACGAAAAAAATAAAAAGGGGCTCGAAAGAATAGTTGCTACAGTGCTGCACTGCCGCAGTTTGCCGTCTGCGAAAGCGGAACAATGAAAAAGATGAAAAGAGCAGCTGAAAGTGAACAAATAAAAAAGGGGCTAGGGCTACTTAAGTTTCTAACCTAAACTATAATTAACAAACTCCACCCCCGAACTATTAAAGCGCGTCGCACATGGCTCCTGCGCCACTCAAGTTTTCTAATTATTCGAACACCCCCAAACTTTCTACGCTATTACCAAAAAACCCAAATACTAAGGACTTTTTTTTTTAATCTAGGTGAGCCCATGGCCCCCCGGTCCCTTCTTCCCTCCGCCCCTGGCTATGAAATTAGAATTGGAGTATACTTTTTAAATTCAGTTGTTTGAATAGACAAAAACGGTTTAGTTTTAAAATTCTGCTAAAATTTCAAAACAATTAATCTAAATGATTGAATGTTATACAAAAAGTATATTTTCAATTTCAATTCTTACAAAAAAATAAATAAAAAAATTCACCCTCAATTATCACCACCAAACCACCCACCTCCACCCTCTTTTCCCAGCAGCCCAACCACCACACGCCCCCACCCCAAAACCTTCCCATGTACACACAAATAAACTCCAATATCGCAAACAAAATTTTTTACATCCACCCCACGCCCCTCACAATTAAATAGTATATATATTTATAATGCATGTAATTTATGTATTTGTATGCAATATATGTAATCTATGTACATAGTAAATACAGGTATATAAATAAATGTTCCAACCATTGTTGCCGGAGCTCCGGCGATATCACCGGAACTTCAATGACTACTTCAATAGTGGGTGGCAGCTATGTGCGCAAGCAGAAGTTTTTTAAATCTCTGTCTTTTTGAAAATTATACAAAATAGCTAAACAAATAAATTTAAAATTTAGTAAAATTCAAAACGAAAACTACATACAATCTAAATAATAATTATGTAATTCTATGGCATTGAAATTTCAAAAATTTAAATTATACTAAGAAAATTCTAAAATTGTATAACCAAATGAATCCTTAATAGATTTAAAGACAATGTGACATTTAAAACAAGTCCATATTTGTTTCTCAAAGTAAAGCGAGTTAATATGATTTTAAACTTATTCTTCAATACACTAAAATAATGAGACAACTCTTGTAGTTTCCTCTTTTTTCAATAATTAACAAAAAACAGTTAGACCCTGGATTTTTTTTTTTTTTCAAATTTTAAAAACTCAACTTAAAATCAACTTTACTTTTACACATTCCAAAATTTATTTAACTTTACTAACTCTCTAATTTTTTTTTAAAACACCATAACTTTAAATCCAAAAATTAAAATTAGATAAAGAAATATGTATTTGAAACCTACTTGTAGAGTTCTATAAAATAAGATCCATTATGACTTTTTTTTTGAATTTTTTTATGAGATTTTTTAGTTGATTCAAAAATGTTGGAAATTAATCCCTAAAATCAACATGTGAAATCATCAAGAACTAAATCAATCCAATGAAACTGTGTACCTGGATCCATAATAAGCAAACGCGGAATACGAGGATCGATCACAATAATAATATGGATCGAGCGGGTACGTAGTCTTCCTCAACCAAATCGCCTTAATGTCTTGATGGGAATTTTTGATTCTCTTTCAGATGGGGAGAAGGGAGCCGTATAATGATTTGGTGTATAGGGGACCATAACCCTAATACATGCTTTATATATAGTCTAGTTAGGGTTCCCATAAAACCCTAACAAGCCCATATAAGGTTTCTACACATTTGGCCCACATTTATTTGAGTAGTCTATGGGCTTAACTAAAAATTAATTAGACCACCAAAAAATAAGCCCATTAATTTAAATAGCAAATATAATTGAATTATAATAATATGTTGCCCACATATATTAGAAATATAAATGTTCTAACAATCTCCCACTTGGGCTACATATTATTCCTGAAACAATTATATTACAAAATTCTTTAAGCGCGCATCCGTATGCCATTTATCCTTAAACTTCTCCTTAATCAATCTGGTATATCTCATGTACTAGCAATGGAACCACCGCAGCTTTTATCACACTAAAGTCGTGAATAAACCACGATTATCACCACACTAATACACTTAATAACATAGATCAAATGTGGATGAGTATCATGGAAATTACATGCAATGTGATCTTAGACATGCCTATTTTCAACTGGTCCAACTTTAATCTTTAATGAGATCAATCCAAAGTTTTTAATGCAATGAGAATATTGCAAACAACAAAGGAAACATAAACCATCAACTTTATTCTGCAGAAAACTTGAACAACTTAATGTTTAAAAGAAAAATACATAGAACAAAAAAGGAACTCCCACTAAGCCAAGGTATTGTCCGAAATAACTCCCATATGGGTAGTGTGCTTATGAAAAACTTTAGGCGGTAAACCCTTGGTCAATGGATCTGCTAGCATAGAATCTGTCCCTATATGTTCTATAGAAATCTGTTTATCCTGAACTCTCTCCTTAACAACTAGAAACTTGATGTCGATGAACTTAGATTTCGTCGAGCTACTGTTGTTGTTGGAGTAAAGTACCGCAGAGTTATTGTCACAATAAATTTTCAATGGCCTTTCAATGCCATCTACTACACGTAGTCCAGTGACAAAGTTTCGCAACCATATTCCGTGGTTGTATGCCTCATAACAAGCTATGAACTCCGCTGCCATAGTTGAAGAAGCTGTGAGAGTCTGCTTAGTAGACTTCCATGAGACAGCTCCTCCAGCCAACATAAAAATGTAGCCTGATGTGGAGCGCCTGCTATCTTGGCATCCCTCAAAATCGGAGTCAGAAAACCCAACGATCTCCAAACTATCTGACTTCCGATAAGTGAGCATGTAATCTTTTGTTCTTCTCAAATAACGCATCACGCGTTTAGCTGCCATCCAATGTTGCATGCCTGGATCACTCAAGTATCGGCCAAGAACTCCCACTATAAATGCTATGTCGGGACGAGTACAAACTTGAGCATACATAAGGCTCCCTACTGCCGACGCGTAAGGAACCTTTTGCATTTCATTCCTTTCAATGTCGTTTTTGGGGCACTGATTGAGACTAAATTTGTCTCCTTTAGCAACGGGTGTATCTCCTGGTTTACTATCTTTCATGCCGAATCTACTCAAAACTTTATTGATATAGCTCTCTTGTGATAACCTGAGAATACTTTGAGAACGATCTCTCAGTATTTGGATACCTAACACAAAAGAGGCGTCACTAAGATCTTTCATTTCGAATTTCTTCGTCAGAAATTTCTTGGTTTCGTGCAATAGGCCTATATCATTACTAGCAAGTAGGATATCGTCGACATATAATACCAAAAAGATGTATTTACTCTCACTAAACTTGTGATATACACAATCATCAACTACATTTGCCTCAAAACCATATGAGGTGATAACTTGATGAAACTTGTGATACCATTGACGGGAAGCCTGTTTGAGACCATATATGGATTTCTTCAATTTACAGACCATAGACTTTGGATTTCCTAATTCAAAGTTTTCTGCCTGTACCATATAAATCGTCTCATCAATGTTTCCATTTAGAAACGCAGTCTTGACATCCATCTGATGTAACTCTAGATCAAAATGAGCTACTAGTGCCATTATTGTCCTAAAAGAGTCTTTCGATGATACTGGAGAGAAAGTCTCTTTATAGTCTATGCCTTCCTTCTGAGTGAAGCCTTTGGCGACCAGACGAGCTTTATGTCTTTCAATGTTACCCTTTGAATCCCTTTTGGTTTTAAATATCCATTTACAACCAATGGGTTTCGTGCCTTCAGGTAACTGGACAATATCCCAAACGTCATTGTCTTTCATAGACTTCATCTCTTCCTTCATGGCATCAATCCATTTTTTAGAGTTAGAACTGCGTATTGCCTGACAGAGATTGACCGGATCATCCTCTATCAAACTTACGCCATCCTCATGTTCTTGGAGAAAGACGATATAATCATCTGGAATCGCACTTCTCCTTTCCCTATTGGATCTCCTTAATGGCACTTCTTGAGGTTGTTGAATTTGTTCTACATGTGGTGTTTGAGGAAGAATTATATTGTTATCTTGGTCTGGAACAATGTCAGGGATGGGAGCCTGAGCCTGATCATTATTCTCTAGTGCCGGAACTGTGTCATGAACAGCAATAGGTATGGAAACCTGATCACTGTCAATAACAGATTCTTCATCAAAGATAACATTCCTTTTGTTTCCTTCCCCTTCAAACTCAACATCCTCAAAAAATCTCGCATTTCCCGTTTCAAAGAAGGATCTTGATGTGGGATCATAAAACTTGTAACCCCGAGAGCGTTCAGGGTAACCAACAAAATAACAGCTAACCGTTCTTGAGTCCAATTTTCTTTCATGTGGCCGATAAGGCCGTGCTTCAGCTGGACAACCCCAAGTGTGCAAATGCCTAATGCTAGGCTTCTTGCCTATCCAAAGCTCATATGGGGTTTTGGCAACTGCTTTGCTTGGTACCCTGTTAAGGATATATATTGCGGTCTTTAAAGCTTCTCCCCAAAGTGACTCTGGTAAAAGAGAATGACTAATCATACTCCTCACCATATCTTTAAGAGTCCGGTTTCGTCGTTCTGCAACACCGTTCATACTGGGTTGGCCCGGCATGGTGTATTGCGGAACAATTCCACACTCATTGAGGAAAAGAGCGAAGGATCCTGGACGTTGTTCTCCTGATCCGTCATTTCTCCCGTAGTATTCACCACCACGATCAGATCTGACAGTTTTAATTTTCTTTCAGAACTTCTTAGCACTCGTGTCCTCAGCAATAGAGCCCCGAAACGCTTCCAGAATGGAACGCTTCATTATCATCAAACACATTCGGTTAGACCGATCCCACTTTTCTATTTTAACCTCATTAGAGTTTTCTGGAGTAGAGGTGGGTCGATCCTCCCGAAGTGCTTGATCCAAATCCATACAACCGAGAACAATTTCTGCGGTTTCTTTCTATATTTTAAAATTTGTCCCGTTCAGCATTGGGATATTACTGACTTGGGCAGAAACATTCGTGGCATTGGCAACAGAGACTGTATAAAGAACAAAAAATAAACAAGCAAATATACAAACATGTCAAAAGAAAAAAAAAATCTAGACATGAATGATAAGCTAATTATGGGGCCCATCTTGAGATACCTGACACAACATTAATTCCTAGTCTTTGGACAGAGAAATTAACTGTAATAGGTAATCTCATCGCAAGAATCAAATATTGGTAATAATTTCTGTCAAACAATAAGTCTTTCTTTGGACTGACTTATTGCTCACATGAAAAATTGATAATTACCACACATTTATTCTCGCATGTGATTTTATTATTTTGTCAAATAATAACCTTCCTTTGAGTTGATTATTAAATGCATAAATAATAATCACACAAATATCAAAAATAAAATAATATCTATTATTTGGCCAAACAATAACCTTCATTTGGACCGATTATTAATTGCATAAATAATAAACATTATTATCTTAAATAAATAATGATATATCCATATAAAAAAAAATATATCAAAAAACAACAACTAAAACAAGGACAGAAGGCTCACGGTTGTCAAAGATTTTAAATACATTTATCTTTAACCATATATATATATATATAATAACCAAGGACAACCACAGTAGTCATGTTATATATATGAATCTAGAAAAGTTACGTCACATCAATCTAATATATATACATATATTAAACTAACAAGGGACAAGAATAACTATATATAAATCAATAAACAAGCCTTCTGGTACATACATAAAAGTACCTCTCTTTTCAACTGCTGCGGTCACATTAATTAGGCCCTAGATTGCACAAAACCTTGGTTTTCAAAAAATTTAATATATATGAAGATGCAGTCAGATCGGACCGGATCCAGAATTTATATATATACACAAAAAAAAAGGTAATCGTTGATATAGGCAGATTTAATACGGTCAAATCATCCAAAAACAACCAAATCCTTAGATATATATATATACTTACATATATATTAAATAACAGAAGGTGCAATATGAACCAAAAATAAATAAATAAATAAGAATCTGTATGTATTTTAATGATTTAACATGAAGTTCCTCTGATACCAATTGTTGAAAATTAATCCCTAAAATCAACATGTGAAATCATCAAGAACTAAATCAATCCAATGAAACTGTGTACCTGGATCCATAATAAGCAAACGCGGAATACGAGGATCGATCACAATAATAATATGGATCGAGCGGGTATGTAGTCTTCCTCAACCAAATCGCCTTAATGTCTTGATGGGAATTTTTGGTTCTCTTCCAGATAGGGAGAAGGGAGCCGTATAATGATTTGATGTATAGGGGACCATAACCCTAATACATGCTTTATATATAGTCTAGTTAGGGTTCCCATAAAACCCTAACAAGCCCATATAAGGTTTCTACACATTTGGCCCACATTTATTTGAGTAGTCTATGGGCTTAACTAAAAATTAATTAGACCACCAAAAAATAAGCCCATTAATTTAAATAGCAAATATAATTGAATTATAATAATATGTTGCCCACATATATTAGAAATATAAATTTTCTAACAAAAAAAACTCAAACAAAAACCAAATTCGCTTCTCAACATACTTTCAAATTCTACCAAACACCATATTTTTAAAACTCAACTTAAAAACTCAACTCAAAATATCAACCAAACATCACCTTAGTATTCAAACAAATTTGATAGGTGCAAATAAAATGATCAACTCATCCCAAGGGCGAGCTTTGTGGATTCAGATGGGCTAACAAATTTCTAGGAACATAAATATATATTTATAAAGACATGATCAATTTTAATTATTGCGAAGCTTTGTCAAAAAAATTAATTTCATATTTTACTCTTGCGGGGTTTTTTTTTTTTAATTGAAAAAATATATATACTCTTTTAGGGAAAAATACATCTATCTCAACCACATTCAATCCAAGTTCAGAAAAAAGTTCTAGAGCATATATATATATATATATAGAGAGAGAGAGAGAGAGACACTATAGCGAGAATCTATCAAGATTTCATATTAATAACTTCACGTACAAAAGAGTCCACAAGTTGCACCAAGGGAAGAATAACAAAAAGTTCACAAGAAAACTAATAAGTGACCAACCCTAAGCATGATTGCGATGGAGAAGGGCAATCTATAAAAAAGATTAGGAGTGAATAAATTCCAGCAAATTATAATTTCCTTCAATAAAAGTCTATTACCGACTTGCTTACAACGGAGATCTGGGACATGATTTGTCTTCGCTTTTATGGCAGCTTCAATTGCCAGTGCTGGGTACCCCTACAGCAGCATATTTGACTAGCTTCCAGTATGCCGCGGAGGTAGTCCCATTGGTCTTGCCAGAATTGTTGGTTTGATAGTCCCAAGAGATCAGGCCACACTTTGTTTAGATTATTTCCCAAGAGCCACTGTTATTCATTAAAAGATAATTAGACCGAGAGTAGGACCCAAAAAAAAATTAAAATTAATAATAATAATTAGACTCAGTGATATATATGACATGAAAAAAAAATGTATATGTATATAGAGAGTGTATTTTTGGTACGGACCAAACTTTTTAACGAAAGTTTTTTGTCGCAACATTGGAAAGATGTTTTTAGCAATGAAAAATCGTCACAAAAAGTCCAATATGTATGAACGAGTCTGCACTTAAAATTTTCTAAGTATATGTATGTCAATATGTACGGAGTTTGCATCCAGCTCCCCAAAATTAAAAACCCACCACAACCCCACAAACATAGATTGAGATGTATATATAATTATATATATATATACTAGGGCATACCCGTGCCATCCGGCACGGTAAATTAAATAAAAACTAATAATAAGATAAAAAGAAGTAATGTGTAATGAATTTAAATCAACAAACTTAGGTTCAATATATCTTCATGTTAGAAAAACTAAAAGTAGACCGGACTGGATCGACTTGTTTTTAATTTTAGAGAATTTTTTAATCATATTTTTTTTTTATCTTTTTTTGATCTTGGCAATATAAGTTTTTAACAAATTAAACTCAAGGCCATATGTGAAAATAATTCAATTACGTCTGCTGGTAAAATTTGAAAATAGTTTAAAAAATTGACTGATATATTGTTATTATTCCTAAAAAGGACATACTGAGATGACCAATAATGTATGAGCACATAAAGTACGTTCTTAAATATTATTCAATAATTTTTATTATTTTTTTTACATAATTCTATAGTCATGATGGATCTCGTTTAATTGATCTTGATTAGTAGATTTTAAATATTAAATTTTGAATTTTTTATTTTAAGTTATGACACTTTTAATGTAGAAAAAATGATTGGTGTGTGAAAATTTATTGTGTGCATATTATTGGTGTTAAATGTTACTTAATAATTTATTTATTTTTACATAATTCTATAGTCATGATGGATCTTGTTTAATTGATCTTGATTAGTAGATTTAAATTTTAAATTTTTATTAAATTTATTGATTAGTATATTTTAAAAATTAAATATTAATTTTTTAATTTTAAGATTAATCTTGTTTAATTGATCTTGATTAGTATATTTAAATATTATTTTTCTTTTTATAAATTTTCTTCATTAGTAGAGTTTAAATATTTATTTTTTTTATTTTTTATTTTAAGTTATGACATTTTTAATGTAAAAAAAAATTTATTGGTGTGTGAAAGTTTACTTTGTGTATATTATTGGTGTTAAATATTACTTAATAATTCTTATTTTTTTTACATAATTTTATAGTCATGATGGATGTTATTTAATTGATCTTAATTAATATATTTTAAATATTAAATTTTTATTAAATTTTGAATTTTTTATTTTAAGTTATGAAATTTTTAATATAGAAAAAATTATTGGTGTGAATGTTTTAACTTTTATGTGACATCTTGATGTGTGTATAAAATTCATTCAATGTAGTAGAGTTAATACATACCATAATATGTATATTTTCAACCATTAGATTTTTATACCTTTTGAGAATAAATTTAGTCAAAATTGATATTTTATAATATAGATAACGTACGTCCTTAAATGTTATACAATAATTTTTCTTGATTTTTTTTTGCATAATTATATAGTCATAATGGATCTTTTTTAATTGATTTTGATTAGTAGGTTTTAAATATTAATATGACATCTTGATGTGTGTATAAAACTCATCTAATGGTGTAGAACTAATACACACCATAATATGCATATTTTTAACCATTAGATTCTTATATTTTTTGGAATTTTTTTTGTCAAATATGGTGTTTTATATAGATAGAAAAAATTATTGGTGTGTGAAAAATTATTGTGTGTATAGTCATGATGGATGTTATTTAATTGATCTTGATTAGTAGATTTTAAATATTAAGTTTTTATTAAATTTTTTATTTTTTATTTTAAGTTATGACATTTTTAATATAGAAAAAAATTATTGGTGTGAATGTTTTAATTTTAACGTGACATCTTGATGTGTGTATAAAATTTATCCAATGGAGTAAAGTTAATGCACACCATAATATGTATATTTGTAACCATTAAATTTTATACTTTTTGAAAATAAATTAAGTCAAATTTCATGTTTTATAATATAGATAATGTACGTCCTTAAATGTTATACAATAATTTTTCTCGATTTTTTTTTTGCATAATTATATAGTTATGATAGATCTTGTTTAATTGATCTTGATTGGTAGATTTTAAATATTGAATTTTTATTAAATTTTGAATTTTTTATTTTAAGTTATGGCATTTTTAATGTAGACAAAATTATTAGTATTTGAGAGTTTATTGTGTGTATATTATTGGTGTGAGTGTTTTAACTTTGATGTGACATCTTGATGTGTGTATAAAACTCATCCAATGGTGTAGAACTAATGCACACCATAGCATGTGTATTTTTAACCATTAGATTCTTTTATTTTTTGTAGAAACTTTTGGTCAAAGATGATGTTTTATAATATAGATATATATGACATGGAAAAAGAAAAGAAAAGAAAGAGTGAAAAAAAGAAAATTGATTTATGAGAGAACAGAGAAAGACAAGAGACTATATATTGTCCCAAACACTAACGTTAAATAAAATAAAAATAAAAAAGACTTTGTTTATCACCCCAAATCTGTCTTCTCTCTCTTTCCTTCAAAACCCAGATCACACTGGATCCAAGTTAAAAAAAAAAAAAAAAAGGAGAACAAGCACCGAATTTGTTCTTCAGTCTTTAGATCCTTTTTTATTAGCCATTGCACCACAAAAACAACCATATTAAAGCAAAGATGCTCTACAAATTTAGGGACAGAAATTGTTTTTTTTTTTTTTTTTTTTAAACAAAGCTGAGATTGGCAAACGACTGATAATGGGTTTGTTGAGTTTTAGGGAGAGAAACATACAAGAATCCCAACTAGACACATTTGCAAATCTTTTTACTCTATTTCTTGTTGATTAAAACAGGGCTCTGGTTTCTCTCTCTAGGTTTGCCATGTCCAGGAAGGATGGTCAATTCCGGCGAATACTCCGGCCAAAGATTTACCAATACTCCACATATAAATATACACATATATATGTGTGTGTGTGTGTGTGGGGGGGGGGGGGGGGGGGGTTATGAACCAGTCCTTATGCATTAGGACACACCGGCTAAAAGTTCCGTCCATACAGATCTGATTTGCATCAGATCCTGGCTGTATATATGAGTGTGTGCATGACCCACTATTTTACTAAGTTATCTTACAGGTATAGGTATAGGGGTATAATTTCTGGTCGGTGAGTATCGCAGCCCATTGTTGCAGCATTGCGGGGATGGAGGCTGGTCGCTCTCCGGCCAAATGCCGTGGAAAGTAAAGTTCCTTGGGAAGTTCTGTATACAAATTTTGTTACCAAACCGACGACAATAGTGGGGCACCCACTGGGATGCAAATTTGAGGTGGGTAACTTTGTTCCAAACAGGAAGACAAAGGTTGCGGCGCTGCGTGGATACAGATTTGAAGTGGGTAAACTTTTGTGGGCTAACAACTAAGAACTGAAGTAAGAGAATGCAGACAACTCCATTGATAGCTGTTTGCAGACGTGGAGTGTCATGAGGTAACTCTTGGTAGCCAACCCGAACTCTGCACTAGTTAACGGATATGTGTGAAGGTCTAGAAGATGGCACAAATTTGTGAAGCTTCATGCAACATAAAAAGAAACTTTTCCAAATGTCTCTTAATTAATTAATAAAATAAAATGTATTAAAAATAGTTGTAATTTTCAAGGAGCTTAAAGTCCAAAAGCGCTATCAAAGACGTTTAGCATAAAATTTAGTTAAAAAGGTTTGAACCATGTACCTCCAAGCCACATTTCAAAGCCTTTGCCACTTAAGATATATACTTTCTTAAGCCAATCCGTACTTAGACTAGATAATTGATAAGAAGATTTCAGGGTGTTAGCCTTACTGAGTTAGTTTTTCATGGTGATAACTTTTATGAACCTTTTTTTCGTAGATTCGGTAATTTGTATGCAGGGGAGAGGGGAAAACATAAATATATGTATGAGAGAGAAATGGATAAACGGCGTTGAAGTGTCTATTAATGAAACCGCTAAGATTATATGAGTTGGGCGAACTGTAGAGGAGTCCAATTTGAATTTGAGTGAGATTTTTAACCATTTACGTGTGTACGAATAATGGAAGAGAGATAAGATATTCAATATGGAATTTCAAATCTCAACCTTTAATTTTGAGCGGATAATGAAAATAAGTAATTTACAATATTTCAAAATTTTATAGAATTTTAGAATATCGAGACTCATTCTAAAGAATATTGAGACTTATCTCAAAAGTCCCAAACAAAAAGAACACTCCTAAATTACTTATCCCACAAGAACACTGTGAATCACATAAATCATGTAATTTAGCAAATAATATTTCAAAATCACCCAAAAAGAACATAGTGCCTAAACAATCTTTCATTTTTGAGGGGGTGAACTAACAGTAATACATTTTTAGTCTAATTAATTCCAAAGGAAAAAAAAATGCAGCAATCTTGAAACCATCGAAACAACATACTGAAATAATATTCCATCTCTCGTGCTTTTCTGAATCTGATTTCATTTTCAACCGTCAAATCGGTTTCTCTTCCACAATAAACATTAAGACCAATAAACAAATAGCGGTCTCCTTCGATCGCTCCAACACCAGCAAAAACATAAGACTAAATGACACTAATGCACTCCAACTTAATAATATATCAATTTGCACCTAAAACATTTTTTTCGACACTTTGCACTCTATAGGGTGCAAAGTGTGTACATTGTTTTTTCAATAATTTGTATGTATAGGGTACAAAATGTCGAAAAAAAATATTTAAGGTACAAATTGATATTTTCTTTTAGTTTAGGGTACATTAGTGTCATTTAGTCAAAACATAGTTTAGGGTGCACTAGTGTTATTTAGTCAAAACATAATAATAGTAAGAACATAATTATATACTTATAATAAAGGGAAATGTTCAACTTACATTAGTTTAAAATTAAGAAGTTTTACACCAATCCATAATTTTTTCTTAGATTTGTAATTTATTAATTCCACCGTTAGATAAAACATGTTTGTTGTGTGCATACTTACTTTTACCTAATTTTTGTAAGGTTCATAATTCAATATAAATATGATTCTGATGAGAGACTTTTGAATTTTTGATTAATTTAATTGTTTGCACACATATTTCAGTTATCATAATTAACTAATTCAACAGTTAGAATGATTAATTATGAAATTGATAAAAAGTCATTGACAAGTATAAAACTTCAGCAGTTTACACCTAGATATAACTTGAACCTTCCTAATAATAAATAATTCCCTTTTTAGTAATCCACACTCATCTTTTACCACACTACCACTGTCAACAAAATAAATAAATAAATAAATTATTCAAGGCTCGAAACAAATTTTTATCGTATAATTCAAGATGACTTAACTAACAGCATCCGTTTCTATCGTAGCAATCATATTTTTTTTTTTTTTTTAAAAAAAATTACTCTTGAGAGTAACCCTTGATTCCATCCACTCCTCCCCTATTTCACTTGTAACAAGAAGGAGATTTAAACACACCCTTAAAAAAATAAATGACTTGAACGTATGCTTTTTTTTAAGTTTCAGATATTAGCATTTTACAAATTTTGGGAGAAAATTTTGGGTATTAGCATTTTATTAATTATACTTTTAGGCCTATAATAATTCCTTCTAATTTTCTTAATTAATAAAATGTTTTGCGGAATTTAGACTGCGACACAATGCAAATGTGGCAATCAAAAAATGTAAAAAAAATAGGTTACAGGTGTGGCGAATAATAAAATAATAATACGAAGTATATTATTAGTTATAAAATATTTCTATGCAATACATTCGTTAATAGAAAATGATGAATGAAGTTTATTTTGTTACCCAAAATAAATTATTTCTTTTTTTAGATAATAATTATAAATGACATTTATGGGTTTGTACTTAAAATAAAGGACCATCTTTTTAGAGACTTAATTTAGAAAACAACTTTTGTAATAAAAAGACAATGTTTTTAATCAATGACAAAATATTAATTATTTTATTATTTCAATCAATTAAGTTGAATTTCAATATTATCCTTCTTAAAGATAAATACAATAAAATTAATATACTATTAAATTCAAAATTCAATCAATGAAAATAAATTCAAACCAATTCAAATACGTGTCACAAGAAATTCAAACAATAATATATAACGTAAGAGTTATTCAAAAAAAAGTCAAAGAATGTAAATGTCTCAAACTAAACAGACATAATATGAGATCGAAGCTACAAATCTGTCTAAGGTACAATTCTCACATAATAGCAATCAGACATATTAAGTTACATCCTTCTAATTAAATTTATAGCAGACATATAAAGCTGTATTTTTTCAATTTACTGTTAGACACACTAAGTTTTATCTTTTCAATGTTTTGACAGACATATTAAGTTACATCTTTTCAATTTACTACTAGACATATTTAGTTATATCTTTTTAATTTACTGTCAGATATATTAGTGCTAAGACATGTTAACTTTATAGTCATTTTATATAGGTCATATATATTTTAGTGCGTAGACATTTTTGTTCATTTGGGTAGACTTTATTTTATTTATACCTCTTTATTTATTTTGTTATATTTTAAGTTAAGAGATAGATATAGAATTTTAGTTGACTTGACCCACTAAACCCGTCAGACATATTACAGTTGGACCTTTGAGGACCTATTTTTAGAATATTTTTAACCATGATTATTCTAACACCTCATTAAATCAATCAAACATATTAGAGTAAACTACTCTAATGGCCATTAAACTATTAGGCTAGTATTACTTTGGCCACTAAACTAAAAAATGCGTCACTTTGGCCTTTAAACTATTAGCGAGTGTGCCTTTGACTCTTCCGTCTACATTTTCCGTTAAGTTGGACGGAAATAGGGGGTATTTTGATCATTTCAATTATTATTTTTTTAAAATAAATTTAATTAATCTTTTTCTTAAAAAAATTATTAAAAAATAAATAAAAAAGGAAGAGAGAGAGAAAGAGAAACCGCCAACATACATATAGCATCTTATTCTTCCTCTCTCTCTCTCTGTGCCACACCCGAACAACCAAAATAATACTTACTTAAAAAATACTATTAAATCAAGAGAACATAATAATCATATTATTATTTCTAAAATCAACATCATCCCATATCCATATTTTTTTTTAAAACAACTTTGTCTTAAAAAGTAATACTAACAAATATTCATTACTCACACACATAAGGATGTCTAGTCAAATACACAAAACAAGACTAGTAAATATTTACATCTCAAACTCATCTTAGGTTTGTATTTAACTTATTGACAAAATATACAATAAACAAAAACGCTGTAATGTCTTTTTCTATAAATATTCCCACCCATCCTAGACCTGGCAGTGGACATTCATTCTTGATACCTGAAAAAAGAAACATATATAAAGGTATGAGCTATAGTCTCAGTGAATGCACCAATTTCCTCAACAGTAATACGTAAATGTATATATATACACATATCATATATAATCACATTTAATTCCCATCCTTTAGCCATCATATAAGGCATCAGATGTACCACACACATAACCGCTCTATAACCTCAATTATTAGGCATCAAGCATCCATTCCATATACACATCCTCTAATCCTATATATACTGGGCATCAGATGTATTATACACATAACCGCTCTATAGCCTCAATTATTAGGCATCAAGCATCCATTCCATATACCCATCCTCTAGCCCTATTAATATTGGGCATCAGATGTATCACAAACATAACCGCTCTATAGCCTCAATTATTAGGCATCAAGCATTCATTCCATATACCCATCCTCTAACCCTATAAATATTGGGCATCAGATGTGTCACAAACATAACTGCTCTATAGCCTCAATTATTAGGCATCAAGCATCCATTCCATATACCCATGTTCTAGCCCTATAAATACTGGGCATTAGATGTATCACAAACATAACCACTCTATACCATCAATTATTAGGCATCAAGCATCCATTCCGTAAACACATCATCTAGCCCTATATATATACTGGGCATCAGATGTATCACACACGTAACTGCTCTATAGCCTCAATTATTAGGCATCAAGCATCATAATATCAACATACATATTTCACACCACCCTTCATATTTATACATTCAAATGTATATAAAATTCAAGTGAGTACACTCACCTTAAGTCCACACCAACGTAGTTCCAAGTTATATTTTCTCGGTGCGTTAGAAGTATATGTTCTTTCACCTACCAATCTAACATAATTAGTATTCCAATTCTACATCAATATAATAATTTATAAGTGTGCAAAATACACTAACAATTACACAAATGTATACCCTCATGTACTTGTTAATTTACAACACATTACAATCTTTCAGAATTAGGTGCAGTCCGAATCTCCTGCACAGACTAGGTACTTTCCGTTGTCCGATCATTCGCAAATTTTATAGTAGTTACACAACATGTCTATAAACAATATTCCAGAATTTAAGCATAATCCAACGGCTAAAACATCAGATATTCACAAAACAACTCGGTACTAACATGCTGTCCAGAATATAACGTATGGCAATAGTCCAACTTCACGGATTAAACTGTACCAATTGGCTGAGATCTAGGTGTTCTGCCATATATTTCTGGAAAGCTCCGTGTGTCTACTTTTTAATGTAATTTACGGTGCATGAATCGGAATTTTCTACAAGGAGTTATAGCAATTCTCCCACAGTAACACCAATCTGCCATAATTATGAATTTATAAATTTTTAGCATGATTTCTACTTATATCATCTATTATTATCTCTTTATGTTTAAGAAAATTCAATTATCATCACAACACACGAGAACACGAAAAAATAAACTCAAAAACCATGTTCTTTCATTTTCAATCATAATTTTCCAATTTCAATTACTACAAACACAATAAAAGGATGATAAAAAAAACATAAATATCATAATTTAAACTTACCCTTTAATTCTCTAATTTTCCTTATTTTTCTCTTTTTCTCCATCTTCTTCTCTTCTTCTTCTTGTTTTTCTCTTCTTCTCCCTGTTTTTCTCTCAGTTTTTCCTTTTATTCCAAGAATATAAATTAATCATACACATATATTGCCATTTACACACTACCCCCTCAACTTCTATTTCATACAACTAAATTCACTTACATATTTTATTTTCAAATAAGTTCCTTATGAATTATTATTCTAATATGAGTTCTTATAATATAAACAAATCTAACTCACATTTTTCCCACAAAATCAAACATCATGGAAAAATGCACAATTTGACTATTCACCACACGTTAGAAATATATTGATATTATCAAATTCACAAACATGATTGTAAATACTAATAAATATTTAAGATTCGGAATGTCACAATTCCCCCCCCTGTTAATGAAATTTCGTCCTTGAAATTAATCTTACATCCCCTTGAAAAGAAATAAAGGTATTTTGCCTTCATATTCTCTTCAGTCTCCCATGTGGCTTCCTCTATAACCAATGTAATAACTTTATTTCGAAGTACTTATTATCTCATAAGGTCCAATATATCTTGGATTTAACTTTCCTTTCTTACCAAACCTCATAATCCCTTTCTATGGTGAAACCCGTAAAAATACATAATCTCCCACTTCAAATTTCCAAGTCTCGTCTTCGGTTGTACGCATAGCTTTTTATTTATTTATTTATTTTGCAAGCGGGAATTAAACAGCCATGAGCATAAATTATTTATCATGTACCGTACCAATTCACTACACCAGATGTGGTCTTAGGCGACATGCTCTATTGAGTATGTCTCCTAAAACACATCTTAGGAGACATACTAACTATATGTTTCCTAAGTTTCTCTCTTACGAGACATACATTTAGTATGTCGCCTAAGTTCTTACTTACGAGACATATATACTCCGTATGTCTCCTAAGTATATACTTAGGCGACATACAATGAATATATGTCGCCTAAAAATTTCTCTTAGGAGACATACATATAATATGTCTCATAAGAAATATACTTAGGAGACATATGCAGCTTATATGTCGCCTAAGTAAGCTCACAAAAAAGAGTCGGTGGTCAAAAGAACAACTTAGGCGACATACAATTAAGGTAGGTATGTCGCCTAAGAGCTTACTTAGGAGACGTACTTAATTGTATGAAGAGCTTACTTAGGAGACGTACTTAATTGTATCTCGCCTAAGTTACCACCGACACTCATTTTTACGCGTAGGGTTTGACTGATTTATCTTAGGCGACATACTCAATTGTATGTCTCCTAAGAACTTACTTAGGAGACATACCTTAATTGTATGTCGCCTAAGTTGTTCTTTTGACCATCGACACTTTTTTACACGTAGGGTTTGATTGACTTATCTTAAGCGACATACTTAAGATAATATGTCGCCTAAGAACCTGTTCATCTTTAAAATAGCAGGAGGCATGTCGGTTGTGTTGTTTAGGTGTAAGTGGTACAACACAGACCCTAATGTTCCCGGTAGCACAAAGTTTGATCGTGATTTTTTATCTGTAAATACTTCGACCAGTTGGTACGACGAGTTCCCATTTATTCTTGCCAAGATGGCAAGATAAGTGTTTTATATAGATGATCCTTTGGCAGGTGAGGGTTGGAAAGTTATCAACATAATGTCTCACAGAGGTACGTACAGTGAAAGTACAATCGCAAGGGATGCAACCGTCGGTCCACTATATGAAGTAGACGAACCGTATCAAGAGCCTGATGCAGTATATTTTCCAATATCTAGTTTATTTATTGACTTTAGTTCAGTACCGCGAATAGATATTCCAGACGACGACGACGAAGAGGATGACGATTATGACGAGAATGAGGATTCCGACGATGCAGAAGGGTTTAACAATGATCTTTTAACTGACGATGACGATGAAGATGAAGATGAAGATGAGGATCAGGATCAGGATCAGGATCAGAGTGATGATGATGACTATAATTGATGTTATATTGTTATAAATTGTAATTCAATCGATCAGTTTCACTATTTTTGTAAACGTTATTAATTAAGTGAATTAATTGTTGCAAATATTATTAATTAAGTGAACTGATTGTTAGTTCAGTACCACTGAAATATTGTTAAAATATTTTTACTAGTAGATTTTATTCAAAATATGAGAAAACATGTATGTGATATTTACTTTTACTTCTTATTTCTAAATGAAAAGTAATTAAATTAGTATTTACTTTTTTACTTTAATTCTATATTTTTGACCTATTACAAGTTACATATTTTAAAAACTCTATTAAATTTCATGCTTAGCAATAAGAGGCCAAAGTAAAAATAGTGTCCAACTCTCGTGCAGTGTTTTCTTTTAAAATAAATCTACTTTGAGGTTTATTGATAATAAGATGAAATTAAATTAAAATGAGAAAAAAATTTAATTTTTTTGGGAAATTAAAAAATCATTTGAGCAATTCCTATATCTCATGCATATTTTTGTAAATTGATATTTTTCGTATTTCTTTACCTTTTACGAAAAAAATATTGTTTTCACCCGAAAATTCCTTTTATATAATTTTTTTTTAAAAGTAAAAAATTATTTTAACAGATAACTAATAAATGAGTAAAATATTTAATTATTTTATAAAAATATAAAAAAAATTTATTTTTAAAAACTAATAACTCTTAGGCGACATCTATATATGTATGTCTTCTAAGTGTTACGCTTAAGA
The DNA here is from genome assembly GCA_021464415.1 of Lonicera japonica. Lineage (NCBI taxonomy): Eukaryota > Viridiplantae > Streptophyta > Magnoliopsida > Dipsacales > Caprifoliaceae > Lonicera > Lonicera japonica. The sequence goes on from CM038467.1 coordinate 59,505,379, forward strand.
GATAGACATAAATTAGTATGTCTCCTAAGATTTTTTAAAAACAATTCAAAATTTTCGCAGGAAAGAAAGAGGCAAAACGAAATTTTGGCGGAAAAAAAAAAACTATCTTAGGCGACATAGGTATTTATGTATTTCGCCTAAGAGGTAATCTTAGGAGACATACATAAATACCTATGTCTCCTAAGTGATAACTATATATTGGGGGAAAAAATCCCTAAAAACTAAAAGCACGCAGCTCTCATTCTTACACACCCTCCGCCGTTGCTCTCAGACTCTCTTCGCCCTTGCTCGCCTCTCACCCATAGCCACCGTCCGCCTCTCATCCACCGCCACCGGCCCACCTCCGCCTATCACGGTCATCCTTCTCAGTCTCTCCTCTTCTAGTCTCCCGCCTCTAACCCACCTCCACCGTCCGCCTACTGTCCTCCTGTCCTCCAATGTAGTCGGGTATCCCCCTCTCTCTATAAATATATATATGCATCTACTTGCCTTCTTCATTCATTACATAATTTTAGGTCAGAAGCCCCTTTATTTATTTGTTAAAGTCTATATGGATTTTGATTTAACACTTTTTTTTAATATGAACTGTAGTGCTGGTTTTGTTATGTAAGGACAATAAGCAGCAAATGCTAAGTTAAGATAAACAAATCACACCCAAATTGGGTTTGATTACCCCCAATTCTCTCTGGGTCTGAACTCTAAAGTGCAATCTTTTCTCTCTTTTCTATTCTCTAATTTAACAATTATTATCAAAATTTTATAATCAATTAAATTAATCCAAAGTGGAAACCCTGAATCCGTCTTTAAAATAACTGGATGATATGCTTCACTCATATCTTCCCATATATAATCGAAACAATTACTATTGATTAGTTTTTTAATGGTGAGAATAAGTAATTAATTAATGAGTTAATGACAAAAGCTTAAATTAAAATATTCCCTAGAGGCTAGATAAAGCCTTGAATTGACACCATTTGTCCAATATGAACCATACAAACCAATTGTTGTAAATGACAATAATTAAATGATAGCAGTGGGTTAATTAAACAGTGAGATTAAATCAAAATTGTTTTTTGCTCCCCAAAAGTAGACACTTCAAAAAAAAAAAAGTTGGGTAATATGGTTAGTCAAAAGTAGACATTTCATAAGTAGACACTTTATCACATGAACACCGACTACTCAATACATAGAGGATCTATTGTCCAAAAAAAATTATTTGATAATGTTACAGACAAACTTTGAATACTACAAACTTGCCTTTTGCCTCTTTCAGATTTTGGCTTTTACAAAAATCTTGCATGCATGTGTCATGTTGGCTTTTCAGGTACGGCAAAATTTTCAAAACTCATATACTTGGCTGCCCCTGTGTCATGTTGGCTAGTCCTGAGGGAGCTCGGTTCGCGTTGGTGACTCAAGCTCACTTGTTTAAGCCTACGTATCCCAAAAGCAATGAAAACTTGATCGGTCCATCAGCACTATTTTTCCACCAATGTGACTACCATATTCGCCTAAGGAAATTGGTTCAGGGCTCTTTATCCCCCGAGTCAATTCGTAATCTAGTGCCCGACATTGAATCCATAGCAGTCTCTGCGCTCAACTCATGGGTCGATAGCGATCATGTCATCAACACGTTCCATGAGACAAGTTAGGACACAAACTTAGGCTAGTATGGTAGAGACAGAGCAAACTTACCATATACCTAAATTTTACTTACACGACTTTCATTTACTCGTATAACCTATACGGTTGTTCATACAAAAAATTTAAAAAAACCATACAAATGTGTCATACTCATAGGAGTTATACGAATGTGGCTCACTCGTATGATCCATACAAGTGAAGCACACTCGTAAGGAACTATATATATATTTATCTTCCATTCTATCTCATGAAGAGTTAACCAAAACAAATGCTCATAAGTAAAGCACACTTGTATGGCTCATTTGAGTGTGCCTCACTTGTATGAAGCATTTCTTTCTTTATTTTATTTTTTAAAACTCAAAATTGATATGGCCTTTCCACAATCGTATGGCTATTTTTTATACTATACCAGTTGTATTCTCTCTCAAAATTTAGTTAAATATCTGTAAATTTGCCTCTAAATTTTAGTACGACGCTGTGGATACTATAGAAACTTTTATTGCATCAAGGCCCTTTGTGGTCGCTCACTCTGCACAACTTCATAACCGACCGTGTGTATGTTAAGGCCCTGTGCCGTGTGTGGTATTCTGATTTATATTTGTCTTTTGTTGTATTTTAGTTCTCTTTTGAAGTTGGTATACTAGCAATCTTTGGCCATTTGGAGGCTTGCCACAAAGAAGAGCTAAAGAAGAATTGCAGCATAGTTGACAAAGGTTATAATTCTTTCCCTACAAATTTACCAGGGACTCTGTACAAAAAGGCCCTATCGGTAAGCAAAACACTATCATCATTATTCACTTTGACTTTACTTGTGTATTTTAAATTGACTTTAAATAAACACTCTTATTTTGGTTTGGTGGATTAAAGGCACAGAAGAGGCTAAATAAGGTTCTAAGTGAGATCATCTGTGAGAGAAAGGAAAAGAAGTCAATTGACAAGGACCTCTTGGGCTGTTTTTTGAACTCCAGAGATGATAAGGGCGAAATTTTACTGGAGAATCAAATGGCCGATAACATCATTGGAGTCCTTTTTGCTGCTCAAGACACCATGGCCAGTGCCTTAACGTGGATTCTCAAGTACCTGCATGATTACCCGAAACTTCTAGAGGCCGTAAAGGTGAAAACTAGAAGAGGCTAAATATACATTATATTTTTGGACACGAGGATCTATAATTCTTGCCCCAGTTCTTGTATTGACTTATCAATACATGCTTATAATGTCTTTGCAGGCTGAACAGAAGGCAATTTACAAATCCACTAATAGAGGTAATTCCCATTTGATGTGGAGTCAGACAAGAAAAATGCCAATTACTTACAGGGTATGCATTGTTTTTGGGCTAAACTGGATCTTTAGTACTTCCAGAGAGGGACATGCCATGTTTGTTGACAACAGGTTAATTATGGGACTTTTTAGGTCATACTAGAAAGCTTAAGAATGGCAAGCATTATATCTTTTACCTTTAGAGATGTTGTGGCTGATGTAGAATACAACGGTAAGATCAGTTGGAAAAACAAAAGCAAATACATTTATTTATTTCGTTAGCCTAGAGGATTATTTCAGGATTTCCAGTCATAAAATTCACAACACACATACCTATTAAATCTTCTGAATTTCTACAGGGTACCTAATTCCAAAAGGTTGGAAGGTTATGCCTTTATTCCGGAATCTTCATCACAACCCAGAATTCTTTATGGATCATAAAAAATTCGATCCTTCAAGATTCGAGGTACGAGTGGAGAAGGATAATTTTATTTACCACACTTACATCGAACATTATAAGCCTTTATCTAACGGAAACGAGAACATCCATTATTTCTTGAGGTGCTCAGAATTTTCAGAGAAACAAAAGTATTTTGTAAGAGTATTCTAAAAAATTAATTATCGTGTATCTAGGTCGCACCAAAACCAACACATTTATGCCATTTGGAAGTGTGGAGTACATGCCTGTCCCGGGAACGAACTTGCCAAGCTGGAGATGCTCATTATGACACACCACCTAGTCACTAAGTTCAGGTATGGACGTATGGTTTCATCTCTTAAAAAAGGCGTATTCACAGTAATGATAGGATGCAATCATGCAACGTTTGTCAACACTAATCTAAAAAAAATATGAACCGTACCAGTATCTCCAAACGGTCCCCCTCTTAAGAGATTTGTCTTCCATTACTTAAGCCACTAATAAAATAGCCTAGCCATTCAAGATGATGAAGTCCTAATAAAATAGCCTAGCCATTCAAGACAATGAGGCGCGACAGAAAGCAAATGATGAGGCGATGGAGGCGCAGGTACAGGATCTAGTATCGTCGATGATGGCGAATCTTCCTACAAGTGGTGGTAGACTAAGAAAGGTTTAGTGATAAACTAGTTTTTTTATAGACTATTTTGCATCTTTATATATAGACTTTTTTTTTCTCTATATTGCTAGACTTATGGTATTTTTGTTCTATATTTAAATTTTGGCTTGTAATTAGACTCTTTGTACATTTTAATTTTGGCTTGTAAATATTAGACTTTGTACATTTTAATTTTGGCCTATTTTTGTGTGATTGAATTGTGTGTGAATGAATTGGTATCAAATTTATATTGTTGGTTGATTTGTAGAAATTTTTTTGTGTGAATGAATTGGTATCAAATTTATAACACAGGTTGATTTATGGAAAAGTGCAGGTGTGGCTGCACAATAATATAGCTTGTTATGAAGCAGGTCTGGAACCTTTTAGGAGACATACAAAATAAAGTATGTCTCCTAAGTGGTGATCAATACCTTTAACCAAACAGAGTTATGCGACATACATACGTTTGTATGTCTCCTAAGTCAATCACTTAAGCCATATACAAGTATTGTATGTCGCTTAAGTGGTAAACTTAAGAGACATATGCAATAGAGTATGTCTCCTAAGTGTACTACTTAGGCGACATACTCTATTGCTTATGTCTCCTAAGCGTACTACTTAGGAGACATACTCTATTGCTTATGTCTCCTAAGTTTACCACTTAAGCGACATACAATAATTGTACGTGGCTTAAGTTATTGACTTACGAGACATGATCAATAGAGTATGTCTCCTAAGTAGTACGCTTAGGAGCATAAGCAATAGAGTATGTAGTACGCTTAGGAGACATAAGCAATAGAGTATGTAGTACGCTTAGGAGACATAAGCAATAGAGTATGTCTCCTAAGTCAACCACTTAAGAGACATACTCTATTGCTTATGTCTCCTAAGTGAACAACTTAAGCGACATACTCTATTTGTATGTCGCGTAAGATGGTAGGCCACACCACTTAAGAGACATACCATATATCACCTAAGGCTTAGGCGACATACATCTGCTCTTAGGAGACATAATTTGTATGTCTCCTAAGTGTCACTTTCAGGTAGTGATTCTTCAATATGATATGATATGTAAATGCATAATTCACAAACATGTGAGGATGTATCAATCCAAAATCTCACTTTCTTATCACTGTACTAAATCACCGCTATCATGTTGGTACGAGCAAATTGATCTCAAATATAGAACCACAGTTATCATCATATATATCGTTGATGCTTTGCCGAGGTCTAGATTTCCGGGTTACCCACTACTAGCTCTAAACAGCCGACATCATTACTGTGCCCCCGGGGGTTTAGGGATTTTCAACCCAAGGGCACCAAGCCCTACTTATTTCCAACACGGCAAGCCCCCAACATTGAAATCATATCTCATATTTACGGCTCTGATTAACTTTCAAAGAACCTGCACAAAACTTATGCCATGCATGCATACACACCAGAACTACATTTTCACGTCACCACTTGGCCACAAATTATAAAAAACATCGGCGTAATTTTTAGAAACTTTTTGTATAATCCGTATAGTTATACACAAAATTAATCACTATTATTACATTTACCCATGTTAATTTCTAAGTGATATTTCCATCTTTAATTCAACTCATACAACTTATAAAAATGCACACACGCATGATCATCATATGCTTAATATTTAAAATGCTCCACACACATGATCATGACATGCTTATGACTTAAAATGCTCTTTCTTTCTCATTAACACGTGTCATATGAATTTCATAACAATTTGTAAATTATATAACCAATTTACAAAACTTTTACGAAAATAAAGTTTAGAACCCCTACCTCTCATCCAAGCTAAAATTTATTCAACCATCCACAAGTCTCCTCAAGATATCTCCATATTCTCCTTGCATAATAATCAATTCAATACATGGAGTATAATATGAGACATGATGCAAAATTTCCAGAATTCCCGCATAGAAATCAATACAGTCCATCAATCTTGCAAAATTCGCCAAAAATTCATCTTTTATCCTTTTTAGGTAATTCCAAAGCCACATGTTAGGTATTGAACTATACTTTAAAATACATATTTGATACCTAACCTTACTCATCAACCACCTGCTCAAAATGCAGCAAAACAGTGGCTAAAATCATGTTTGTGTGCTTTGATATTTTAAACAAATACTTGGTGTATATAATTTCCTGTTTTAAATCCATACCTCCACTAATTCATGTTACACACACATACTTCTCCAAGTATTAAATGAAACCCATATACCAATAATTATCAAACCCAAATCACTTTTTTTTTCTTTTAAATCCTTGGTTTCTTAAAAAAAAACTTTGTTCTATCATTTGAGCCATAGCTTGTAGCATTCTTTGCATATCAGTTGGCTAATTTTGCCCCTCTCTCACATTTTCCTGAATAGGTTGCCCAATAACAACATTGGTAGGGACAGCAAAATTTTCTCTATTACCCCTTTAATTACCATCTCCCATTTCCATTTCGTACTATCTGCAATGAAACATAATTATAACATATATATATATATATGCAATAAATATTCATCAATACATGTTGATATCATTTTCAAGAAAATTTTAACGACTCATTCATACCGTTCATATGTTCACTGCCAGTCTAGACATTACCCAACTTGAGAACCTAAAAACTTAACCTCTGATACCAAAATTGTCACACCCGAACAACAAAAATAATACTTACTTAAAAATACTATTAAATCAAGAGAGCATAATAATCGTATTATTATTTCTAAAATCAACATCATCCCATTTCCATATTTTTTAAAAAAAACAACTTTGTCTTAAAAAGTAATACTAACAAATATTCATCACTCACACACATAAGGATGTCTAGTCAAATACACAAAACAAGACTAGTAAATATTTACATCTCAAACTCATCTTAGGTTTGTATTTAACTTATTGACAAAATATACAATAAACAAAAACTCCGTAGTGTCTTTTTCTATAAACATTCCCACCCATCCTAGACCTGTCAGTGGACATTCATTCTTGATACATGTAAAGAGAAACATATATAAAGGTATGGGCTATAGGCTCAGTGAATGCACCAATTTCCTCAATAGTAATACGTAAATGTATATATATACACATATCATATATAATCACATTTAATTCCCATCCTCTAGCCATTATATATGGCATCAGATGTACCACACACATAACCGCTCTATAACCTCAATTATTAGGCATCAAGCATCCATTCCATATACACATCCTCTAGCCCTATATATACTGGGCATCAGATGTATTATACACATAACCGCTCTATAGCCTCAATTATTAGGCATCAAGCATCCATTCCATATACCCATCCTCTAGCCCTATTAATATTGGGCATCAGATGTATCACAAACATAACCGCTCTATAGCCTCAATTATTAGGCATCAAGCATCCATTCCATATACCCATCCTCTAACCCTATAAATATTGGGCATCAGATGTGTCACAAACATAACTGCTCTATAGCCTCAATTATTAGGCATCAAGCATCCATTCCATATACCCATGTTCTAGCCCTATAAATACTGGGCATTAGATGTATCACAAACATAACCACTATATACCATCAATTATTAGGCATCAAGCATCCATTCCGTAAACACATCATCTAGCCCTATATATATACTGGGCATCAGATGTATCACACACGTAACTGCTCTATAGCCTCAATTATTAGGCATCAAGCATCATAATATCAACATACATATTTCACACCACCCTTCATATTTATACATTCAAATGTATATAAATTTCAAGTGAGTACACTCACCTCAAGTCCACACCAACGTAGTTCCAAGTTCTATTTTCTCGGTGCGTTAGAAGTATATGTTCTTTCACCTACCAATCTAACATAATTAGTATTCCAATTCTACATCAATATAATAATTTATAAGTGTGCAAAATACACTAACAATTACATAAATGTATACCCTTATGTACTTGTTAATTTACAACACATTACAATCTTTCAGAATTAGGTGCAGTCCGAATCTCCTGCACAAACTAGGTACTTTCCGTTGTCCGATCATTCTCAAATTTTATAGTAGTTACACAACATGTCTATAAACAATATTCCAGAATTTGAGCATAATCCAACGGCAAAAACATCAGATATTCACAAAACAACTCAGTACAAACATGCAGTCCAGAATATAACGTATGGCAATAGTCCAACTTCACGGATTAAACTGTACCAATTGGCTGAGATCTAGGTGCTCTACCATATATTTCTGAAAAGCTTTGTGTGTCTACTTTTTAATGCAATTTACGGTGCATAAATCGGAATTTTCTACAAGCAGTTATAGCAATTCTCCCACAGTAACACCAATCTGCCAGAATTATAAATTTATAAATTTTTAGCATGATTTCTACTTATATCATCTATTATCATCTCTTTATGATCAAGAAAATTCAATTATATCATCACAACACACAAGAACACGAAGAAACAAACTCAAAAACCATGTTCTTTCATTTTCAATCATAATTTTCCAATTTCAATTACTACAAACACAATAAAAGGATGATAAAAAAAACATAAATATCATAATTTAAACTTACCCTTTAATTCTCTAATTTTCCTTATTTTTCTCTTCTTCTCCTCTTCTTCTTCTTCTCCTTCTCCTTCTTCTTCTTCTTCTTCTTCTTCTTCTTCTTCTTCTTCTTCTTCTTCTTCTTCTTCTTCTTCTTCTTCTTCTTCTTGTTTTTTCTCTTCTTCTCCCTATTTTTCTCTCAGTTTTTCCTTTTATTCCAAGAATATAAATTAATCATACACATATATTGCCATTTACACACTACCCCCTCAACTTCTATTTCATACAACTAAATTCACTTACATACTTTATTTTCAAATAAGTTCCTCATGAATTATTATTCTAACATGAGTTCTTATAATATAAACAAATCTAACTCACATTTTTTCCACAAAATCAAACATCATGGAAAAATGCACAATTTGACTATTGACCTCACGTTAGAAATATATTGATATTATCAAATTCACAAACATGATTGTAAATACTAATAAATATTTAAGATTCGGAATGTCACACTTTCCCCTTTCCCCTTTCCCCCTCTTTTTGTTTGTAAATCTCAAAGACATAACCCAAATCAATTGAATTAGTTGAATGGATACGAATTTTATTTTTTTTGAAAAAACAGAATGGATATAGGTTTGATAGAGGAGTGATGATTTCGGGTTATTTGGTGTAAAAGAGATGTTGAGAGACAAAATCATCACTTGTGGATTTATATGGTGAGAGAAAATAAGTGAAGGAGACTTTTTTTTAGAAAAAGGAACTATAGCCCTAGATTTTGTCCTAAAATTTCGTTTGAAAGAGGAATCTATTGAAATGAGATGAGCAAGAGAGTTTTTTGTCTGAGAAATGAACATGGCAGTGGTTATGGTGGTGGTGGTGGCGGTGGTATGTAGGTGTATGGTGATGGTAGTTGCGGTGTCGGTGGATCTATATATATATATATATGTGCATGAGAGATAAAATAGGAAGGTTTAGAGAGAGAAGAAGATGGTGAAGGTCCTGTCAGTTTCTGCTCTTCTTTCAATTCAGATTGTGGATAGAACTGCCCGCTCAGTTTCTCCTATGATCTTACGAGTTCATACTCTAACAACGAATCCCTCACACCCCCTTGTCTACTATGATTATGGTTAAAATAATGAGGTATTGAATGCCGTTGATAGGCAGCAAAGTCAAGCTCATCACCACAATCCAACCTTACCCTTTGCTCATATTCATAGCTCTACATCATCTTCATACATTGAGCTTACTCACAGCGTCTACACTGCAAGTTCTCCACATTCTCAAGTTATAAGAGAAATCGGTTGATCTAACTCTCCTCCTCACACCAGTACCACCTTTATTGATACTGTTGTCCCATGTTCTCTTACCCCTGTGGATACAATCAGTCACATTTGGGATGGCAGGCCTTTACCTCAATTCAAAAATCAAGGCAAGCCTGGTCATAAGACCCCCCTTGGCAGATCATATGTGGAACCTTATCCTTGCCATTTTACTAGAGCAAGAAACAATAATAAGTACTCCCCACTCAGTGATCATCTTTTAGAGGATGATGGAATAGGGGAATCATGGGATAAAAAATCAAAGGACAATTCCATTGATTCCTCTAACCAAATGATTGCTTCACAAGGGTTATACTCTCCTACTAGTTCTGATTAGTATTTTGCTGCCCTTAGACCTGATAGAAATTAGGCAGCCATGGTGGATGAACCTCTACTTTAGTTATGGGAAGCCATGGCAGATGCAAATTTTGAAGCTGCAATTGCAAAAAATCCCACAGAAGAGGCATGCATTCAATTAAAGCAAGATAGCAGACCTTCCATTCTAGCACATAACTTCCACCCCCTAGTCAAGTTGATCACAACACAAGCAATAGTTCACAATCCATTTTTGGTGCTTCAACACAAGGGGGTTCAGATTACTCCCCTTCCCCAGTTCAAACCAGAGCTCAAAGAAAGAAGAAGATCAACACCCTCCCTTTTCACAAACAACAAAAGTTGAAAAAAGCTTTCATTAGAGACACCAAGTCAAAGGCAAGAGGAAAAGCTTCCACCTCTCATGCTCCATCTCCTCTTGATCATGATGAATCAATGGAAAGTATACGTTGATGATGAGGAAAAGAGAAAGAATGCTATTTCAGTTTCTGCAAAAAATAATTTTGTTGTGCAAAATGCAGAAGAAGAATTAATAGTTGTTACTGCAAACCATTTAACTTAACGTTTAGTTCTATATAGATCTCTGTTGGCTAATTCTGTTTGCTTCAAGTTAGTTTTTCTACTTGCAAGCATGTGCAGCAGTTTTGCCAGTTCATGTGCACAGGCAGCAAGGATTTTGCAATTTCTTTTCCTACTTTGTTGACAGCCGATCTTTTTGTTTCTTTTTTTTTATGGCTTGATTTTTTTTGTTGGCCAAACTGTTATGGCCTCTATTACGCTTTTTGAATTTGCTTCATGGACTTTAGTGCTTAGGTTTTTAGTCCATGTTCCAATTTCATTTTGCTCGTAACAATTGCATTTCTTTGTGTTTTGGTCTTGGGGATGGCCTTTTGTTTCCCCCTCATTTTGTATCTTTTTGGTTATTTATGCTATCACTTTAATGCCCTTTATTAGGATGGTGATGGTGGTTATGGTGGCCGGAGACGGAGGAGGGGATGGTTGGGTTTGTGTTGGCGAGATAGGGAGGTGGCCAGAGATGGAGGAGATGAAGGTAGAAAAAGAGAAGATTTTGATGTAAAGAGAGAAGATGGCCAGAGATGGAGGTACAGAGAGAGAGAAGTGGTGATGTAGATAGAGGATATGGCCGGAGAGAGGAGGTGGCCGGAGATATATATACACATCTGTTTCTTTTTGTCTCTTTCTTATTTTTTTTATAAATTTTTTGATTAAAAATCCAGTTAAAATTATTTAAAAAGTAATAATTGAAATGACCAAAATGCCCCCTATATTCGTCCAACTTAACAAAAAATGTAAATAGAAGAGCCAAAGTGACACTCGTTAATAGTTCAAAGGCCAAAGTGGCGTGTTTTTTAGTTTAATGGCCAAAGTGAGACCAACTTAATAGTTTAAGGCCATTAGAGTAGTTTACTCAACATATTATAAACTCTTGATGTTGATCTATCAGTTTGTTTGGCTTTGATCACTTTCAGACATATTATAATTACAAGATATGTGATCATTTATCATTATGCTTGGCATTGATCATTTTCAGACATTTATTGATGTGTATTCATATACCAGCAAGTGTCCAAGATAGATACGAAGGGGCCTATGAATACACTTATTTTAATTTTGATTTTTGTCCTTAAAACTAACCTCTTTTTTTTTAAATGTGATTGCCATTGTAAGAGCTTCATTTCGCGAAGGAGGCTATATTGTAGAACTCTCATCTTCATCATCTTTATCAGTTCCCATGATACTCTTAATTATTTCCTCATCAGTTAACATCTTTGCAACTGCATTTTATTTTGGGTAGTTCAAGACATGTTCGGCATTCATTAAATTACAATAATGCAACTTTTTGATTAAATTTTGTAGTTCTTGAGTGCCTTCACCATCTAATTGTTCATCTGAATTCTCCGAAGCCATGTTATCTGTTGATCGAAGTTTACAATGATGAAAGCAATTTGCAATTGTATTTGCACGAACGTCCATAGTCCACGTTAAAATTGCAAGATTCATTGCATCTAATACATTTATTTTCTCTGGATTCGGTGCCCTTAATTCATAGCCCTCCAAAAGACTTATATAAAATTAACGACGATAATGCATCTTAAAAGTTCGTATAATCCCAGCGTCACAAGGTTGAATCTTTGATGTTGTGTTTGGTGGCAAAAAGAATAATTCAACATTTTTCAATCCTTCAATAGTTTTTGGATGAGCAGGACAATTATCCATAATCAAGAGAATTTTTCTTGCAAGTATTCTTTTATCAAGTTGCCGACATATTCTTCAAATAACGCCCCAATCATCCAGGCTCGTTAGTTAGCACGATACTCACAATTCAAATTGCCCAAGTTTACATTCTTGAAGCACCTTGATTGAGCATATTTCTTGATAATCCATAAAGGAATTTTCTCTAAACCGTCCTTATTACAACAAATAACAACGGTTAGTCTTTCCTTGTCTTTTTTCCCCTTCTAGCTGTTTTGTTGCAAGGGAATGATCTTAAAAATCCTGTTTAAGATGAAAATTAGGGCTCTGCACGGTTCGGTTAACCGAACCAACAAGTCAATTTTGAGATGGTGGTCAACCGAGTAGAACCGGTGAAGGCTTAAAACCGATAGGGGTTGATTCAGTCGAAGTCGGTTCGGTTAGTCGATTTTTGTCAGTTTTGAGTTTGGGCAATTGGGCCTACTTTATATTATTTGGCCATAGCTTAAAGATTATTTTTATATTTGTTGGACCATGATTTAAACTCATTTTTGATAGAAAATTTGGCTTGTTTTTGATTAATTAGGCACTTTCCTTCTTAAATAATTTTTGACAAAAAAACTAAAGATTTTAATATTTTTCTTCTTTAGCAAATTTTTTTTTTATAAAATACCTTTTAGTTTGGTTCAGTTTTTACCGGTTTTATAACACCGACAACCGAACCAACCTAACCGACCCTTTTGGTTTTTATATTCTCCAACCAAATTGGGACCGAAAACTTAAAAAACAGGCTAATCCGGGCTAATGAAAGTATGTGAATGATTACATCACTAAAATACGTCATGAATAAATCAAAACAAAAAAAACAACTAAAACAAAAAAAAAAAACTTGTTTCATCCATATTAAAAATGTCTTTCATCTCAAATTGATCCACTTTGTCTCTTATGGACTTTATTTTGTCCTCCATGCCCTCCATATCAACTGATCCACTTTCCCCGAAATGACGATAATTTTTTATTCCATATCTTGATTTGAACTTTCCAAGCCAACCTACGAAAAATTAGACTCTGGAGTTTCTTGAGGATACATATCCTTCAAAAACTTTTTTGCCTTCTCGATGATTAGCTCTCCCGACATATTCACACGTTCTTGATATTGAATAATCCACTCATAGAGAGCCTTTTCTAGGTTGGGGAATTTCGCTGGTTTGTGTCGCTTAACATCACCTCTTTCAGGAGCAAGTGAGAGATACTCCGAAGACTGCTTAATCGTATTTGACTCCCTTGACTCACTTGCAAGCCAAAGTTTTCCAAAAGCCGTTGTTGCAATTGTTTTTGAGTGATACTTGGATTATCCTTGTGGTGCCTGCATAGTGCTCTACGATTTTCGTCCGTCATTGTTGATTTTTTCACACCTTTAAGATGAGAAGCTATTGTTGTGTGTATGATATGTTTGTGTTAGTATGATTGTTCTTGTGTTTGAATAGGGAATATTATTTTATATTCATAAAGTAGTACGTTGAACAATGAAGCATAATAAATTAAGTGGTAGATTGAAAAACGCTTAGTAAATTGTGTACTTCATTTGAAGAGATAGTTACTTGATAAATTAATAAAGTACTAATTAATCTATAAATTAATAAAGTATTAATTAATGTATAAATTATTAATTATTAATTATTAATTTATCGATTAATTAATATCTCGTTAAATTACTAATATTTGCTGATTAATTGTATGCCACGCTTAAAAACAAGGAAAAAAATAAACATGTGTTTTACTGGATCTAATAATGTCCTTAACAAATTGCAATTAGAAGGAAATTTTAACTTTTTTTTATTGGCATCCCTACACTGTATTAGATATGAGACTAATTGTTGCTCGCAAAACTGAGGTGTGGACAATAGAAAGAAATCTTAACTTTTGAATACATAAAAGTTGTATTATGAATTTTATTTTATTTTTGGATATTGAAAAGAATTTGACAAATCTATTAGTACAAGGTGCAATCATGCATTAATTTGAAAACAAGGAGTATCATCTTTCTGAAAATGAAGCCAAACGACATTACATAATTCATTGGCTACCAATAATAAGCACTGGGCGCAAAATTTATAAGCTTGGCATGCTAATTTGTGTGAAATTCATTGTTTGCGTACGTTTCAATAGTGGTTATCGATTTTCCAATAACTGCCACCGGTGACTTCGCATGTTCAAATAATTTTGCCGCCAACAACTTCGCTTGTCTAGTGGTTGCCGGTGAAGACATTGTACTCAAGCTCTCTTTTAATATTTTTACTAAATAATCCAAATGGTCAGTAAACTTTTGCTCCAGTACTACTTTGGTCACTCTGTCCAATCTAACAGTTAAATTAGATGGAATGAAGCCATGTGCAGGGGTATTTTCGTCCAAAACTATCAAAAATTCAATTCCCTCTATTCTTTTTCTTGTACACAAGGTTCGATCTACGTGATAAAGAAAAAGAAATGAACGACCGAGGGCCTAGGTGAGGCATAGTTAGCCCAAGGCAGGGACTTTTGGAAACCTTTTCCTTGTATTTGTGTAGATCATGTACAAAAAGTTTTACTTTTAAGGAACAACATACTAGGATATGAAAGTTGATGTAAAAAATTTAGGAACAAAACTATAAGTAGCTATGGCCCAAACTGAACCGGCCAAAACCGGCCTGCATAGGCTCAATTTTTGCCGGTCCGTTAGCCCGGCTCAATTAGATAATACTAGGCAAAACTAACAAGGTTTTTTGGGTTGAAACTTGTACACAAAATCAAATCGAACCTACCCATGAACACCCCTGTGCACAAGGACTACAAAAATTCTTTCAAAAGGCTTATATAACAAAGCATAGTTGAGTTGTTGCCCCGAAAAAGCTTGGCACTTCTAAATCGTTCATCGAGATAATCTTACAAGTATCCACCAAATTTGGTTGGTGTTTATTTCAGTTGGTGTATTATTTTCAGTTGAAAGCATCTAATGATCTCTTCGTTGCAAACTTTGCCTCTTTATATACCAACACGTGAAGCGAGATACACAAGGTGCATATATGGCAACATTATAATTTTTAATAGCCATACTCCTTAATGTCCTGTTTCATCTAAATTCTAAAATTAATCGAGTTGTAAACCAGAAAATTCATGCATCCCAACGGGCCCATCAACAAACTAGCTAGATTCATGGGTAGATCACCAACAGTTTCTCTATTGCTCACGTTTTGTCTTTGTGAAACCAAGCAAAAACTCAAACCTCTCCTATAATTACCTAAATAGCAAAACAGTTCACTCATTTCCTATGATCAACCCGACCACACGCTAGTCTATTCAACGCAACAAATAGACTAGACTACTAGCATGTGTTGCGTGTTATTCACAACTTGGCCACAATCCATAGGTTTGCTAATACTCAATTTAATACCTAGTCAAGGTACTTAGTCCCAACGCACGTATACACAATATTCTCCTAATAAGACAAGAGGTGTCACAACGAGGAAAATTGGCATCGGTTAACAAATTTTTGCACATTACAGAGAGGTATTATAGACTACGAAGCTGAAAGAAACGAGGCCCAAGGAGATGGATGTTACCAAAGTAGGCAGTACATAGGGAATGATCACCATTAGGAAGCACAACACTGTAATGGCCTGTAAAAGGGGTACAATTTTGTAGCGGGTGCATGTCGACTAGAAAGTTGAACATTAGCAAAGGCTTAATAAAGGAAGTCCCCGCCTAAGGACGATTATGCATCGTCTAGGTGCTAGATACTCGTCCGTCATTAAGTCTAACTAGGAAGCTACCATGTCTGGTGGGATGGCGATTCAACGGGAATAATTGAATTTTTTACTCCTTTTGGTTTAAAAAAATTATTTTTTCGTACTTGAATTATTATAAACGAACCTTTTAAACACTCTTAATGTCCTTATCTTTTGAGACCCAAAGAGTGGCTAGTTCAATTGTTCCTCTGGGAATTGTGCCCCTCGATGCCCATTGTCTTGATTATACTTGCATCAGTTACCATTTCCAAACCTACTATGTGAATTGGTGGAAATCCCTGATGCAAAATGATGGGAATGACCTTGAGAGTGTTGGGAAAAAGTTGAACATTGCCTATAAGATTGAGTGACTAAAAGTGCAGTGTGCCTAGACTGAGATTATGTGTATATCTGATTTTCGGAAGTGATTTTCAAAAGGATATAGCTCGGCCAATGATTGTGGGTTTTAGACTATCGGTGGTTGGTTCGCCACTTATCCCACCTAAGAGTCTGCCTAGTCTAGATGGTGATTGGGCAAGACTAGTGGAGTTTTTAGTTACTTTTTTCATGTTTGCATTATGAGAAATATTCGTTTAACTAATTCTTAATGTCCTTTTTCTGAAGTAAAGTTGCATTTTTGTAATATTATATTTTAAAAATATAAATAAACAAAACATCGGTTGTGCCGAGCCTAAACGCCTAATCCCTGCCTAGGGACTAGGGCATAGCGCTTTTTCAGAACATTGTCCATTAAAGTAAAATAGCAATTCGGCGAAAATCAAAAAGGGTGATCGAAGAGAGGTACAGTAGTTGGCGTGGCTGCGAAATGCAAATGCAGGATTTAGAAAGCGCATGCCTATCAAATTACAAGCATCGCTGATAAACTATACGAAGGAAACAATTTAAACAAATGCCTAAACTACAACTTTTACATACACAAGCAATAACAGCATATAAAAGTTAAATATCTATCTCACAAAAATTATGTTAGCTGCCTACAGGCCAAAACTAAAGAAACATGAAAGAAATGAAAAATATAATCTATAAAATAATTTAGAAAAAATAAAAGAAAATAGCTTATTCCTTGATTACATTAAGAAACCTATTAAATTTTAGAGGAACACCTGTATCACTAGGCGATCTGGCTTCTTCCTTCATTACGTTGTTCCAGAAAATCTATAGAATAGGGGGATTTATTGCCAGAGAACTTACAACTACAAAAGCATATAGTACGACCTTCATGGTAGAATTTTGCTTTGGCAGTAGATGTATCAAAAACTAGAACCACATTACATAAGAGATAGAAACAAAACATTAGTATCTAGTAAAACTTATTGACTGTTAAAAATTGGCGATAAGAATTGACTGGTAAACATAAGATTCTAAAGAAAATTAGCAATCTTGGTAATCTGAGAAGTATATGATGTACCATTATCAAAACTCGACGGTTGTTCTGATGAATTGATGAACACTTTTTCTCTTTAGAAGGTCGAGATCCCTGGGTGTAAGAGATAAATGACAGAGTTTCTTCAATTTCTCGTTCTTCAAGTTATATGACATGACCATCTCAAGATAAGGTACATACATCACTAGTACTGATGACTGTTCTTCATCTTCAACAAGACTAAGGATATAGAATCTTTGGATAAGGCAACCCACAGGATTAAGGCGCCAACTCAATGCAGCAAGGTTAACATTGTATTTGACGAACCAATTTGAATAGTCCTTTTCCATCTCAAAAACATCAAAATTCAAAGACGAATCATCCTCATAATCAATCATGTGAAGTTGTCCTTGCAATACCCCAAAGTATCTTATGATTCTCGCTTGAGCGCCACCTTGAATTGGAGGCATTGGCATTGTTCGAAAACACTCTTCATCAACATCAAAATACAAAGAAGTGCCTTTTCTGTGAGAAGGCCAGTGAATTGCACCATTCAAGTAGACTCCAAACTTAATAACGTCGCTATTGGGCCTCTTGTTGCCCAAAGAATCTCTAGAGGGGACTCTCCATGCATTAGTTTCTGATGAATATATAAAGACTTTGCCATCACGGACATATAAGAGCTTAAAATGACACGATTTCAAAGGATCAAAAATCAAGTTAATGTATTGGAAACTATAATAGTCGCCACCAGGAGGCCTAGGAACATCTCGTAATTGCTTGGTTGTGGGATTGTATACAACAATATAACTCGAAATGAATCAAACCATTGCAAGATTGTTGAATACATTTACTGCCAAAAAGAAACCGACATTCGAGAGGGAGAGAATCAAAAAGAGATTGAGACAATTGTTCTCGTCCATCAAGTGGAATAAATAAGTACTTGTCTGTCCCTTCATGCCACACAGATAGGTCTCTGCGAAGGAATAAGGCTGAGGCAGTGGGGGGATGTATTTTGTTCCACCGAATAGAGAAATCAGGATCGGAAATTACATTCAACCAAATTTTTGAGACTGCTTTAAATCTTAAAAGAGGTTTTTCTCGAACGTGAATCAAGATTTGTCTCAATAGGTCTTTGTTGCTGCCAATCAGATCAGACGAAGAATAAATTGGTAGTTTAAACGATCCCTTGGAAATTCTATCTCCTTTGCTTTTGCTTTTGATTTTTATCTTGTTGTGAGTTCTTTTTCCCGTGGACTCCATTCTTTCTCCTCCTTTTCTATGTTCATCTACAAATAAAAAACCCAAAGATTATGTTTATCAGCCTAAGCTATTAGAAATAACAAATTTGCTCATATAAACATAATCATAACTTGTGAAATTGGCACTAAAATATATAGCTGAAAGAGAAGATTACATATAATCTAACAAGTAATCCTTAACGAAATCGTGTTTATTTTTTTATTTTTTTTGTCTCAATAATTATTGGTTGCTTTGAAGAAAAAATAAATCCATTAACTATTACATACCAATTTGTTCTAATATTTTCTCAACACAAGAAAAGAAAAAGAAAAAAATAGTAAACCGTGGCCACAAGTGTGCTCACGCACTTTATGAATAATAATAATCTATGCATTTATAAACCGGAAGACACTAAATTCAGTTATGACACCAATTTTTGATGATTTTTCTATTTTGTGTAATTGTTAAAAAAATATTCATACAAAAATTTGAACCTACGACTTCTCAACTAAGAATGATCCATCCTAACCATTGGGTTACTTTCGATCATTTTTTGTTTATTCTTCTTATTCTAATTTAAATCTATTCGTGCATAGAAACCAAGCGTGCACTTGTATAACATGTGCTCTTTGTAATACTACCAAAATATATTAGAAGGGAGTCGAAGGATCATCAATAGAATCAGATTAATTGAAGATAGTAAATTAAATGGAGACATAATAATTGAATAAAATACATACCTATTGAAGAGAAATTTGCCCTTGTTCCATCGTCACCATAAACCCTCTTTCTCTTTCCAATACATCACTTTAAAAAGTCTTAACTAGGGTATGATGGCAAAAAAACTTCTTTAGAGGGGCTTGGACTCGGTGTCAATTTAATGGGCCGAATTTGGGGCGTGCATGGGTTTATTAATTGGAATTGGGTTAGGATTTATGTAAATTTAAAATGTTTATTTCGATTCAACCCGAAAATGATATATTTTTTTTAAGTGATTAAACTCAACGTGTTGCCGTCCCTACATACCCAAATTAACTGGCGCTTTAGGAAAAAAGAGTTGATTGACCATGTTTTGTGTAGTTGTAAAAAATGTCGAGAGTAACAAATTAATGATTCAGGGACACTGTAATACCATCGAGCATTGTACTGCCACATAGTAATTAAGTAAATAACTTTCAAACTCCATACTTTTTAGTGTTATAACATATAATTATTTAATTGTAATATTATAAAATTATATACAAAGAACGGTTAAATACAATATACATAATACCTCTTTGTATATAAATAGTAAAGGCACATATTTTTTTTTTTTTAGTTAGGGTACATCTGATTAGGATAAAATATAATTTTTAATATGCTTTGTAAGGACACACTATTTATTCAAAGTAACACTAATGGGGCATATTCAATACAAATTTTAAAAGATGATGACTGAATTTTTATAATTCTCCATGAATTGTTTATTTCCATATATAGTTTGATAAATTTTAAAGTATGAATTTTGTAGTGTTTATATAGATTTTTATAATTCTCAGATTCAGCAAATCAATGAAACATACACTGAGAAAAGGTGAATTTAAGAGACAGAGAGAGAGAGAGAGAGAGAGAGAGAACTAGAGAGGGAAAACAACATGGTACGAACAAGGTAAAATATTTTTCCTTCTCTCTATGATATGTATATCTATGTATATGATAATAATTAAATATATTTTTTATTTAGCAAACTATAGTATACTTTTTTGTTGTATATATGTAGTCTTAAGTACAGTTTTTTTCTTTTTCTTTTTCTTTTCCTTTTATATATATGTGTGACGAAAACTTTATTTCTTAGATACTAAATTAAACCTAAAATTAAATGCGTCAAATGTGAAATTACATAGCCAACCTTGTTAATTTTTTTGTCAAGTGGACTGAAACACTACCCGGTATTTTTTATCATGAGCCCTAACTCATTTTTTTTTTAATCTAAACGAAGACCCAACCAACTTTCTCTCTTTAAATTTAATTGGAAACCCACAATCACCATAAAATTCCATAATCCATCAAAGATTTTTCACCCAATGTCACTGGAAAATGTCGCCGAAAAAAATGGAGTGCACACATTAGATCTTCCCTAAATAAGCCCCTATCGATTAAAGAAATTAATAATTTATGTTTTAGGTCTCACTAGTTTGCAGTTTGAGCTTTTCGTCTCCTTTATATGCACATCTAGAAGACTACAATAGTAACCAATCCAATCACTTTGCCCAAAAAAATTATAAAATTTGCACAAAATTCATGATAATTACAAAGAAAATATTAAAAAAATCGAGAGTAAGCTAGATAATTATTTGATAATTTTTCCCATCAGTGAGAGACTCTTTATATAGTAAAAAAAAAATTTTAATGCACATTTGACTATCATAAATCCTATAATTAATCCCATAAAGGTTCATAAAATTTTACATTACAAAATAATTAATTATCATAAATCTATTCATAAATGTTGGTGCTAAAAACTAGAAGGGTATTTTAGACCACACAATCAAATGATCGGATCAAATGATTAAAATAATAAATACAACATGCCAATGGAGTCAATGACGTATAATGGAAGTTGGCCTTGTATGAAAATATGGGTTAGTCCTCCTCCGTGGAATAGAGTTAGGAGCTCGGTTTTGCGTTGTTATTGATATAATTAAGTGTCTATTACAAACTCACAATAATCTCTCTAGCTAGTCTATCCTCACAATATTACAATAAGAGTATGCTTTGAGCTACACAAATTCCAGCTTCTGTGTATCGAGAGCTCTATCGTATGCTCGATATCTCTATCTTTCTTCAAACTGTTGGTCACTATTTTTGCTATTCTCTCTGTTATTCTTGGTTGTTCAGGAGTTATTAGGTTAGTTGAATTAGTTGTTGAGAGAAGTAAATGCTTCTTCTATATATAAGACTGAGAAGAAATATGTGTGAGAGCTCCCATAATAGGTCTGAAGCCATGCCTTGATCATCACCAACTCTGACCTTACTTTTTCATGAATTCTGGTGCATCAAATGCAGCTGGTGTTCATTTAGTGAAGGTGAAGGAGGTTCTGCATCTTCTGCAGAGCAAGTGGCGGTCACCCATACTGCTCTTCAGTTACTTTGTCAGAGTAGTTAAGCGAGGGAGCTCCAAAACTCGTCAAAAGAGCTCTGGCACCCGAGCTCCATAATTCAATGCACGCAATTAACTCCTAAGTTAGTATCCAACTTATGAGGGGCTCCACTTTCCTTGTAGTACTTGAGCATGGCTCCTCTGAGCTCTTTATATTCCTTAAAAACCCTCTTGCCTTAGGAAAAATTTTCACTTTTCACTTTTCCTTCTTGAACCCTAAGTATCCTCAGAGCATAGAAGAAACCTTCATTCATCCCATTCTCTATTAACTTGGCTTACAAACCTCCTTTAGGGAATTCTTTTAAGAAGTTTTCGAGCGTACCCTTGGAAGATTTCATTAAGCTTATTCCTTATTTCGCACCATCTTCTCTTTTACACACTCTAGCACTATTCATGGAGCACTTCACCAACCAGAATCAGGGTCAAGAGATCCATCCAAATACAGAGCAGGGTTCCTCTGTATGTGGGGAATATCCTAAACCCTATTGCCGATGTGAGGTCCATAGAGATTTTGGATAGTGAGGGAGAGTTGGCCCGTGTGTCCGAAGACACCAAGAAAAATATTTGGAATACATCAGCTCTCTTTCCGTTTTTCGTATTCCTTTAACCTTTTTTGCCCTCGACATCCCAATTTTGAGAGCGAGAAATCAAATCTCAGACTATGTCAAGATCAAAGTTCTAGGACATGAAAAAAGAGCTTGTTATTACAAACCTGGAGAGGTCTGCTTTTACGAATCGGTGTTAGAGCACGAGCTAAGATTCCCCATGGATGACCACGTAAGAGAGTTGCTGATGACCATGGACATTGACCCAGCTCAAGTCAACCCTAACACGTGGTCCTGCCTCATAGGGTTGGTGTTGATCTTTAGAGCCACCTCTGCCGGAAGCCACGACATAACCATTGAGGAGTTCATCACCCTCTTCTAGCCCAAAGACAGTGGTGGGAAGAACAAGGGAGTCTTCAACTGCCCTTCGAGGTTGGGATCCTCAAAAATTATCTTCAGCCTCTCTAACAACATCCCTAATTGGAAGAAAATGTTCTTTTACGTCTCAAGTGAGGACTGGGAGCACGATTCCAGATATCCGAGCATCCATGACCTCAAGCGCTGGTTCTCGAAGCCAAAATCCATAAGAGAGTTTGGCGTTCTTCCCTCATTTTTTTATATATATTCCTTCGACCTCTACACATATTCTGACTCATGGTCTGAGCTTATTAACTAAACTTTCCATTCCTTTCCTTTTTAGTTGAAGAAAAGAGGCTTGTGCTGGTTAAGTCTGACTGGATCAAAGACGCCAAGGATTTCTTTCTCAAGCACTACGCAGACATTATAACCCCGGGATGTTGTGGAGATATGGCTGGGGTCCCTGTTGTTAGGAAATTAGGGCAGTAATCATGCATCGCATACACTAATTTACGCACTAATCATTGAATCCTATGATCTATGCAGTTCAATAAAATCGACAGATGACATACCTTAATCGAGATTTGATGTCAATGAAACGAACAGGATGGATCTGATCCTTCTGTTGTTGTCGTCCTTAGCGTAGAAAACACGACGCCTCTACGGTATGCACACACGAACGAGATGAGATCTTGCTTGGTGTACTAGCGCCCTCTAGGGTTCTCTCTGCTATTTCGAACTTTCTTGCCTCTCTCAATTTCATTGACGGCCAAGAAGAACAAAGGTTCCCTTTTATAAGGGAACCCTAGTGAGAACCATAAGCAACAAGCGAACTGGGCCCAAGTCCAACTTGGCCCGTTTTAATTCGTTTTGATCCAACTCGTTTTGGTGTGCGACCCTGTAGGTTTTACACTCTTTGGCCGTACAATTAAAACCCCGTTTTATTATACGAACAGTAAGCGGTTTCTAGTAAAACATTACTATTATCCAAATGGTATAAAGGTCAAAAACGACACAACCTTAAATTGATATTTCACACATTAACTATTTTGTCAATCGATATCTAGATTGAACACAAGACTAGGCAAGTGTCATTCTTGTATAGTTCAATCTTTATTTCTTGATCTCTAAGTATAATTAATCCAAAACAAATGACATCTCATTTGTGCATGGCCATGCAAATATTAATTACACTTATCAAGGGGCCCAACGATATCTCTCTCAATATATGAGAGTGACAAATCCCATCTTGATCAACCACATACCTCTACATAGTTCATAGTATGCTCGGTCATCATCTTTATAATTACTCGGTCAGAGAGCAACGTTTGATAATGCCTGACATGCTAATCCCTATGTTGGTAACCATGGCGATCTCAGGTCTGAGGATAATACGATATCACAAATGGGAACATCACTGATGACATTATGTAACACTCCTCGCAGTGTCCCCAAGCGGGTCAGTCCAATACTTTGTTCCCTAACAAGTATCAGTATGTTCAGCTTGATATCTCCATATCCATGACTTGTGAAACATAGTCATCAGCTGACCCATACTCTAATCATTATATCAATGTGATCCTAGGTTATTGATACATGATTAGGGACATCTAAACAATATTATTATTACATTACTAGCATCCCACAATCTAGTCACGTACTTGATGAACTAGTATTAATAAATATTATTTACAAGAGATTATAAAGTAAAATAAATAAACTTTATTAATAACAATAAGCATAAGATATCCAAGTACAAATCATAATCTATGAATAGTCCTAGGACATATCTCTTTCACCTGTAACATCCCATTTTTTTGTTTCACTTATTAATCTCACTGTATTGGCCTAATTTTTCATAATTATCGCTTTGGGAAGTGAATTTAGGATCAGGGGTACTTTTATCGTTTGAACATTTCTAGCATGTCTCAATAGTATATTTACATTTGTGTGCATGGTCACGATGCAACTCGGATGGCCCGAATGAGTTTTGGTCACTCAAACCGTCACTCCGTACGGTTTTTTCCGAAACCGACCTTATTAATTCGAAGAAATGTTCTTTTGGCATCTTACAATGAAATTTTGAAAATCATTGCCGACACCCTAATCAACCGTAATTATCGAAAAGCTGAGTCGTATAATATTCGTTTACATTATCAAATATCGATTGGTAAACAGAAAAAATCGTTAATAAATTTCTTATAATAGCTTCGGTATTAATAAATTTCTTAGATTTATTTACTATGAATTATATTGTTCTCCATATCTCTCTTTCGGTGACGACAAGAGAGTGAGACGAGCGAGCGTCGTGGAAAAGAAGCGTTAAGACTGAGAATTAATATTAAATTTCATATCGGTATTAGGGATAAAAGTACCCTCAATTTCGGTAAAAACCGTAAGGAGTGATGACCCTTTGGCTGGACCATCCAATTTTATGAATTTAACAATGTTTTAATTTATCGATAGGTTATTAATTTGGTATTCTAAGAACTTTAGGCGACGTACATTGTTGAATTTGCGTCTTCTAAATGAAATTTTTAATTTCACAAAGATTTAAAATTTTGGTGAAAATTGAGGGAGCTCTTAGGCGACGTACATTCAGTCTAAGTCGCCAAAAGTCGCACTTAGGCGACATACATTCAGCATGCGTCGCCTAAAGTTAAACTAAGGCGACGTGCATCCAACGTGTGTCGCCTAAAGTGGCGAAGAAAAATAGTACAAAACTGATCGTATTTTATATTGAAATCGACCTAATTAATTCGAAGAAAAATAGTTCTGGTATTTTATATTAAAATTTCAAAAATATCTACCAAAACCGTAACGAACCATAACTACTGTAAACCGAAAGTTAACGAAAACATCGAAAAACTTAGTATAATATTGGTTTTCATTGTCAAATACTGATTGGTAAATTGAAAAAAAATGTGAGAGAACAATATCGGAAAAGCAAAACTTTCGGTAGATTAATAAAATTATTAACTTGTCAGTATGTTTATAATTTATTAATTTTTCGATATTACTTTATCGATAAATTAAAACATTGTTTAATTAATAAAACTGGTTGGCCCGATCGAAGGTGCCACTCCGTACGATTTTTTTTGAAACTGATCGTATTAAATCGAAGAAATGTTCTTCTGGCATCTTACATTGAAATTTCGAAAATCATTGCCGACACCAAAATGAGCCGTAATTACCGATTAATTTTTAGATATTACTTTATCGATAAATTAAAACATTGTTTAATTAATAAAACTGGCTGGCCCGACCAAGGGTGTCACTCCGTATGGTTTTTTTCGAAACCGGCCGTATTAATTCGAAGAAATGTTCTTCTGGCATCTTACATTAAAATTTCGAAAATCATTGCTGACACCGTAATTAGCCGTAATTACCGAAAAACTGAGTCGTATAATATTCGTTTTCATTGTCAAATATTGATTGGTAAACAGAAAAAATCGGTAATAAATTTCTTATGACGACGAGAGAGTGAGACGAATGAGCATCGTAGAAAAGAAGCATTAATGCTGAGAATTAATACTAAATTTCATATCAGTATTAGGGATAAAAGTACCCTCGATTTCGGTAAAAACCGTAAAGAGTGATACCGCTTGGCCGGACCATCCAATCTTATGAATTTAACAATTTTTAATTTATAAATAGGTTATTAAATTAGTATTCTAAGAACTTTAGGCGACGTACATTGTTCAATTTGAGACTTCTAAGTGAAATTTTTAATTTCACAAAGATTTAAAATTTTGGTGAAAATTGAGGGAACTCTTAGAGGATATACATTCAGTGTACGTCGCCAAAAGTCGCACTTAGGCAACATACATTCAGGATGCGTCGCCTAAAGTCAAACTTAGGCGACATACATCTAGCGTGCATCGCCTAAAGTCCACTTAGGCGACGTACAAAGACCAATGTACGTGGCCTAAAGCCCACTGTGTACGGTTTTTTCTGATAAATTAAAACATTTTTTAATTAATAAATCTGGCTATCCCGACCAAGGGCGTCACTCCGTACGGTTTTTTATGATGCCGACCGTATTAATTCGAAGAAATTTTCTTCTGCCATCTTACATTGAAATTTCGGAAATCATCACCGACACCCTAATGAGCCGTAATTACCGAAAAACTGAGTCGTATAATATTCATTTTCAATGTCAAATATCGATTGGTAAACATGAAAAATCGGTAGTAAATTTCTTATAATAGCTTCGGTATTAATAAAGGCCATTTACTGACCGATTTGACAAAAGAAAACCCTTATTCTTAGTTTATCGATAAAGTAATAAATTATTAATTCATTGACAAGTCAATAATTTAAAATTTACTGTAGCATTTGCATTTCTGATATTGTTCTATCCACCTTCCTTAGATTTATATACTATAAATTATATTGTTCTCCACATCTCTCTTTCGGTGACGACAAGAGAGTGATACGAACGAGCGTCGAGGAAGTGAAACGTTAACGCAGAGAATTAATAATAATTTTCATATCGGTATTAGGGATAAAAGTACCCTCGATTTCGGTAAAAATCCTAGGGAGTGATGCCCCTTGACCGGACCAGCCAATTTTACGAATTTAACAATGTTCTAATTTATCGATAGGTTATTATATTGGTATTCTAAGAAATTTAGGCGATGTACATTGTTCAATTTGCGTCTTCTAAGTGGAATTTTTAATTTCACAAAGATTTAAAATGTGGGTGGAAATTGAGGGAGCTCTTAGGCGACGAACATTCAGAGTGCGTTGCCTAAAGTCGCACTCAGGCGACGTACATTCGTCTTGTGTCTCCTAAAGTCAAACTTAGGCAACGTACTTTCATCGTGCGTCGCCTAAAGTTTACTTAGGCGACCTACAAAGATCAATGTACGTCGCCCTTGGGAAACCAAAAAAATTCACTTAGGCGACGTACAAAGACCAAAGTACGTCGCCTAAGGTCCACTTAGGAGACGTCCACCATACGTCGCCTAAGATCTCCCTCAATTTTCACCAAAATTTTATATTTTTGTGTAATTAAAGATTTCACTTAGGAGACGCTAATCGAACAACGTACGTGGCCGGATGTTCTTAGAATACCAACTTAGTAACTCGTCATCAATAAACTAAGCATTGTTAAATTCATAAAATTGGCGGGCCCAGCCAAGGGGCATCACTCTTCACGGTTTTTTCCGAAATCGACCTAATTAATTCGAAGAAAAATAGTTCTGGTATTTTATATTGAAATTTCGAAAATATTTACCGAAACCGTAGCTACTGCAAACCGAAAGTTATCGAAAATACTAAGTAGCATAATATTTGTTTTCATTGTCAAATACCGATTGGTAAACAGAAAAAAAAATGTGAGAGAACAATATTGGAAACGCAAAACTTCTGGTAGATTAATAAAATTATTAACTTGTCAGTATGTTTATAATTTATTAATTTTTCGATATTACTTGATCGATAAATTAAGACATGGTTTATTTAATAAAACTGGCTGGCCCGACCGAGGGCGTCACTTTGTACGGTTTTTTCTGAAACCAACCGTATTAATTCGAAGAAATGTTCTTCTGGCATCTTACATTGAAATTTCGGAAATCATCACCGACACCCTAATGAGCCGTAATTACTGGAAAATTTGAGTCGTATAATATTCGTTTTTATTGTCAAATATCGATTGGTAAACAGGAAAAATCGGTAATAAATTTCTTATAATAGCATCGGTATTAATATTCTTTTTTACCGACCAATTAGACGAAAGAAAACCCTATTCCTACTTTATAGGTAAATTAACAAATTATTAATTCATTGACAAGTCGATAATTTAAAATTTATCAAAGGATTTGCATTTCTGATATATTGTTCTATCCATCTTGCTTAGATTTATTTACTATAAATTATATTGTTCTCCACATCTCTCTTTCGGTGACGATGAGAGAGTGAGACGAGCGAGGGTCGAGGAAAGAAGCGCTAACGCTGAGAATTAATAACAAATTTCATATCGGTATTAGGGTTAAAAGTACCCTCGATTTCGGAAAAAACTGCAAAGAGTGATGCCCCTTGGCCGGACCAGCAAATTTTACGAATTTAACAATGTTCTAATTTATCAATGGGTTATTAAATTGGTATTCTAAGAACTTTAGGCGACGTACATTGTTCAATTTACGTCTTCGAAGTGGAATTTTTAATTTCACAAAGATTTAAAATTTGGGTGGAAATTGAGGGAGCTCTTAGGCGACAAATATTCAGAGTGAGTCGCCTAAGGTCATCTTAGGCGACGTAAAAAGACCAATGTCAATTGCCTAAAGTCCTCTTAAGCATCGTACAATGACTAAAGTCCGTCGCCTAAGATTCACTTAGGAGACGTACACTCAATGTATGTCGCATAAGGTCCACTTAGGAGACGTACAATAAATATACGTCGCCTAAGAGCCCCCTTAATTTTCACCGAATGAAATAAAAAAATTCACTTAGAAGACGCAAATTGAGCAATGTACGTCGCCTAAAGTTCTTAAAATACCATTTTAGTAACTTATCGGTAAACTAAACATTGTCAAAATTCATAAAATTGGCTGGCCCCGGCCAAGGGGCATCACTCCTCACGCTTTTTTCCGAAATTGACCAAATAAATTATAAGAAAAATAGTTCTAGAATTTTATATTGAAATTTCGAAAAAGTTTATCGAAAGCGTAACGAACCGTAAGTACTGTATACCGAAAGTTAACGAAAATATCAAAAATCAAAGTAGTATAATATTGGTTCTCATTGTCAAATACCGTTTGGTAAACAGAAAAAAAAAAAAAAAAAAAAAAAAAAAAAAAAAAAAGGTGTGACAACAATATCGGAAACGCAAAACTTTCGTTAAATTAATGAAATTATTAACTTGTTAGTATATTTATAATTTATTATTTTTTGGTTATTACTTTATCGATAAATTAAAACATTGTTTAATTAATAACACTGGCTTGGTCCGACCGAGGGCGTCACTCCGTACGGTTTTTACCAAAATCGACCGTATTAATTCGAAGAAAAGTTATTCTGTCATCTTATATAGAAATTTCGAAAATCATTACCGACAACGTAATGAGCCCTAATTACCGAAAAACTGAGTCGTATAATTTTCGTTTTCACTATCAAATATCGATTGGTAAACATGAAAAATCGGTAGTAAATTTCTTATAATAGCTTCGGTATTAATAAAGGCCATTTACTGACCGATTTGACAAAACAAAACCCTTATTCTTAGTTTATCGATAAAGTAATAAATTATTAATTCATTGACAAGTCAATAATTTAAAATTTACTGTAGGATTTGCATTTCTGATATTGTTCTATCCACCTTCCTTAGATTTATATACTATAAATTATATTGTTCTCCACATCTCTCTTTCGGTGACGACAAGAGAGTGATACGAACGAGCGTCGAGGAAGTGAAACGTTAACGCAGAGAATTAATACTAATTTTCATATCGGTTATTAGGGATAAAAGTACCCTCGATTTCGGTAAAAACTGTAAGGAGTAATGCCCCTTTGCCGGACAAACCAATTTTATGAACTCAACAATGTTTTAATTTTTCGACGTGTTACTAAATTGGTATTCTAAGAACTTTAGGCGACGTACATTGTTCAATTTGCGTCTTCAAAGTGGAATTTTTAATTTAAAAAAGATTTAATTTTTTTTGAAAATTGAGCGGGCACTTAGGCGACGTACATTCAGTGCACGTAGCCTAAACAACACTTAGGCGACGTACGAAGACCAATATACGTCGCCTAAAGTCCACATAGGAGACGTTCAGTGACCAATGTACGTCGCCTAAGGAAATCTTAGGCGACGTACAGAGACCAATGTATGTCGCCTAAACTCCTCGTAGGCGACGTATAATGACTAAAAACCGTCACCTAAGGTTCACTTAGGAGACGTACACTGATTGTACATCGCCTAAGAGACCCCTCAAGAAAGAAAAAATTTCACTTAGAAGACGCAGGTTGAGCAATGTACATCGCTTAAAGTTCTCAGAATACCAATTTAGTAACTTATCAGTAAACTGAACATTGTCAAAACTCATAAAATTGGCTGGCCCCGACCAAAGGGCATCACTCCTCACGGTTTTTAACGAAATCGACCTAATAAATTCGAAGAAATATAGTTCTGGTGTTTTATATTGAAATTTTGAAATAGTTTACCGAAACCGTAACTACTGTATACCGAAAGTTAAGGAAAATATTGAAAAACTAAGTATTATAATATTTGCTTCTCATTGTCAAATACCGATTGGTAAACAGAAAAAAAAAAAAAAAGGTGTGAGAACATTATCGGAAACGCAAAACTTTCTCTAAATTAATAAAATTATTAACATGTCACTATATTTATAATTCAATAATTTTTGGTTGTTACTTTATCGATAAATTAAAACATTGTTTAATTGATTACACTGGTGGTCCGACCGAGGGCGTCACTCTGTACGTTTTTTACCGAAATCGACCGTACTAATTCAAAGAAAAGTTATTCTGGCATCTTACATTGAAATTTCGAAAATCATTACCGACACCGTAATGAGCCCTAATTACCGAAAAGCCGAGTCGTAAAATATTCGTTTTCACTGTCAAATATCAATTGGCAAACAAGAAAAATCGGTTGTAAATTTCTTTTAATATCTTCGGAATTAATAAAAGCCATTTACCGACCAATTTGACGAAAGAAAACCCTATTCCTACTTTATCGATAAAGTTATAAATTATTCATTCATTGGCAAGTCAATAATTTAAAATTTACTGAAGGATTTGCATTTATGATATTGTTCTATTGACCTTCCTTAGATTTATATACTATAAATTACATTGGTCTCCGCAATTCTCTTTCGGTGATGACTAGAGTTGAGCGGGCACTTAGGCAACGTACATTTAGTGCACATCGTCTAAAAAACACTTAGGCGACGTACAAAGACCAATGTACGTCGCCTAAAGTCGTCTTAGGAGACGTTTAATGAACAATGTAAGTCGCCGAAGGTCATTTAAGGCGACGTACAATGACTAAAGTCCGTCGCCTAAGGTTCACTTAAGAGACGTACACTCGCCTAAGAGCCGCCTCAAGAAACAAAAAAATTCACTTGGAAGACACGGATTGAGCCATGTACGTCGCCTAAAGTTCTCAGAATACCAATTTAGTAACTTATCAGAAAACTAAACATTTTCGGAAC
The DNA here is from genome assembly GCA_021464415.1 of Lonicera japonica. Taxonomy (NCBI): domain Eukaryota; kingdom Viridiplantae; phylum Streptophyta; class Magnoliopsida; order Dipsacales; family Caprifoliaceae; genus Lonicera; species Lonicera japonica. Next base: position 59,537,383 of record CM038467.1, read on the forward strand.
TCATAAAATTGGCTGGCCCCGGCCAAAGGGCATCACTCCTCACGATTTTTTTCGAAATCGACAGAATAAATTTGAAGAAATATAGTTCTGGTGTTTTATATTGAAATTTTGAAATAGTTTATCGTAACGAAGCGTAAGTACTATGTACCGAAAGTTAACGAAAATATCGAAAAACTAAGTAGTATAATATTGGTTCTCATTGTCAAATACCGATTGGTAAACAGAAAAAAAAAGGTGTGAGAACAATATCAGAAACGCAAAACTTTCGTTAAATTAATAAAATTATTAACCTGTCAGTATATTTATAATTCATTAATTTTTGGTTATTACTTTATCGATAAATTGAAACATTGTTTAATTGAATACACTGGCTGGTCCGACCGAAGGTGTCACTCCGTACGGTTTTTACCGAAATCGACCGTACTAATTCGAAGAAAAGTTATACTGGCATCTTACATTGAAATTTCGAAAATCATTACCGACACCGTAATGAGCCCTAATTACCGAAAAACCGAGTCGTATAATATTCGTTTTCACTGTCAAATAATGGTTGGCAAACAAGACAAATCAGTAGTAAATTTCTTTTAATAGCTTCGGTATTAATAAAGGTCATTTACTGATCGATTTGACGATAGAAAATCCTATTCCTACTTTATCGATAAAGTAATAAATTACTGATTCATTGGCAATTCAACAATTTAAAATTTACTGAAGAATTTGCATTTCTGATATTGTTCTATCCACCTCTCTTAGATTTATATACTATAAATTACACTGTTCTCCGCAACTCTCTTTCGGTGACGACGAGAGAGTGATACGAGCGAGCGTCAAGGAAGTGAAGCATTAACGCAGAGAATTAATACAAAATTTCATATCGGTATTAGAGATAAAAGTACCCTCGATTTCGGTAAAAACCGTATGGAGTGATTTCACCCTTGACCGGACCAGCCAATTTTATGAATTTAATAATGTTTTAATTTATCGATGTGTAATTAAATTGGTATTCTAAGAACTTTAGGCGACATACATTGTTCAATTTGCGTCTTCAAAGTGAAATTTTCAAATTAAAAAAGATTTAAACTTTTTGTGAAAATTGAGCGGGCACTTAGGCGACGTACATTCAGATCACGTCGCCTAAACAGCACTTAGGCAACGTAGAAAGACCAATGTACGTCGCCTAAAGTGATCTTACGAGACGTACAGTGACCATTATACGTCGCCTAATGTAATTTTAGGCGAGGTACACAGACCAATGTACGTCGCCTAAGGTTCACTTAGGATACGTACACTAAACGAACGTCGCCTAAGAGCACCCTCAAGAAAGAAAAAATTTCACTTAGAAGATGCAGATTGATCAATGTACGTGGCCAAAAGTTCTCAGAATACCAATTTACTAACTTATCGGAAAACTAAACATTGTCAAAACTCATAAAATTGGCTGGACCGGCCAAAGGGCATCACACCTCACGGTTTTTTCCGAAATCAACCTAATAAATTCGAAGAAATATAGTTGTTGTGTTTTATACTGAAATTTTTAAAAAGTTTACCGAAACCGTAACGAACCGCAAGTACTGTATACCGAAAGTAAACGAAAATATCGAAAAACTAAGTAGTATATTATTGGTTCTCATTGGCAAGCACCGATTGGTAAACAGAGAAAAAAAAAGAAAAAAGAAATAGGCGTGAGAACGATATTGGAAACGCAAAACTTTCGTTAAATTAATGAAATTATTAACCTGTCAGTATATTTATAATTCATTAATTTTTGGTTATTACTTTATCGATAAATTGAAACATAGTTTAATTAATTACATTGGCTGGTCCGATCGAGGGCGTCACTCCGTACGGTTTTTACCGAAATTGACCGTACTAATTCGAAGAAAAGTTATTCTGGCATCTTACATTCAAATTTCGAAAATCATTACCTACACCGTAAAGAGCCCTAATTACCGAAAAACTGAGTCGTATAATATCCGTTTTCACTGTCAAATTTCGGTCGCCAAACAAGAAAAGTCGGTTGTAAATTTCTTTTAATAGCTTCGGTATTAATAAAGGCCATTTACCGACCGATTTGACGATAAAAAACCCTATTCCTACTTCATCGATAAAGTAATAAATTATTGATTAATTGGCAAGTCAGTAATTTAAAATTTACTGAAGGATTTGCATTTCTGATATTGTTCTATCCACCTTCCTTAGATATATATACTATAAATTACACTATTCTCCGCAACTCTCTTTCGGTGACTGCGAGAGAGTGATACGAGCGAGCATCGAGGAAGTGAAGCATTAACGTAGAGAATTAATACAAAATTTCATATCGGTATTTGGAATAAAAGTACCCTCGATTTCGGTAGAAACCGTATGGAGTGATTTCCCCCTTGACCGGACCAGTTGATTTTATGAATTTAATAATGTTTTAATTTATCGATGTGTTATTAAATTAGTATTCTAAGAACTTTACGCGACGTACATTGTTCAATTTGCGTCTTCAAAGAGGAATTTTTAATTTAAAAATGATTTAATTTTCTTCTGAAAATTGAGCGGGCACTTGAGGCGACGTACATTCAATGCACGTCGCCTAAACAACACTGAGGCGACGTACAAAGACCAATGTACATCGCCTCAAGTCATCTTGACCAATGTAAGTCGCCTAAGGTCATCTTAGGCGACGAATACAGACCAGTGTACATCGCCTAAGAGCCCATTCAAGAAAGAAAAAATTTCACTTAAAAGTCGCAGATCGAGCAATGTACGTGACCTAAAGTTCTCATAATACAAATTTAGTAACTTATCGGAAAACTAAACAATGTCAAAACTCATCAAATTTGCTGGCCGCGGCCAAAGGGCATCACTCCACACGGTTTTTTTTTCCGAAATCGACCTAATAAATTCGAAGAAACATAGTTCTGTTGTTTTATACTGAAATTTCGAAAAAGTTTACCAAAAACGTAACGAACCGCAAGTAATGTGTACCGAAAGTTAACGAAAATATCGAAAAAGTAACTAGTATATTATAGGTTCTCATTGTCAAGTACCGATTGGTAAATAGAGAAAAAAAAAGAAAAAAAAAGAAAAAGGTGTGAGAACGATATTGGAAACGCAAAACTTTCGTTAAATTATTGAAATTATTAACCTGTCAGTATATTTATATTTCATTAATTTTTGGTTATTACTTTATCGATAAATTGAAACATAGTTTAATTAATTACACTGGCTGGTCCGACCGAGGGCGTCACTCCGTACGGTTTTTACCGAAATCGACCGTACTAATTCGAAGAAAAGTTATTCTGGCATCTTACATTCAAATTTCGAAAATCATTACCGACACCGTAATGAGCCCTAATTACCGAAAAACTGAGTCGTATAATATTCGGTTTTCACTGTCAAATATCGGTTGGCAAACAAGAAAAATCGGTAGTAAATTTCTTTTGATATCTTCGGTATTAATAAAGGCCATTTACCGACCGACTTGACGATAAAAAACCCTATTCCTACTTCATCGATAAAGTAATAAATTATTGATTCATTGGCAAGTCAATAATTTAAAATTTACTAAAGGATTTGCATTTCTGATATTGTTCTATCCACCTTCCTTAGATTTATATACTACAAATTACACTCTTCTCCGCAATAATCTTTCGGTGACGGCGAGAGAGTGATACGAGCGAGCGTCGAGGAAGTGAAGCATTAAAGTAGAGAATTAATACAAAATTTCATATCGGTATTTGGAATAAAAGTACCCTCGATTTCGGTAGAAACCGTATGGAGTGATTTCCCCCTTGACCGGACCAGCCGATTTTATGAATTTAATAATCTTTTAATTTATCGATGTGTTATTAAATTAGTATTCTAAGAACTTTACGCGACGTACATTGTTCAATTTGCGTCTTCAAAGAGGAATTTTTAATTTAAAAAAGATTTAATTTTCTTCTCAAAATTGAGCATGCACTTAGGTGACGTACATTCAGTGCACGTCGCCTAAACAACACTGAGGCGACGTAAAAAGACCAATGTACGTCGCCTAAAGTCATCTTAGGAGACAGTCACCAATGTAAGTCGCCTAAGGTCATCTTAGGCGACGAATACAGACCAGTGTATATCGCCTGAAGTTCACTTTGGCGACGTACAATGACTAAAGTCCGTCGCCTAAGAGCCCCCTCAAGAAAGAAAAAATTTCACTTAAAAGACGCAGATCGAGCAATGTACGGGGCCTAAAGTTCTCATAATACAAATTTAGTAACTTATCGGAAAACTAAACAATGTCAAAACTCATAAAATTGGTTGCCCCGGCCAAAGGGCATCACTCCACAAGATTTTTTTTCCGAAATCGACCTAATAAATTCGAAGAAATATAGTTCTGGTGTTTTATACTGAAATTTCGAAAAAGTTTACCGAAACCGTAACGAACCGCAAGTACTGTATACCGAAAGTTAACAAAAATATCGAAAAACTAAGTAGTATATTATTGGTTCTCATTGTCAAGTACCGATTGGTAAACGAGAAAAAAAAAGCAAAAAGAAATTGGTGTGAGAACGATATTGGAAACGCAAAACTTTCGTTAAATTAATGAAATTATTAACCTCTCAGTATATTTATAATTCATTAATTTTTGGTTATTACTTTATCGATAAATTGAAACATAGTTTAATTAATTAAACTGGCTGTTCCGACCGAGGGCGTCACTCCGTACGGTTTTTACCGAAATCGACCGTACTAATTCGAAGAAAAGTTATTCTGGCATCTTACATTCAAATTTCGAAAATCATTACCTACACCGTAAAGAGCCCTAATTACCGAAAAACTGAGTCGTATAATATCCGTTTTCACTGTCAAATATCGGTTGCCAAACAAGAAAAGTCGGTAGTAAATTTCTTTTAATAGCTTCGGTATTAATAAAGGCCATTTTCCGACCGAGTTGACGATAAAAAACCCTATTCCTACTTCATCGATAAAGTAATAAATTATTGATTCATTGGCAAGTCAGTAATTTAAAATTTACTGAAGGATTTGCATTTCTGATATTGTTCTATCCACCTTCCTTAGATTTATATACTATAAATTACACTATTCTCCGCAACTCTCTTTCGGTGACGGCGAGAGAGTGATATGAGCGAGCGTCGAGGAAGTGAAGCATTAACGTAGAGAATTAATACAAAATTTCATATCGGTATTTGGAATAAAAGTACCCTCGATTTCGGTAGAAACCGTATGGAGTGATTTCCCCCAAGACCGGACCAGCCGATTTTATGAATTTAATAATGTTTTAATTTATCGATGTGTTATTAATTTGGTATTCTAAGAACGTTACGCGACGTACATCGTTCAATTTGCGTCTTCGAAGAGGAATTTTTAATTTAAAAATGATTTAATTTTCTTCTGAAAATTGGGCAGGCCTAAACAACACTGAGGCGACGTACAAAGACCAATGTACGTCGCCTAAAGTCATCTTAGGAGACAGTCACCAATGTAAGTCGCCTAAGGTCATCTTAGGCGACGAATACAGACCAGTGTACATCGCCTGAAATTCACTTTGGCGACGTACAATGACTAAAGTCCGTTGCCTAAGATCCACTTAGGCGACGTACACTAAATGTACGTCGCCAAAGGTTCACTTAGGAGACGTACAACTGAATGTACATCGCCTAAGAGCCCCCTCAAGAAAGAAAAAATTTCACTTAAAATACGCAGATCGAGCAATGTACATGGCCTAAAGTTCTCATAATACAAATTTAGTAACATATCGGAAAACTAAACAATGTCAAAAGTCATAAAATTGGTTGGCCCCGGCCAAAGGGCATCATTCCACACGGTTTTTTTTCCGAAATCGACCTCATAAATTCGAAGAAACATAGTTCTGGTGTTTTGTACTGAAATTTCGAAAAAGTTTACCGAAACCGTAACGAACCGCAAGTATTGAATACCGAAAGTTAACGAAAATATCGAAAAACTAAGTAGTATATTATTGGTTCTCGTTGTCAAGTACCGATTGGTAAATAGAGAAAAAAAAAAAGAAAAAAGAAATTGGTGTGAGAACGATATTGAAAACGCAAAACTTTCGTTAAATTAATGAAATTATTAACATGTCAGTATATTTATAATTCATTAATTTTTGGTTATTACTTTATCGATAAATTGAAACATAGTTTAATTAATTACACTGGCTGATCCGACCGAGGGCGTCACTCCGTACGGTTTTTACCGAAATCGACCGTACTAATTCGAAGAAAAGTTATTCTCGCATCTTAGATTCAAATTTCGAAAATCATTACCGACACCGTAATGAGCCCTAAGTACCGAAAAACTGAGTCGTATAATATTCGTTTTCACTGTCAAATATCAGTTGGCAAACAAGAAAAATCGGTAGTAAATTTCTTTTAATAGCTTCGGTATTAATAAAGGCCATTTACCGACCGATTTGACGATAAAAAACCCTATTCCTACTTCATCGATAAAGTAAGAAATTATTGAATTAATTGGCAAGTCAGTAATTTAAAATTTACTAAAGGATTTGCATTTCTGATATTGTTCTATCCACCTTCCTTAGATTTATATACTATATAAATTACACTGTTCTCCGCAACTCTCTTTCGGTGACGGCGAGAGAGTGATACGAGCGAGCATCGAGGAAGTGAAGCATTAACGTAGAGAATTAATACAAAATTTCATATCGGTATTTAGAATAAAAGTACCCTCGATTTCTGTAGAAACCGTACGGAGTGATTTCCCCCTTGACCGGATCAGCCGATTTTATGAATTTAATAATGTTTTAATTTATCGATGTGTTATTAAATTGGTATTCTAAGAACTTTAGGCGACGTACATCGTTCAATTTGCGTCTTCAAAGAGGAATTTTTATTTTGAAAAAGATTTAATTTTCTTCTGAAAATTGAGCGGGCACTTAGGCGACGTACATTCAGGACACGACGCCTAAACAACACTGAGGCGACATACAAAGACCAATGTACGTCTCCATAAGTCCTCTTAGGAGACCAACAGTGACCAATGAAAGTCGCGTAAGGTCATCTTAGGCGACGAATACAGACCAGTGTACGTCGCCTGAAGTTCACTTTGGCGACTTACAATGACTAAAGTCCGTCGCCTAAGATCCACTTAGGCGACGTAGAATAATGTACGTCGCCTAAGGTTCACTTAGGAAACGTACACTGAATGTACGTCGCCTAAGAGCCCCCTCAAGAAAGAAAAAATTTCACTTAAAAGACGCAGATCGAGCAATGTACGGGGCCGAAAGTTCTCATAATACAAATTTAGTAACTTATCGGAAAACTAAACAATGTCAAAACTCAAAAAATTGGTTGCCCCGGCCAAAGGGCATCACTCCACACGATTTTTTTTCCGAAATCGACCTAATAAATTCGAAGAAATATAGTTCTGGTGTTTCATACTGAAATTTCGAAAAAGTTTACCGAAACCGTAACGAACCGCAAGTACTGTATACCGAAAGTTAACAAAAATATCGAAAAACTAAGTAGTATATTATTGGTTCTCATTGTCAAGTACCGATTGGTAAACGAGAAAAAAAAAAGAAAAAAGAAATTGGTGTGAGAACGATATTGGAAACGCAAAACTTTCGTTAAATTAATGAAATTATTAACCTGTCAGTATATTTATAATTCATTAATTTTTGGTTATTACTTTATCGATAAATTGAAACATAGTTTAATTAATTACACTGGCTGGTCCGACCGAGGGCGTCACTCCGTACGGTTTTTACCGAAATCGACCGTACTAAGTCGAAGAAATGTTATTCTGGCATCTTACATTCAAATTTCGAAAATGATTACCAACACCGTAATGAGCCCAAATTACCAAAAAACTGAGTCATATAATATCCGTTTTTACTGTCAAATATCGGTTGGCAAACAAGAAAAATCGGTAGTAAATTTCTTTTAATAGCTTCGGTATTAATAAAGGCCATTTACCGACCGATTTGACGATAAAAAACCCTATTCCTACTTCATCGATAAAGTAATAAATTATTGATTAATTGGCAAGTCAGTAATTTAAAATTTACTGAAGGATTTGCATTTCTGATATTGTTCTATCCACCTTCCTTAGATTTATATACTATAAATTACACTGTTCTCCGCAACTCTCTTTCGGTGACGGCGAGAGAGTGATACGAGCGAGCGTCGAGGAAGTGAAGCATTAACGTAGAGAATTAATACAAAATTTCATATCGGTATTTGGAAAAAAAGTACCCTCGATTTCGGTAGAAACCGTATGGAGTGATTTCCCCCATGAACGGACCAGCCGATTTTATGAATTTAATAATGTATTAATTTATCGATTTGTTATTAAATTGGTATTCTAAGAACTTTAGGCGACGTACATCGTTCAATTTGCGTCTTCAAAGAGGAATTTTTAATTTGAAAAAGATTTAATTTTCTTCTGAAAATTGAGTGGGCACTTAGGCGAGCCTAAACTACACTGAGGCGACGAACAATGACCAATGTGCGTCGCCTAAGGTCCACTTAGGAGACGTACGCTGAATGTACATCACCTAAGATCCACTTAGGAGACATACACTAAATGTACGTCGCCTAAGGTCCACTTAGGAGACGTAAACCGAATGTACGTCGCTTAAGAGCCCCCCTCAATTTTCACCAAAATTTCACATTTTTGTGAAACTAAGGATTTCACTTACAAGGCGCCAATCGAACAACTTACGTGACCTAAAGTTCCTAGAATACCAACTTTGTAACTCACCGATATACTAAACATCGTCAAATTCATAAAATTGTCGGGCCCGGCCAAGGGGCATCACACCTCACGGATTTTTTCTGAAACCGACCTAATTAATTGGAAGGAAAGTAGTTATGGTATTTTATATTAAAATTGCAAAAATATTTGCCGAAACCGTTACTACTATAAACCGAAGGTACTATGTATTATAATATTGGTTTTCATTGTCAAATACCAATTGGCAAACCGAAAGAAAATGTGAGAGAACAATATCGAAAAAGCAAAACTTCCGATCGATTAATAAAATTATTAACTTGTCAGCATGTCTTACTTATTTTTGGATATTACTTTATCGATAATTTAAAAAATTGCTTAATCAGTAAAACTGGCCGGCCCGACCGAGGGCGTCACTCCGTGCGGTTTTTTCCGAAACCGGCCGTATTAATTCGGAGAAAACGTTCTTCTGGAATCTTAATTCTGAGTCGTATGATATTCATTTTCGTCGTCGAATATCGATCGGTAAACAGGAAAAATCGGTTATAAATTTCTTATAACAGCTTCGGTACTAATCAAGGCCATGTACCTACCGATTTGACGAAAGAAAACCCCTCTTCCTACTTTATCGGTAAATTAACAATTTATTAATTCATTGACAAGTCAATAATTTAAAATTTACTAAATGATTTGCATTTCCAATATTGTTCGATCCAACTCTCTTAGATTTATTTCCTATGAATTTTATTGTTCTCCAAATCTCTCTTTCGACGACGACGAGAGTACGTCGGTGAAGAGAGCCGTTAACGCGGATAATTAATACTAAATTTCATATCTTTATTACTGATAAAAGTACACCCGATTCCGGTAAAAACTGCAAGGAGTGAAATTTTTAATTTCTCGAAGATCTAAAACTTGGTGAAAATTGAGGGAGCTCTTAGGCGACGTACATTCAGCATGCGTCGCCTAAAGTGAATATCAGGCGACATACATTCTGCGTACGTTGCCTGAGTTACTCTTAGGTGACTTACAAAGTTCGATGTACGTCGCCTAATGTCAACTTTGGGATGAAAGAAAAAAATTTCACTTAGGCGACGTCCATCGAGTAATATACGTCGCCTAAAGTCTACTCAGGTGACGATCAAAGACCAATGTGCGTCGCCTAAGGTGCACTTAGGATACGTACGCTGAATCTACGTCGCCTAAGGTCCACTTAGGAGACATGCACTTAATGTACGTCGCCTAAGGTCCACTTAGGAGACGTACACCGAATGTACGTCGCTTAAGAGGCCCCCTCAACTTTCACCATCATTTCACATTTTTGTGAAACTAAGGATTTCACTTACAAGGCGCAAATCGAACAACGTACGTGGCCTAAAGTTCCTAGAATACCAACTTAGTAACTCATCGATATACTAAATATCGTCAAATTCATAAAATTGGCGGGCCCGGCCATGGGGCATCACACTAGGGGTGTGCAGAAAAATCGAAAAACCGAAAAATCGGCCCGAACCGATCCGATTTAGTCGGTTATTTAAGCTTTTCGGTCCGGTTCAGTTGAAAAAAATGAAAACAGATAGAGGTCGGTTCGGTTGGCGGTTAGCAGAGTTACGAAACCGGCAATAACCAAACCGAACCGAAATAACACGTGTCACGCTACTATTGGTTGGTTAAATTTATTTCTTTATATATATATATATTATATGTTAAATATTAAATAGATAAAAAATATATAAACTAAAATGTTATTTATTAAAAATTGATTTTAATGTCATGGCCCAATAATACAAAATAGGCCCAAATTCAAGCCCAAAACCGACAATAACCGAACCGACCCCGACCGGTTTTAGGTGTGTAGCGGTTCGGCTCGGTTGACCGTTGTCGTAAAACCGACATGTCGGATCGGTTGGCGGTTAAATTGCACGGTTCGGTTAACCGAACCGTGCACACCCCTGCGTCACACCTCACGGTTTTTTTCCGAAACCGACCTATTTAATTCGAAGGAAAGTAGTTATGGTATTTTATATTAAAATTGCGAAAATATTTGCCGAAACCGTTACTACTGTAAACCGAAAGTACTATGTATTATAATATTGGTTTTCATTGGTCAAATACCGATTCGGCAAACCGAAAGAAAATGTGAGAGAACAATATCGAAAAAGCAAAACTTCCGATCGATTAATAAAATTATTAACTTGTAAGCATGTCTATAATTTACTTATTTTCGGATATTACTTTATCGATAATTTAAAACATTGCTTAATCAGTAAAACTGGCCTGCCCGGCCAAGTGCGTCACTCCGTGCGGTTTTTTCCGAAACCAGCCGTATTAATTCGGAGATAAGCGTTCTTCTGGATTCTTACATTAAAATTTCAGAAATCATCACCCACACCGTAATGAGCCGTAGTTACCGAGAAGCTGAGTCGTATGATATTCATTTTCGTCGTCGAATATCGATCGGTAAACAGGAAAAATCCATTATAAATTTCTTATAACAGCTTCGGTACTAATCAAGGCCATGTACCGACCGATTTGACAAAAGAAAACCCCTGTTCCTACTTTATCGGTAAAGTAACAATTTATTAATTCATTGACAAGTCAAATAAATTAAAATTTACTAAATGATTTTCATTTTTAATATTGTTCGATCAATCTCTCTTAGATTTATTTCCTATGAATTATATTGTTCTCCAAATCTCTTTTTCGGCGACGACGAAGTGCGTCGAGGAAGAGAGCCGTTAACGCGGAGAATTAATACTAAATTTCATATCTTTATTACTTATAAAAGTACTCTCGATTCCGGTAAAAACCGTAAAGAGTGAAATTTTTAATTTCTCAAAGATCTAAAACTTGGTGAAAATTGAGGGATCTCTTAGGCGACGTACTTTCAGCATGCGTCGCCTAAAGTGAATCTCAGGCAACATACACTCTGCGTACGTTGCCTAAGTTATTCTTAGGCGAGGTACAAATTTCGATGTATGTCGCCTAAAGTCATCTTTGGGGACATAATTGACCAATGTACGTCGCCTAAAAGCCCCGGGAAAAAAACAATTTAAGTTAGGCGACGTGCATTGGGTAATGTACGTCGCCTAAATTCTACTCAGGCAACGAACAAAGACCAATGTGGTCGCCTAAGATGCACTTAGGCGACATACGCTGAATATTCGTCGCCTAAGGTCTACTTGGGAAACGTACAACGAATGTACGTCGCTTAAGAGCCCCCGTCATTTTTCACCAAAATTTCACATTTTTGTGAAACTAAGGATTTCACTTACAAGGCGCCAATCGTACAACGTACGTGGCCTAAAGTTCCTAGAATACCAACTTAGTAACTAATCGATATACTAAACATCATCAAATTCATAAAAATGGCAGGCCCGGCCAAGGGGCATCACACTAGGGGTGTGCAGAAAAATCGAAAAATCCGCCCGAACCGATCCGATTTAGTCGGTTATTTAAAGTTTTCGGTCCAGTTCGGTTGAAAAAAATGAATACCGATAGGGGTCGGTTCGGTTGGCGGTCAGCGAAGTTACGAAACCGGCAATAATCGAACCGAACCGAACCAAAATAACACGTTTCACGCTACTATTGGTTGGTTAAATTTATTTCTTTATATATATATATATTATATGTTAAATATTAAATAGACAAAAAATATATAAACAAAAATGTTATTTATTAAAAATTGATTTTAATGTCATGGCCCAATAATACAAAATAGGCCCAAATTCAAGCCCAAAACCGACAATAACCAAATAACCGAACCGACAATAACCGAACCGACCCCGACCGATTTTAGGTGTGTAGCGGTTCGGCTCGGTTGACCGTTGTAGTAAAACCGTCAGATCGGTTCGGTTGGCGGTTAAATTGCACGGTTCGGTTAACCGAACCGTGCGCACCCCTACATCACACCTCACGGTTTTTTTTGAAACCGACTTATTTAATTCGAAGGAAAGTAGTTATGGTATTTTATATTAAAATTGCGAAAATATTTGCCGAAACCGTTACTACTGTAAACCGAAAGTACTATGTATTATAATATTGGTTTTCATTGTCAAATACCGATTGGCAAACCGAAAGAAAATGTGAGAGAACAATATCGAAAAAGCAAAACTTCCGATCGATTAATAAAATTATTAACTTGTCAGCATGTCTATAATTTACTTATTTTTTGATATTACTTTATCGATAATTTAAAACATTGCTTAATCCGTAAAACTGGCCGGCCCGACCAAGGGCGTCACTCCGTGCGGTTTTTTCCGAAACCGGCCGTATTAATTCGGAGAAAACGTTCTTCTGGATTCTTACATTGAAATTTCGGAAATCGTCACCCACACCGTAATGAGCCGTAGTTACCGAGAAGCTGAGTCGTATGATATTCATTTTCGTCGTCGAATATCGATCGGTAAACAGGAAAAATCGGTTATAAGTTTCTTATAACAGCTTCGGTACTAATCAAGGCCATGTACCGACCGATTTGACAAAAGAAAACCCGTGTTCCTACTTTATCAGTAAAGTAACAATTTATTAATTCATTGACAAGTCAATAATTTAAAATTTACTAAATGATTTTTATTTCTAATATTGTTCGATCCAACTCTCTTAGATTTATTTCCTATGAATTATAAAGTTTTCTCCAAATCTCTCTTTCGGCGACGACGAGAGTGCGTCGAGGAAGAGAGACGTTAACGCGGACAGTTAATACTAAATTTCATATCTTTATTACTGATAAAAGTACCCTCAATTCCGGTAAAAACCGTAAGGAGTGAAAATTTTAATTTCTCAAAAATCTATAACTTGGTGAAAATTGAGGGAGATCTTAGGCGACGTACATTCAGCATGCGTCGCCTAAAGTGAATCTCAGTCGACCTACACTCTGCGTACGTTGCCTAGGATATTCATAGGCGACGTATAAAGTTTGATGTACGTCGCCTAAAGTCATCTGTAGGGACGTACATTGACCAATGTACGTCGCCTAAAAGTCCCGGAAAATAAAAAAATTTCACTTTGGCGACGTGCATTGGGTAATGTACGTCGCCTAAAGTCTACCTAGGCGACGAACAAAGACTACTGTGCGTCGCCTAAAGTCCACTCAGGAGACTTACGCTGAATATACGTCGCCTAAGGTCCACTTAGGAGACGTACACCGAATGTACGTCGCTTAAGAGCCCCCCTCAATTTTCACCAAAATTTTACATTTTTGTGAAACTAAGGATTTCACTTACAAGGCGCTAATCGAACAACGTACGTGGCCTAAAGTTCCTAGAATACCAACTTAATAACTCATCGATATACTAAACATCGTCAAATTCATAAAATTGGCGGGCCCGGCCTAGGGGCATCACACTAGGGGTGTGCCGAAAAACCGGCCCGAACCGAACCGATTTTGTCGGTTATTTAAGGTTTTCGGTCCGGTTCAGTTGAAAAAAATGAAAACCGATAGGGGTCGGTTCGGTTGGCGGTTAGCGGAGTTACGAAACCAGCAATAACCGAACCGAAAGAACACGTGTCACGCTACTATTGGTTGGTTAAACTTATTTCTTTATATATATTGACGCGCGTGAAATAGTGCAATCGTATACACCCAAGTGTAGGCGGTCAAGTTGTAATATAGATTTATGGAAGTCCGAATGTCGAACCACAGGGAGGGGACTAAAGCTTTTATAGATCATGTGTTTGAAAAGTGATTATTGATTGATAAAAGTTGTTGTGGATTGTTTTGTGGAGAAATGTGTAAAACAAAACTTAAAGTTGTGAGAAATTTCTTATATTTAAGGAAAGCGAAGGCTTTGGGGGTTTATTTGTTATTTATTGGGAACCATGGTTTAAGAATCCAATTCGGCTCATTCATTCTCCTTATTGTGTTGCATATCGTACTTCTCATTTAGAAGTCTAGATGTTGGCGGTAAAAGATTTCGAGAAAATACAACCAATCCAACTTTACTAGGCTACCTTATGAGGGAAAACAAACACCACATTTAAGGAGACAAATAAGCAATTAGAGAGTTCTCAAATATAGGCACAAAGTATGTTTAAGTGTTGTAGGTGACAAGGGAAAATAAAACCTTACTTTACACTTAACCATAAGATGTGACCATATTTGAAATGAAACTCTATAATTTTATATAAAAAACATAGCCATCCATTTATAATGGTGATTGTTGAATAATATATGCTTACTTGAAGTACTTTGTTTGTATATAAATGATTTGACTAGTACTGATCATACATGGCATGAAGAGTCTATGTATCATTTATGTATTAAACATGTCCATTAATCACCAAAGAACTCCATATACAAGGCATAAGGAGGCAAAAGAGATTAAAATGGAGATTCCATAGTATTTATGGTGTTTTAAGTCATCAAATATTATGGAATGTTATTAACAGATGAGAAGCATAATTATCTAACAATACTAGGCACATAGCTTTTAAAGAATTGGAAACTTGACCATGTTTACCTTTTTAAAACAAACTCACCCCCTAGCCTTGGCTAGGTGATTCACCCCTCCATAGATGATAAAAACATGTTAAGGATGGAGTGAAATCAAAAGAACACTTGTATTAATAGATATAGAATGAGTCTATTACAAGTGAATGGAAAAAATACAAGAAGAAGAATAAACTATCACTCTATTATCTCTCTCTTGATTTTCTCTTATTTTTACAAGAAATTAATCTTCACCACTCTATGATGATTTTCCCTTGGATCTTGCTCTCTATTTATATATGTATCTGATATGGGAGCAGGTAGAGAGTGGATGACAAGTTACTATGGTGCATTGAATTTGTGTGGGAAAACCTTAGCATGAGTTTCGTGACAAATGAAGCAAGGTGGCAATTTTGACAAGCAATCTGGAATTTTTCCAAGGTTGACGAATTGCCATAGTAGGATCGATCTTACTAGTAAGATCGATCTTACTATGGGAATTTTCTCTTCTGGATTGCTGCTGGAACTTTCTGTTGAATAGGGAGAGGGAGTAGGATCGATCTTACTAGTAAGACCGATCTTACTCAGGGAAGTTCTTGTACTGGATCAAAGCAGGTACCATACAGTTTGCAAATGGGCCATAGTAGGATCGATCTTACTAGTAAGATCGATCTTACTCAGGGTCTGTTTCTTTCTGAATTTTACAAAACTGTTGAAATGAAGAAATGGAAGCTAGTAGGATCGATCTTACTAGTAAGATCGATCTCACTACTACAGAATGGTGCTATTTTTCATCTTCTTTCTTTGAACGCTTTGGCTTTTGATCTGAGATCCCTTTTTGGTGCCTTTTCATCATCAACAATTGCTTGCAAAACACATATTAGTACACCATTTTGCTATGAACCAACAAGTTGTAATTCGAGGTTTATTTTAGTGTGTTTAGCCATATAAGAGCACTATAATGCTTAGAAAAGCGCATTCTCATATTCAATATAGTGCGCTTATCATATATATAGGTTATATGTTAAATATTAAATAGATAAAAAATATATAAACTAAAATGTTATTTATTAAAAATTGATTTTAATGTCATGGCCCAATAATACAAAATAGGCCCAAATTCAAGCCCAAAACCGACAATAGCCGAACCGACCCCGACCGGTTTTAGGTGTGTAGCGGTTCGGCTCGGTTGACCGTTGTCGTAAAACCGATAGGTCGGTTCGGTTAACCGAACCGTGCACACCCCTACATCACACCTCACGGTTTTTTCCGAAATCGACCTATTTAATTCGAAGGAAAGTAGATATGGTATTTTATATTAAAATTGCGAAAATATTTGCCGAAACCGTTACTACTGTAAACCGAAAGTACTATGTATTATAATATTGGTTTTCATTGTCAAATACCGATTGGCAAACCGAAAGAAAATGTGAGAGAACAATATCGAAAAAGCAAAACTTCCGATCGATTAATAAAATTATTAACTTGTCAAGCATGTCTATAATTTACTTATTTTTGGATATTACTTTATCGATAATTTAAAACATTGCTTAATCAGTAAAACTGGCAGGCCCGAAGAAGGGCGTCACTCCGTGCGGTTTTTTCCGAAACCGACCGTATTAATTCGGAGAAAACTTTCTTCTGGAATCTTACATTGAAATTTCGGAAATCGTCACCCACACCGTAATGAGCCGTAGTTACCAAGAAGTTGAGTCGTATGATATTCATTTTCGTCGTCGAATATCGATCGGTAAACAGGAAAAATCGGTTATAAGTTTCTTATAACAGCTTCGGTACTAATCAAGGCCATGTACCGACCGATTTGACAAAAGAAAACCCTTGTTCCTACTTTATCGGTAAAGTAACAATTTATTAATTCAATTGACAAGTCAAAAATTTAAAATTTACTAAATGATTTTCATTTCTAATATTGTTCGATCCAACTCTCTTAGATTTATTTCCTATGAATTATAAAGTTTTCTCCAAATCTCTCTTTCGGCGACGACGAGAGTGCGTCGAGGAAAAGAGACGTTAACGCGTAGAATTAATACTAAATTTCATATCTTTATTACAGATAAAAGAACCCTCGATCCCGGTAAAAATCGTAAGGAGTGAAAATTTTAATTTCTCAAAGATCTAAAACTTGGTGAAAATTGAGGGAGATCTTAGGCGACGTACATTCAGCATGCGTCGCCTAAAGTGAATCTCAGGCGACATACATTGCCTAAGTTATTCTTAGGCGACGTACAAAGTTCTATGTATGTCGCCTAAAGTCATCTTTGGGGACGTACATTAGTCAATGTACGAATTTCACTTAGGCGACGTGCATTGGGTAACGTACGTCGCCTAAAGTCTACTCAGGCGACGAACAAAGACCACTGTGCGTCGCCTAAAGTCCACTCAGGAGACATAAGCGGAATGTACGTCGCCTAACCCCACTAAGGAGACGTACAACGAATGTACGTCGCTTAAGAGCCCCCCTCAATTTTCACAAAATTTCACATTTTTGTGAAACTAAGGATTTCACTTACAAGGCGCCAATCGAACAACGTACGTGGCCTAAAGTTCCTAGAATACCAACTTAATAACTCATCGATATACTAAACATCGTCAAATTCATAAAATTGGCGGGCCCGGCCAAGGGGCATCACACTAAGGGTGTGCCGAAAAACCGGCCCGAACCGAACCGATTTTGTCGGTTATTTAAGGTTTTCGGTCCAGTTCGGTTGAAAAAAATTAAAACCGATAGGGTGTCGGTTCGGTTGGCGGTTAGCGGAGTTACGAAACCAGCAATAACCGAACCGAACCGAAATAACACGTGTCACGCTAATATTGGTTGGTTAAATTTATTTCTTTATATATATATAGGTTATATGTTAAATATTAAATAGATAAAAAAATATATAAACTAAAATGTTATTTATTAAAAATTTATTTTAATGTCATGGCCCAATAATACAAAATAGGCCCAAATTCAAGCCCAAAACCGACAATAACCGAACCGACCCCGACCGGTTTTAGGTGCGTAGCTGTTCGGCTCGGTTGACCGTTGTCGTAAAACCGACATGTCGGTTCGATTGGCGGTTAAATTGCACGGTTCGGTTAATCCGAACCGTGCACACCCCTACGTCACACCTCACGGTTTTTCCCGAAACCGACCTATTTAATTCGAAGGAAAGTAGTTATGGTATTTTATATTAAAATTGCGAAAATATTTGCCGAAACCGTTACTACTGTAAACCGAAAGTACTATGTATTATAATATTGGTTTTCATTGTCAAATACCGATTGGCAAACCGAAAGAAAATGTGAGAGAACAATATCGAAAAAGCAAAACTTCCGATCGATTAATAAAATTATTAACTTGTAAGCATGTCTATAATTTACTTATTTTTGGATATTACTTTATCGATAATTTAAAACATTGCTTAATCAGTAAAACTGGCCGGCCCGACCAAAGGGCGTCACTCCGTGCGGTTTTCTCCGAAACCGGCCGTATTAATTCGGAGAAAACGTTCTTCTGGATTCTTACATTGAAATTTCGGAAATCATCACCCACACCGTAATGGAGCCGTTGTTACCGAGAAGCTGAGTCGTATGATATTCATTTTCGTCGTCGAATATCGATCGGTAAACATGAAAAATCGGTTATAAATTTCTTACAACAGATTCGGTACTAATCAAGGCCATGTACCGACCGATTTGACAAAAGAAAACCCATGTTCCTACTTTATCGGTAAAGTAACAATTTATTAATTCATTGACAAGTCAATAATTATAATTTACTAAACGATTTTCATTTCTAATATTGTTCGATCCAACTCTCTTAGATTTATTTCCTATGAATTATATTGTTCTCCAAATCTGTCTTTCGGCGACAACGAGAGAGCGTCGAGGAAGAGAGACGTTAACGCGGTGAATTAATACTAAATTTCATATCTTTATTACTGTTAAAAGTACCCTCGATTCCGCTAAAAACCGTAAGGAGTGAAAATTTTAATTTCTCGAAGATCAAAAACTTGGTGAAAATTGAGGGAGATCTTAGGTGACGTACATTCAGCATGCGTCGCCTAACGTGAATCTCAGGCGACGTACACTCTGCTTACGTTGCCTAAGTTACTCTTAGGCGACGTACAAAGTTCTATATACGTCGCCTAAAGTCATCTTTGGGGACGTACATTGACCGATGTACGTCGCCTAAAATCCCCAGGAAAAAAAAAATTTCACTTAGGCGACGTACGTTACCCAATGTACGTTGCCTAAAGTATACTTAGGCGACGAATAAAAACCAATGTGCGTCGCCTAAAGTCCACTTAGGAGACGTACGCTGAATGTAGTCGCCTAAGGTCCCCTTAGGAGACATACACCGAATCTACGTCGCTTAAGAGCCCCCGTCAATTTTCACCATAATTTCACATTTTTGTGAAACTAAGGATTTCACTTACATGGCGCCAATCGAATAACGTACGTGCCCTAAAGTTCCTAGAATACCAACTTAGTAACTCATCGATATACTAAACATCGTCAAATTCATAAAAATGGCGGGCCCGGCCAAGGGGCATCACACAAGGGGTGTGCCGAAAAACCGGCCCGAACCGAACCGATTTAGTCGGTTATTTAAGTTTTTCGGTCCAGTTCTGTTGAAGAAAATGAAAACCGATAGGGGTCGGTTCGGTTGGCGGTTAGCGGAGTTACGAAACCGGCAATAACCGAACCGGAATAACACGTGTCACGCTTCTATTGGTTGGTTAAATTTATTTCTTTATATATATATATATATATTATATGTCAAATATTAAATAGATAAAAACTATATAAACTAAAATGTTATTTATTAAAAATTGATTTTAATGTCATGGCCCAATAATACAAAATAGCCCAAATTCAAGCCCAAAACCGACAATAACCGAACCGACCCCGACCGGTTTTAGGTGTGTAGCGGTTCGGCTCGGTTGACCGTTGTCGTAAAACCGACATGTCGGTTCGGTTGGCGGTTAAATTGCACGGTTCGGTTAACCGAACCGTGCACACCCCTGCGTCACACCTCACGGTTTTTTCCGAAACCGACCTATTTAATTCGAAGGAAAGTAGTTATGGTATTTTATATTAAAATTGCATAAGTATTTGCCAAAACCGTTACTACTGCAAACCGAAAGTACTATGTATTATAATATTGGTTTTCATGGTCAAATACCGATTGGCAAACCGAAAGAAAATGTGAGAGAACAATATCGAAAAAGCAAAACTTCCGATCGATTAATAAAATTATTAACTTGTAAGCATGTCTATAATTTACTTATTTTTGGATATTACTTTATCGATAATTTAAAACATTGCTTAATCAGTAAAACTGGCCGGCCCGACCAAGGGCGTCACTCCGTGCGGTTTCCTCCGAAACCGGCCGTATTAATTCGGAGAAAACGTTCTTCTGGATTCTTACATTGAAATTTCGGAAATCATCACCCACACCGTAATGGGCCGTTGTTACCGAGAAGCTGAGTCGTATGATATTCGTTTTCGTCGTCGAATATCGATCGGTAAACATGAAAAATCGGTTATAAATTTCTTACAACAGATTCGGTACTAATCAAGGCCATGTACCGACCGATTTGACAAAAGAAAACCCCTGTTCTTACTTTTTCGGTAAAGTAACAATTTATTAATTCATTGACAAGTCAATAATTATAATTTACTAAACGATTTTCATTTCTAATATTGTTCGATCCAACTCTCTTAGATTTATTTCCTATGAATTATATTGTTCTCCAAATCTGTATTTCGGCGACGGCGAGAGAGCGTCGAGGAAGAGAGACGTTAACGCGGCGAATTAATACTAAATTTCATATCTTTATTACTGTTAAAAGTACCCTCGATTCCGCTAAAAACCGTAAGGAGTGAAAATTTTAATTTCTCGAAGATCAAAAACTTGGTGAAAATTGAGGGAGATCTTAGGCGACGTACATTCAGCATGCGTCGCCTAACGTGAATCTCAGGCGACGTACACTCTGCTTACGTTGCCTAAGTTACTCTTAGGCGACGTACATTGACCAATGTACGTCGCGACTAAAGTCACTCTGCTTCTTTAAGGGGACGTACATTGACCAATGTACGTCGCCTAAAATCCCCGAGAAACAAAAAAATTTCACTTAGGCGACGTACATTACCCAATGTACGTCGCCTAAAGTCTACTTAGGCGACGAATAAAAGCCAATGTGCGTCGCCTAAGGTCCACTTAGGAGACCTACGCTGAATGTAGTCGCCTAATGTCCCCTTAGGAGACATACACTTAATGTATGTCGCCTAAGGTCCACTTAGGAGACGTACACCGAATGTACGTCGCTTAAGAGTCCCCCCTCAATTTTCACCATAATTTCACATTTTTGTGAAACTAAGGATTTCACTTACATGGCGCTAATCGAACAACGTACGTGCCCTAAAGTTCCTAGAATACCAACTTAGTAACTCATCGATATACTAAACATCGTCAAATTCATAAAAATGGCGGGCCCGGCCAAGGGGCATCACACAAGGGGTGTGCCGAAAAACCGGCCCGAACCGAACCGATTTAGTCGGTTATTTAAGTTTTTCGGTCCAGTTCTGTTGAAGAAAATGAATACCGATAGGGGTCGGTTCGGTTGGCGGTTAGCGGAGTTACGAAACCGGCAATAACCGAACCGGAATAACACGTGTCACGCTACTATTGGTTGGTTAAATTTATTTCTTTATATATATATATTATATGTCAAATATTAAATAGATAAAAATATTGCATTTTTAAACTAAAATGTTATTTAGGTGGCTTAATATGCATGAAATTGATTTTAATGTCATGGCCCAATAATACAAAATAGGCCCAAATTCAAGCCCAAAACCGACAATACCGAACCGACCCCGACCGTTTTTAGGTGTGTAGCGGTTCGGCTCGGTTGACCGTTGTCGTAAAACCGACATGTCGGTTCGGTTGGCGGTTAAATTGCACGGTTCGGTTAACCGAACCGTGCACACCCCTGCGTCACACCTCACGGTTTTTTCCGAAACCGACCTATTTAATTCGAAGGAAAGTAGTTATGGTATTTTATATTAAAATTGCATGAAAATATTTGCCGAAACCGTTACTACTGCAAACCGAAAGTACTATGTATTATAATATTGGTTTTCATGGTCAAATACCGATTGGCAAACCGAAAGAAAATGTGAGAGAACAATATCGAAAAAGCAAAACTTCCGATCGATTAATAAAATTATTAACTTGTAAGCATGTCTATAATTTACTTATTTTTGGATATTACTTTATCGATAATTTAAAACATTGCTTAATCAGTAAAACAGGCCGGCCCGACCAAGGGCGTCACTCCGTGCGTTTTTCTCCGAAACCGGCTGTATTAATTCGGAGAAAACGTTCTTCTGGATTCTTACATTGAAATTTCGGAAATCATCACCCACACCGTAATAGGCCGTTGTTACTGAGAAGCTGAGTCGTATGATATTCATTTTCGTCGTCGAATATCGATCGGTAAACATGAAAAATCGGTTATAAATTTCTTACAACAGATTCGGTACTAATCAAGGCCATGTACCGACCGATTTGACAAAAGAAAACCCTTGTTCCTGCTTTATCGGTAAAGTAACAATTTATTAATTCATTGACAAGTCAATAATTACAATTTACTAAACGATTTTCATTTCTAATATTGTTCGATCCAACTCTCTTAGATTTATTTCCTATGAATTATATTGTTCTCCAAATCTGTCTTTCGGCGACGACGAGAGAGCGTCGAGGAAGAGAGACGTTAACGCGGCGAATTAATACTAAATTTCATATCTTTATTACCGTGATAAAAGTACCCTCGATTCCCTAAAAACCGTAAGGAGTGAAAATTTTAATTTCTCGAAGATCAAAAACTTGGTGAAAATTGAGGGAGATCTTAGGCGACGTACATTAGCATGCGTCGCCTAAAGTGAATCTCAGGCGACGTACACTCTGCTAACGTTGCCTAAGTTACTCTTAGGCGACGTACAAAGTTCTATGTACGTCGCCTAAAGTCATCTTTGGGGACGTACATTGACCAATGTACGTCGCCTAAAAGCCCGGGAAACAAAAAAATTTCACTTAGGCGACGTACATTATCAAATGTACGGTGCCTAAAGTCTACTTAGGCAACGAACAAAAACCAATATGCGTCGCCTAAGGTCCACTTAGGAGACCTACACTGAATGTAGCCGCCTAAGGTCCCCTTAGGAGACATACACTGAATGTATGTCGCCTAAGGTCCAATTAGGAGACGAGCCCCCCTAAATTTTCACCATAATTTCACATTTTTGTGAAACTAAGGATTTCACTTACAAGTCGCCAATCGAACAACGTACGTGCCCTAAAGTTCCTAGAATACCAACTTAGTAACTCATCGATATACTAAACATCGTCAAATTAATAAAAATGGCGGGCCCGGCCAAGGGGCATCGCACAAGGGGTGCGCCGAAAAACCGGCCCGAACCGAACCGATTTAGTCGGTTATTTAAGTTTTTCGGTCCAGTTCGGTTGAAGAAAATGAAAACCGATAGGGGTCGGTTCGGTTGGCGGTTAGCGGAGTTACGAAACCGGCAATAACCGAACCGAAATAACACGTGCCACGCTACTATTGGTTGGTTAAATTTATTTCTTTATATATATATATATATTATATGTTAAATATTAAATAGATAAAAACTATATAAACTAAAATGTTATTTATTAAAAATTGATTTTAATGTCATGGTCCAATAATACAAAATAGGCCCAAATTCAAGCCCAAAACCGACAATAACCGAACCGACCCCGACCGGTTTTAGGTGTGTAGCGGTTCGGCTCGGTTGACCGTTGTCGTAAAACCGACATGTCGGTTCGGTTGGCGGTTAAATTGCACGGTTCGGTTAACCGAACCGTGCACACCCCTGCGTCACACCTCACGGTTTTTTCCGAAACCGACCTATTTAATTCGAAGGAAAGTAGTTATGGTATTTTATATTAAAATTGCGAAAATATTTGCCGAAACCGTTACTACTGCAAACCGAGAGTACTATGTATTATAATATTGGTTTTCATGGTCAAATACCGCTCGGCAAACCGAAAGAAAATGTGAGAGAACAATATCGAAAAAGCAAAACTTCCGATCGATTAATAAAATTATTAACTTGTAAGCATGTCTATAATTTACTTATTTTTGGATATTACTTTATCGATAATTTAAAACATTGCTTAATCAGTAAAACAGGCCGGCCCGACCAAGGGCGTCACTCCGTGCGTTTTTCTCCGAAACCGGCCGTATTAATTCGGAGAAAACGTTCTTCTGGATTCTTACATTGAAATTTCGGAAATCATCACCCACACCGTAATAGGCCGTTGTTACCGAGAAGCTGAGTCGTATGATATTCATTTTCGTCGTCGAATATCGATCGGTAAACATGAAAAATCGGTTATAAATTTCTTACAACAGATTCGGTACTAATCAAGGCCATGTACCGACCGATTTGACAAAAGAAAACCCTTGTTCCTACTTTGTCGGTAAAGTAACAATTTGTTAATTCATTGACAAGTCAATAATTACAATTTACTAAACGATTTTCATTTCTAATATTGTTCGATCCAACTCTCTTAGATTTATTTCCTAAGAATTATATTGTTCTCCAAATCTGTCTTTCGGCGACGCGAGAGAGCGTCGAGGAAGAGATACGTTAACGCGGCGAATTAATACTAAATTTCATATCTTTATTACCGTGATAAAAGTACCCTCGATTCCGCTAAAAACCGTAAGGAGTGAAAATTTTAATTTCTCGAAGATCAAAAACTTGGTAAACATTGAGGGAGATCTTAGGCGACGTACATTCAGCATGCGTCGCCTAAAGTGAATCTCAGGCGACGTACACTCTTCTTACGTTGCCTAAGTTACTCTTAGGCGACGTACAAAGTTCTATGTACGTCGCCTAAAGTCATCTCTGGGGACGTAAATTGACCAATGTACGTCGCCTAAAATCCCCGGGAAACAAGAAAATTTCACTTTGGCGACGTTCATTACCCAATGTACGTCGCCTAAAGTCCACTTAGGCGACGAACAAAAAACAATGTGCGTCGCCTAAGGTCCGCTTAGGAGACCTACGCTGAATGTACGTCGCCTAAGGTCCCATTAGGAGACATACCCTCAATGTATGTCGCCTAAGGTCCACTTAGGAGACGTACACCGAATGTACGTCGCTTAAGAGCCCCCTAAATTTTCACCATAATTTCACATTTTTGTGAAACTAAGGATTTCACTTACAAGTCGCCAATCGAACAACGTACGTGCCCTAAAGTTCCTAGAATACCAACTTAGTAACTCATCGATATACTAAACATCGTCAAATTCATAAAAATGGCGGGCCCGGCCAAGGGGCATCGCACAAGGGGTGCGCCGAAAAACCGGCCCGAACCGAACCGAACCGATTTAGTCGGTTATTTAAGTTTTTCGGTCCAGTTCTGTTGAAGAAAATGAAAACCGATAGGGGTCGGTTCGGTTGGCGGTTAGCGGAGTTACGAAACCGGCAATAACCGAACCGAAATAACACGTGTCACGCTACTATTGGTTGGTTAAATTTATTTCTTTATATATATATATATATGTTAAATATTAAATAGATAAAAACTATATAAACTAAAATGTTATTTATTAAAAATTGATTTTAATGTCATGGTCCAATAATACAAAATAGGCCCAAATTCAAGCCCAAAACCGACAATAACCGAACCGACCCCGACCGGTTTTAGGTGTGTAGCTGTTCGGCTCGGTTGACCGTTGTCGTAAAACCGACATGTCGGTTCTGTTGGCGGTTAAATTGCACGGTTCGGTTAACCGAACCGTGCACACCCCTGCGTCACACCTCACGGTTTTTTCCGAAACCGACCTATTTAATTCGAAGGAAAGTAGTTATGGTATTTTATATTAAAATTGCGAAAATATTTGCCGAAACCGTTACTACTGCAAACCGAGAGTACTATGTATTATAATATTGGTTTTCATGGTCAAATACCGCTCGGCAAACCGAAAGAAAATGTGAGAGAACAATATCGAAAAAGCAAAACTTCCGATCGATTAATAAAATTATTAACTTGTAAGCATGTCTATAATTTACTTATTTTTGGATATTACTTTATCGATAATTTAAAACATTGCTTAATCAGTAAAACTGGCCGGCCCGACCAAGGGCGTCACTCCTTGCGTTTTCCTCTCCGAAACCGGCCGTATTAATTCGGAGAAAACGTTCTTCTGGATTCTTACATTGAAATTTCGGAAATCATCACCCACACCGTAATAGGCCGTTGTTACCGAGAAGCTGAGTCGTATGATATTCAATTCGTCGTCGAATATCGATCGGTAAACATGAAAAATCGGTTATAAATTTCTTACAACAGATTCGGTACTAATCAAGGCCATGTACCGACCGATTTGACAAAAGAAAACCCTTATTCCTACTTTGTCGGTAAAGTAACAATTTGTTAATTCATTGACAAGTCAATAATTATAATTTACTAAACGATTTTCATTTCTAATATTGTTCGATCCAACTCTCTTAGATTTATTTCCTATGAATTATATTGTTCTCCAAATCTGTCTTTCGGACGGCGAGAGAGCGTCGAGGAGAGAGACGCTAACGCGGCGAATTAATACTAAATTTCATATCTTCATTATTGATAAAAGTACCCTCGATTCCGCTAAAAACCGTAAGGAGTGAAAATTTTAATTTCTCGAAGATCAAAAACTTGGTAAACATTGAGGGAGATCTTAGGCGACGTACATTCAGCATGCGTCGCCTAAAGTGAATCTCAGGCGACGTACACTCTTCTTACGTTGCCTAAGTTACTCTTAGGCGACGTACAAAGTTCTATGTACGTCGCCTAAAGTCATCTCTGGGGACGTAAATTGACCAATGTACGTCGCCTAAAATCCCCGGGAAACAAGAAAATTTCACTTTGGCGACGTTCATTACCCAATGTACGTCGCCTAAAGTCCACTTTGGCGACAAACAAAAACCATTGTGCGTCGCCTAAGGTCCGCTTAGGAGACCTACGCTGAATGTACGTCGCCTAAGGTCCCATTAGGAGACATACACTCAATGTATGTCGCCTAAGGTCCACTTAGGAGACGTACACCGAATGTACGTCGCTTAAGAGCCCCCCCTAAATTTTCACCATAATTTCACATTTTTGTGAAACTAAGGATTTCACTTACATGGTCGCCAATCGAACAACGTACGTGCCCTAAAGTTCCTAGAATACCAACTTAGTAACTCATCGATATACTAAACATCGTCAAATTCATAAAAATGGCGGGCCCGGCCAAGGGGCATCGCACAAGGGGTGCGCCGAAAAACCGCCCGAACCGAACCGAACCGATTTAGTCGGTTATTTAAGTTTTTCGGTCCAGTTCGGTTGAAGAAAATGAAAACCGATAGGGGTCGGTTCGGTTGGCGGTTAGCGGAGTTACGAAACCGGCAATAACCGAACCGAAATAACACGTGTCACGCTACTATTGGTTGGTTAAATTTATTTCTTTTTATATATATATTATATGTTAAATATTAAATAGATAAAAACTATATAAACTAGAATGTTATTTATTAAAAATTGATTTTAATGTCATGGTCCAATAATACAAAATAGGCCCAAATTCAAGCCCAAAACCGACAATAACCGAACCGACCCCGACCGATTTTAGGTGTGTAGCGGTTCGGCTCGGTTGACCGTTGTCGTAAAACCGACATGTCGGTTCGGTTGGCGGTTAAATTGCACGGTTCGGTTAACCGAACCGTGCACACCCCTGCGTCACACCTCACAGTTTTTTCCGAAACCGACCTATTTAATTCGAAGGAAAGTAGTTATGGTATTTTATATTAAAATTGCGAAAATATTTGCCGAAACCGTTACTACTGCAAACCGAGAGTACTATGTATTATAATATTGGTTTTCATGGTCAAATACCGCTCGGCAAACCGAAAGAAAATGTGAGAGAACAATATCGAAAAAGCAAAACTTCCGATCGATTAATAAAATTATTAACTTGTAAGCATGTCTATAATTTACTTATTTTTGGATATTACTTTATCGATAATTTAAAACATTGCTTAATCAGTAAAACAGGCCGGCCCGACCAAGGGCGTCACTCCGTGCGGTTTTCTCCGAAACCGGCCGTATTAATTCGGAGAAAACGTTCTTCTGGATTCTTACATTGAAATTTCGGAAATCATCACCCACACCGTAATAGGCCGTTGTTACCGAGAAGCTGAGTCGTATGATATTCATTTTCGTCGTCGAATATCGATCGATAAACATGAAAAATCGGTTATAAATTTCTTACAACAGATTCGGTACTAATCAAGGCCATGTACCGACCGATTTGACAAAAGAAAACCCTTATTCCTACTTTGTCGGTAAAGTAACAATTTGTTAATTCATTGACAAGTCAATAATTATAATTTACTAAACGATTTTCATTTCTAATATTGTTCGATCCAACTCTCTTAGATTTATTTCCTATGAATTATATTGTTCTCCAAATCTGTCTTTCGGCGACGACGAGAGAGACGCTAACGCGGCGAATTAATACTAAATTTCATATCTTCATTATTGATAAAAGTACCCTCGATTCCGCTAAAAACCGTATGGAGTGAAAATTTTAATTTCTCGAAGATCAAAAGCTTGGTAAACATTGAGGGAGATCTTAGGCGACGTACATTCAGCATGCGTCGCCTAAAGTGAATCTCAGGCGACGTACACTCTTCTTACGTTGCCTAAGTTACTCTTAGGCGACGTACAAAGTTCTATGTACGTCGCCTAAAGTCATCTCTGGGACGTAAATTGACCAATGTACGTCGCCTAAAATCCCCGGGAAACAAGAAAATTTCACTTTGGCGACGTTCATTACCCAATGTACGTCGCCTAAAGTCCACTTTGGCGACAAACAAAAATCAATGTGCGTCGCCTAAGGTCCGCTTAGGAGACCTACGCTGAATGTACGTCGCCTAAGGTCCCATTAGGAGACATATCCTCAATGTATGTCGCCTAAGGTCCACTTAGGAGACGTACACCGAATGTACGTCGCTTAAGAGCCCCCTAAATTTTCACCATAATTTCACATTTTTGTGAAACTAAGGATTTCACTTACAAGTCGCCAATCGAACAACGTACGTGCCCTAAAGTTCCTAGAATACCAACTTAGTAACTCATCGATATACTAAACATCGTCAAATTCATAAAAATGGCGGGCCCGGCCAAGGGGCATCGCACAAGGGGTGCGCCGAAAAACCGGCCCGAACCGAACCGATTTAGTCGGTTATTTAAGTTTTTCGGTCCAGTTCGGTTGAAGAAAATGAAAACCGATAGGGGTCGGTTCGGTTGGCGGTTAGCGGAGTTACGAAACCGGCAATAACCGAACCGAAATAACACGTGTCACGCTACTATTGTTGTTGGTTAATTTATTTCTTTATTATATATATATATTATATGTCAAATATTAAATAGATAAAAACCATATAAACTAAAATGTTATTTATTAAAAATTGATTTTAATGCCATGGCCCAATAATACAAAATAGGCCCAAATTCAAGCCCAAAACCGACAATAACCGAACCGACCCCGACCGGTTTTAGGTGTGTAGCTGTTCGGCTCGGTTGACCGTTGTCGTAAAACCGACAAGTCGGTTCGGTTGGCGGTTAAATTGCACGGTTCGGTTAACCGAACCGTGCACACCCCTGCGTCACACCTCACGGATTTTTTCGAAACCGACCTATTTAATTCGAAGGAAAGTAGTTATGGTATTTTATATTGAAATTGCATAAGTATTTGCCGAAACCGTTACTACTGCAAACCGAAAGTACTATGTATTATAATATTGGTTTTCAGGGTCAAATACCGATTGGCAAACCGAAAGAAAATGTGAGAGAACAATATCGAAAAAGCAAAACTTCCGATCGATTAATAAAATTATTAACTTGTAAGCATGTCTATAATTTACTTATTTGTGGATATTACTTTATCGATAATTTAAAACATTGCTTAATCAGTAAAACTGGCCGGCCCGACCAAGGGCGTCACTTCCTTGCGGTTTCCTCCGAAACCGGCCGTATTAATTCGGAGAAAACGTTCTTCTGGATTCTTACATTGAAATTTCGGAAATCATCACCCACACCGTAATGGACCGTTGTTACCGAGAAGCTGAGTCGTATGATATTCAAATTCGTCGTCGAATATCGATCGGTAAACATGAAAAATCGGTTATAAATTTCTTACAACAGATTCGGTACTAATCAAGGCCATGTACCGACCGATTTGACAAAAGAAAACCCCTGTTCCTGCTTTATCGGTAAAGTAACAATTTATTAATTCATTGACAAGTCAATAATTATAATTTACTAAACGATTTTCATTTCTAATATTGTTCGATCCAACTCTCTTAGATTTATTTCCTCTGAATTATATTGTTCTCCAAATCTGTCTTTCGGCGACGGCGAGAGAGCGTCGAGGAAGAGAGACGTTAACGCGGCGAATTAATACTAAATTTCATATCTTTATTACCGTTAAAAGTACCCTCGATTCCGCTAAAAACCGTAAGGAGTGAAAATTTTAATTTCTCGAAGATCAAAAACTTGGTGAAAATTGAGGGAGATCTTAGGCGACGTACATTCAGCATGCGTCGCCTAAAGTGAATCTCAGGCGACGTACACTCTGCTTACGTTGCCTAAGTTACTCTTAGGCGACGTACAAAGTTCTATGTACGTCGGCTAAAGTCATCTTTGGGGACGTACATTTACCAATGTACGTCGCCTAAAATCCCCGGGAAACAAAAAAATTTCACTTAGGCGACGTACATTACCCGATGTACGTCGCCTAAAGTCTACTTAGGCGACGAATATAAACCAATGTGCGTCGCCTAAGGTCCACTTAGGAGACCTACACTGAATGCAGTCGCCTAAGGTCCCCCCTTAGGAGACATACACTGAATGTATGTCGCCTAAGGTCCACTTAGGAGACGTACACCGAATGTACGTCGCTTAAGAGCCCCCCCTCAATTTTCACCATAATTTCACATTTTTGTGAAACTAAGGATTTCACTTACATGGCGCCAATCGAACAACGTACGTGCCCTAAAGTTCCTAGAATACCAACTTAGTAACTCATCGATATACTAAACATCGTCATATTCATCAAAATGGCGGGCCCGGCCAAGGGGCATCACACAAGGGGTGTGCCGAAAAACCGGCCCGAACCGAACCGAACCGATTTAGTCGGTTATTTAAGTTTTTCGGTCCTGTTCTGTTGAAGAAAATGAAAACCGATAGGGGTCGGTTCGGTTGGCGGTTAGCGGAGTTACGAAACCGGCAATAACCGAACCGGAATAACACGTGTCACGCTACTATTGGTTGGTTAAATTTATTTCTTTATATATATATATATTATATGTCAAATATTAAATAGATAAAAACCATATAAACTAAAATGTTATTTATTAAAAATTGATTTTAATGCCATGGCCCAATAATACAAAATAGGCCCAAATTCAAGCCCAAAACCGACAATAACCGAACCGACCCCGACCGGTTTTAGGTGTGTAGCGGTTCGGCTCGGTTGACCGTTGTCGTAAAACCGACATGTCGGTTCGGTTGGCGGTTAAATTGCACGGTTCGGTTAACCGAACCGTGCACACCCCTGCGTCACACCTCACGGATTTTTTCGAAACCGACCTATTTAATTCGAAGGAAAGTAGTTATGGTATTTTATATTGAAATTGCATAAGTATTTGCCGAAACCGTTACTACTGCAAACCGAAAGTACTATGTATTATAATATTGGTTTTCAGGGTCAAATACCGATTGGCAAACCGAAAGAAAATGTGAGAGAACAATATCGAAAAAGCAAAACTTCCGATCGATTAATAAAATTATTAACTTGTAAGCATGTCTATAATTTACTTATTTTTGGATATTACTTTATCGATAATTTAAAACATTGCTTAATCAGTAAAACTGGCCGGCCCGACCAAGGGCGTCACTTCCTTGCGGTTTCCTCTGAAACCGGCCGTATTAATTCGGAGAAAACGTTCTTCTGGATTCTTACATTGAAATTTCGGAAATCATCACCCACACCGTAATGGACCGTTGTTACCGAGAAGCTGAGTCGTATGATATTCAAATTCGTCGTCGAATATCGATCGGTAAACATGAAAAATCGGTTATAAATTTCTTACAACAGATTCGGTACTAATCAAGGCCATGTACCGACCGATTTGACAAAAGAAAACCCCTGTTCCTGCTTTATCGGTAAAGTAACAATTTATTAATTCATTGACAAGTCAATAATTATAATTTACTAAACGATTTTCATTTCTAATATTGTTCGATCCAACTCTCTTAGATTTATTTCCTCTGAATTATATTGTTCTCCAAATCTGTCTTTCGGCGACGGCGAGAGAGCGTCGAGGAAGAGAGACGTTAACGCGGCGAATTAATACTAAATTTCATATCTTTATTACCGTTAAAAGTACCCTCGATTCCGCTAAAAACCGTAAGGAGTGAAAATTTTAATTTCTCGAAGATCAAAAACTTGGTGAAAATTGAGGGAGATCTTAGGCGACGTACATTCAGCATGCGTCGCCTAAAGTGAATCTCAGGCGACGTACACTCTGCTTACGTTGCCTAAGTTACTCTTAGGCGACGTACAAAGTTCTATGTACGTCGGCTAAAGTCATCTTTGGGGACGTACATTTACCAATGTACGTCGCCTAAAATCCCCGGGAAACAAAAAAATTTCACTTAGGCGACGTACATTACCCGATGTACGTCGCCTAAAGTCTACTTAGGCGACGAATATAAACCAATGTGCGTCGCCTAAGGTCCACTTAGGAGACCTACACTGAATGCAGTCGCCTAAGGTCCCCCCTTAGGAGACATACACTGAATGTATGTCGCCTAAGGTCCACTTAGGAGACGTACACCGAATGTACGTCGCTTAAGAGCCCCCCCTCAATTTTCACCATAATTTCACATTTTTGTGAAACTAAGGATTTCACTTACATGGCGCCAATCGAACAACGTACGTGCCCTAAAGTTCCTAGAATACCAACTTAGTAACTCATCGATATACTAAACATCGTGAAATTCATCAAAATGGCGGGCCCGGCCAAGGGGCATCACACAAGGGGTGTGCCGAAAAACCGGCCCGAACCGAACCGAACCGATTTAGTCGGTTATTTAAGTTTTCCGGTCCTGTTCTGTTGAAGAAAATGAAAACCGATAGGGGTCGGTTCGGTTGGCGGTTAGCGGAGTTACGAAACCGGCAATAACCGAACCGGAATAACACGTGTCACGCTACTATTGGTTGGTTAAATTTATTTCTTTATATATATATATATTATATGTCAAATATTAAATAGATAAAAACCATATAAACTAAAATGTTATTTATTAAAAATTGATTTTAATGCCATGGCCCAATAATACAAAATAGGCCCAAATTCAAGCCCAAAACCGACAATAACCGAACCGACCCCGACCGGTTTTAGGTGTGTAGCGGTTCGGCTCGGTTGACCGTTGTCGTAAAACCGACATGTCGGTTCGGTTGGCGGTTAAATTGCACGGTTCGGTTAACCGAACCGTGCACACCCCTGCGTCACACCTCACGGATTTTTTCGAAACCGACCTATTTAATTCGAAGGAAAGTAGTTATGGTATTTTATATTGAAATTGCATAAGTATTTGCCGAAACCGTTACTACTGCAAACCGAAAGTACTATGTATTATAATATTGGTTTTCAGGGTCAAATACCGATTGGCAAACCGAAAGAAAATGTGAGAGAACAATATCGAAAAAGCAAAACTTCCGATCGATTAATAAAATTATTAACTTGTAAGCATGTCTATAATTTACTTATTTTTGGATATTACTTTATCGATAATTTAAAACATTGCTTAATCAGTAAAACTGGCCGGCCCGACCAAGGGCGTCACTTCCTTGCGGTTTCCTCCGAAACCGGCCGTATTAATTCGGAGAAAACGTTCTTCTGGATTCTTACATTGAAATTTCGGAAATCATCACCCACACCGTAATGGCCGTTGTTACCGAGAAGCTGAGTCGTATGATATTCAAATTCGTCGTCGAATATCGATCGGTAAACATGAAAAATCGGTTATAAATTTCTTACAACAGATTCGGTACTAATCAAGGCCATGTACCGACCGATTTGACAAAAGAAAACCCCTGTTCCTGCTTTATCGGTAAAGTAACAATTTATTAATTCATTGACAAGTCAATAATTATAATTTACTAAACGATTTTCATTTCTAATATTGTTCGATCCAACTCTCTTAGATTTATTTCCTATGAATTATATTGTTCTCCAAATCTGTCTTTCGGCGACGGCGAGAGAGCGTCGAGGAAGAGAGACGTTAACGCGGCGAATTAATACTAAATTTCATATCTTTATTACCGTTAAAAGTACCCTCGATTCCGCTAAAAACCGTAAGGAGTGAAAATTTTAATTTCTCGAAGATCAAAAACTTGGTGAAAATTGAGGGAGATCTTAGGCGACGTACATTCAGCATGCGTCGCCTAAAGTGAATCTCAGGCGACGTACACTCTGCTTACGTTGCCTAAGTTACTCTTAGGCGACGTACAAAGTTCTATGTACGTCGGCTAAAGTCATCTTTGGGGACGTACATTTACCAATGTACGTCGCCTAAAATCCCCGGGAAACAAAAAAATTTCACTTAGGCGACGTACATTACCCGATGTACGTCGCCTAAAGTCTACTTAGGCGACGAATAATAAACCAATGTGCGTCGCCTAAGGTCCACTTAGGAGACCTACACTGAATGCAGTCGCCTAAGGTCCCCCCTTAGGAGACATACACTGAATGTATGTCGCCTAAGGTCCACTTAGGAGACGTACACCGAATGTACGTCGCTTAAGAGCCCCCCTCAATTTTCACCATAATTTCACATTTTTGTGAAACTAAGGATTTCACTTACATGGCGCCAATCGAACAACGTACGTGCCCTAAAGTTCCTAGAATACCAACTTAGTAACTCATCGATATACTAAACATCGTCAAATTCATAAAAATGGCGGGCCCGGCCAAGGGGCATCACACAAGGGGTGTGCCGAAAAACCGGCCCGAACCGAACCGAACCGATTTAGTCGGTTATTTAAGTTTTCCGGTCCTGTTCTGTTGAAGAAAATGAAAACCGATAGGGGTCGGTTCGGTTGGCGGTTAGCGGAGTTACGAAACCGGCAATAACCGAACCGGAATAACACGTGTCACGCTACTATTGGTTGGTTAAATTTATTTCTTTATATATATATATATTATATGTCAAATATTAAATAGATAAAAACTATATAAACTAAAATGTTATTTATTAAAAATTGATTTTAATGCCATGGCCCAATAATACAAAATAGGCCCAAATTCAAGCCCAAAACCGACAATAACCGAACCGACCCCGACCGGTTTTAGGTGTGTAGCGGTTCGGCTCGGTTGACCGTTGTCGTAAAACCGACATGTCGGTTCGGTTGGCGGTTAAATTGCACGGTTCGGTTAACCGAACCGTGCACACCCCTGCGTCACACCTCACGGATTTTTTCGAAACCGACCTATTTAATTCGAAGGAAAGTAGTTATGGTATTTTATATTGAAATTGCATAAGTATTTGCCGAAACCGTTACTACTGCAAACCGAAAGTACTATGTATTATAATATTGGTTTTCAGGGTCAAATACCGATTGGCAAACCGAAAGAAAATGTGAGAGAACAATATCGAAAAAGCAAAACTTCCGATCGATTAATAAAATTATTAACTTGTAAGCATGTCTATAATTTACTTATTTTTGGATATTACTTTATCGATAATTTAAAACATTGCTTAATCAGTAAAACTGGCCGGCCCGACCAAGGGCGTCACTTCCTTGCGGTTTCCTCCGAAACCGGCCGTATTAATTCGGAGAAAACGTTCTTCTGGATTCATACATTGAAATTTCGGAAATCATCACCCACACCGTAATGGGCCGTTGTTACCGAGAAGCTGAGTCGTATGATATTCAAATTCGTCGTCGAATATCGATCGGTAAACATGAAAAATCGGTTATAAATTTCTTACAACAGATTCGGTACTAATCAAGGCCATGTACCGACCGATTTGACAAAAGAAAACCCCTGTTCCTGCTTTATCGGTAAAGTAACAATTTATTAATTCATTGACAAGTCAATAATTATAATTTACTAAACGATTTTCATTTCTAATATTGTTCGATCCAACTCTCTTAGATTTATTTCCTATGAATTATATTGTTCTCCAAATCTGTCTTTCGGCGACGGCGAGAGAGCGTCGAGGAAGAGAGACGTTAACGCGGCGAATTAATACTAAATTTCATATCTTTATTACCGTTAAAAGTACCCTCGATTCCGCTAAAAACCGTAAGGAGTGAAAATTTTAATTTCTCGAAGATCAAAAACTTGGTGAAAATTGAGGGAGATCTTAGGCGACGTACATTCAGCATGCGTCGCCTAAAGTGAATCTCAGGCGACGTACACTCTGCTTACGTTGCCTAAGTTACTCTTAGGCGACGTACAAAGTTCTATGTACGTCGGCTAAAGTCATCTTTGGGGACGTACATTTACCAATGTACGTCGCCTAAAATCCCCGGGAAACAAAAAAATTTCACTTAGGCGACGTACATTACCCGATGTACGTCGCCTAAAGTCTACTTAGGCGACGAATAAAACCAATGTGCGTCGCCTAAGGTCCACTTAGGAGACCTACACTGAATGCAGTCGCCTAAGGTCCCCCCTTAGGAGACATACACTGAATGTATGTCGCCTAAGGTCCACTTAGGAGACGTACACCGAATGTACGTCGCTTAAGAGCCCCCCCTCAATTTTCACCATAATTTCACATTTTTGTGAAACTAAGGATTTCACTTACATGGCGCCAATCGAACAACGTACGTGCCCTAAAGTTCCTAGAATACCAACTTAGTAACTCATCGATATACTAAACATCGTCATATTCATCAAAATGGCGGGCCCGGCCAAGGGGCATCACACAAGGGGTGTGCCGAAAAACCGGCCCGAACCGAACCGAACCGATTTAGTCGGTTATTTAAGTTTTTCGGTCCTGTTCTGTTGAAGAAAATGAAAACCGATAGGGGTCGGTTCGGTTGGCGGTTAGCGGAGTTACGAAACCGGCAATAACCGAACCGGAATAACACGTGTCACGCTACTATTGGTTGGTTAAATTTATTTCTTTATATATATATATATTATATGTCAAATATTAAATAGATAAAAACCATATAAACTAAAATGTTATTTATTAAAAATTGATTTTAATGCCATGGCCCAATAATACAAAATAGGCCCAAATTCAAGCCCAAAACCGACAATAACCGAACCGACCCCGACCGGTTTTAGGTGTGTAGCTGTTCGGCTCGGTTGACCGTTGTCGTAAAACCGACAAGTCGGTTCGGTTGGCGGTTAAATTGCACGGTTCGGTTAACCGAACCGTGCACACCCCTGCGTCACACCTCACGGATTTTTTCGAAACCGACCTATTTAATTCGAAGGAAAGTAGTTATGGTATTTTATATTGAAATTGCATAAGTATTTGCCGAAACCGTTACTACTGCAAACCGAAAGTACTATGTATTATAATATTGGTTTTCAGGGTCAAATACCGATTGGCAAACCGAAAGAAAATGTGAGAGAACAATATCGAAAAAGCAAAACTTCCGATCGATTAATAAAATTATTAACTTGTAAGCATGTCTATAATTTACTTATTTTTGGATATTACTTTATCGATAATTTAAAACATTGCTTAATCAGTAAAACTGGCCGGCCCGACCAAGGGCGTCACTTCCTTGCGGTTTCCTCCGAAACCGGCCGTATTAATTCGGAGAAAACGTTCTTCTGGATTCTTACATTGAAATTTCGGAAATCATCACCCACACCGTAATGGGCCGTTGTTACCGAGAAGCTGAGTCGTATGATATTCAAATTCGTCGTCGAATATCGATCGGTAAACATGAAAAATCGGTTATAAATTTCTTACAACAGATTCGGTACTAATCAAGGCCATGTACCGACCGATTTGACAAAAGAAAACCCCTGTTCCTGCTTTATCGGTAAAGTAACAATTTATTAATTCATTGACAAGTCAATAATTATAATTTACTAAACGATTTTCATTTCTAATATTGTTCGATCCAACTCTCTTAGATTTATTTCCTATGAATTATATTGTTCTCCAAATCTGTCTTTCGGCGACGGCGAGAGAGCGTCGAGGAAGAGAGACGTTAACGCGGCGAATTAATACTAAATTTCATATCTTTATTACCGTTAAAAGTACCCTCGATTCCGCTAAAAACCGTAAGGAGTGAAAATTTTAATTTCTCGAAGATCAAAAACTTGGTGAAAATTGAGGGAGATCTTAGGCGACGTACATTCAGCATGCGTCGCCTAAAGTGAATCTCAGGCGACGTACACTCTGCTTACGTTGCCTAAGTTACTCTTAGGCGACGTACAAAGTTCTATGTACGTCGGCTAAAGTCATCTTTGGGGACGTACATTTACCAATGTACGTCGCCTAAAATCCCCGGGAAACAAAAAAATTTCACTTAGGCGACGTACATTACCCGATGTACGTCGCCTAAAGTCTACTTAGGCGACGAATAAAACCAATGTGCGTCGCCTAAGGTCCACTTAGGAGACCTACACGCTGAATGCAGTCGCCTAAGGTCCCCCCTTAGGAGACATACACTGAATGTATGTCGCCTAAGGTCCACTTAGGAGACGTACACCGAATGTACGTCGCTTAAGAGCCCCCCCTCAATTTTCACCATAATTTCACATTTTTGTGAAACTAAGGATTTCACTTACATGGCGCCAATCGAACAACGTACGTGCCCTAAAGTTCCTAGAATACCAACTTAGTAACTCATCGATATACTAAACATCGTCATATTCATCAAAATGGCGGGCCCGGCCAAGGGGCATCACACAAGGGGTGTGCCGAAAAACCGGCCCGAACCGAACCGAACCGATTTAGTCGGTTATTTAAGTTTTTCGGTCCTGTTCTGTTGAAGAAAATGAAAACCGATAGGGGTCGGTTCGGTTGGCGGTTAGCGGAGTTACGAAACCGGCAATAACCGAACCGGAATAACACGTGTCACGCTACTATTGGTTGGTTAAATTTATTTCTTTATATATATATATATTATATGTCAAATATTAAATAGATAAAAACCATATAAACTAAAATGTTATTTATTAAAAATTGATTTTAATGCCATGGCCCAATAATACAAAATAGGCCCAAATTCAAGCCCAAAACCGACAATAACCGAACCGACCCCGACCGGTTTTAGGTGTGTAGCGGTTCGGCTCGGTTGACCGTTGTCGTAAAACCGACATGTCGGTTCGGTTGGCGGTTAAATTGCACGGTTCGGTTAACCGAACCGTGCACACCCCTGCGTCACACCTCACGGTTTTTTCCGAAACCGACCTATTTAATTCGAAGGAAAGTAGTTATGGTATTTTAAATTGAAATTGCATAAGTATTTGCCGAAACCGTTACTACTGCAAACCGAAAGTACTATGTATTATAATATTGGTTTTCAGGGTCAAATACCGATTGGCAAACCGAAAGAAAATGTGAGAGAACAATATCGAAAAAGCAAAACTTCCGATCGATTAATAAAATTATTAACTTGTAAGCATGTCTATAATTTACTTATTTTTGGATATTACTTTATCGATAATTTAAAACATTGCTTAATCAGTAAAACTGGCCGGCCCGACCAAGGGCGTCACTTCCTTGCGGTTTCCTCCGAAACCGGCCGTATTAATTCGGAGAAAACGTTCTTCTGGATTCATACATTGAAATTTCGAAAATCATCACCCACACCGTAATGGGCCGTTGTTACCGAGAAGCTGAGTCGTATGATATTCAAATTCGTCGTCGAATATCGATCGGTAAACATGAAAAATCGGTTATAAATTTCTTACAACAGATTCGGTACTAATCAAGGCCATGTACCGACCGATTTGACAAAAGAAAACCCCTGTTCCTGCTTTATCGGTAAAGTAACAATTTATTAATTCATTGACAAGTCAATAATTATAATTTACTAAACGATTTTCATTTCTAATATTGTTCGATCCAACTCTCTTAGATTTATTTCCTATGAATTATATTGTTCTCCAAATCTGTCTTTCGGCGACGGCGAGAGAGCGTCGAGGAAGAGAGACGTTAACGCGGCGAATTAATACTAAATTTCATATCTTTATTACCGTTAAAAGTACCCTCGATTCCGCTAAAAACCGTAAGGAGTGAAAATTTTAATTTCTCGAAGATCAAAAACTTGGTGAAAATTGAGGGAGATCTTAGGCGACGTACATTCAGCATGCGTCGCCTAAAGTGAATCTCAGGCGACGTACACTCTGCTTACGTTGCCTAAGTTACTCTTAGGCGACGTACAAAGTTCTATGTACGTCGGCTAAAGTCATCTTTGGGGACGTACATTGACCAATGTACGTCGCCTAAAATCCCCGGGAAACAAAAAAATTTCACTTAGGCGACGTACATTACCCGATGTACGTCGCCTAAGGTCCACTTAGGAGACCTACGCTGAATGCAGTCGCCTAAGGTCCCCCCTTGGGAGACATACACTGAATGTAGGTCGCCTAAGGTCCACTTAGGAGACGTACACCGAATGTACGTCGCTTAAGAGCCCCCCCCTCAATTTTCACCATAATTTCACATTTTTGTGAAACTAAGGATTTCACTTACATGGCGCCAATCGAACAACGTACGTGCCCTAAAGTTCCTAGAATACCAACTTAGTAACTCATCGATATACTAAACATCGTCAAATTCATAAAAATGGCGGGCCCGGCCAAGGGGCATCACACAAGGGGTGTGCCGAAAAACCGGCCCGAACCGAACCGATTTAGTCGGTTATTTAAGTTTTTCGGTCCAGTTCTGTTGAAAAAAATGAAAACCGATAGGGGTCGGTTCGGTTGGCGGTTAGCGGAGTTACGAAACCGGCAATAACCGAACCGGAATAACACGTGTCACGCTACTATTGGTTGGTTAAATTTATTTCTTTATATATATATATATATATATATTATATGTCAAATATTAAATAGATAAAAACTATATAAACTAAAATGTTATTT
Source organism: Lonicera japonica (assembly GCA_021464415.1). NCBI lineage: Eukaryota > Viridiplantae > Streptophyta > Magnoliopsida > Dipsacales > Caprifoliaceae > Lonicera > Lonicera japonica. Next base: position 59,578,754 of record CM038467.1, read on the forward strand.
ATAAAAAATTGAATTTTAATGCCATGGCCCAATAATACAAAATAGGCCCAAATTCAAGCCCAAAACCGACAATAACCGAACCGACCCCGACCGGTTTTAGGTGTGTAGCGGTTCGGCTCGGTTGACCGTTGTCGTAAAACCGACATGTCGGTTCGGTTGGCGGTTAAATTGCACGGTTCGGTTAACCGAACCGTGCACACCCCTGCGTCACACCTCACGGTTTTTTCCGAAACCGACCTATTTAATTCGAAGGAAAGTAGTTATGGTATTTTAAATTGAAATTGCATAAGTATTTGCCGAAACCGTTACTACTGCAAACCGAAAGTACTATGTATTATAATATTGGTTTTCAGGGTCAAATACCGATTGGCAAACCGAAAGAAAATGTGAGAGAACAATATCGAAAAAGCAAAACATCCGATCGATTAATAAAATTATTAACTTGTAAGCATGTCTATAATTTACTTATTTTTGGATATTACTTTATCGATAATTTAAAACATTGCTTAATCAGTAAAACTGGCCGGCCCGACCAAGGGCGTCACTTCCTTGCGTTTTTCCTCCGAAACCGGCCGTATTAATTCGGAGAAAACGTTCTTCTGGATTCTTACATTGAAATTTCGGAAATCATCACCCACACCGTAATGGGCCGTTGTTACCGAGAAGCTGAGTCGTATGATATTCAAATTCGTCGTCGAATATCGATCGGTAAACATGAAAAATCGGTTATAAATTTCTTACAACAGATTCGGTACTAATCAAGGCCATGTACCGACCGATTTGACAAAAGAAAACCCCTGTTCCTGCTTTATCGGTAAAGTAACAATTTATTAATTCATTGACAAGTCAATAATTATAATTTACTAAACGATTTTCATTTCTAATATTGTTCGATCCAACTCTCTTAGATTTATTTCCTCTGAATTATATTGTTCTCCAAATCTGTCTTTCGGCGACGGCGAGAGAGCGTCGAGGAAGAGAGACGTTAACGCGGCGAATTAATACTAAATTTCATATCTTTATTACCGTTAAAAGTACCCTCGATTCCGCTAAAAACCGTAAGGAGTGAAAATTTTAATTTCTCGTAGATCAAAAACTTGGTGAAAATTGAGGGAGATCTTAGGAGACGTAAATTCAGCATGCGTCGCCTAAAGTGAATCTCAGGCGACGTACACTCTGCTTACGTTGCCTAAGTTACTCTTAGGCGACGTACAAAGTTCTATGTACGTCGCCTAAAGTCATCTTTGGGGACGTAGTACATTACCCGATGTACGTCGCCTAAAGTCTACTTAGGCGACGAATATAAACCAATGTGCGTCGCCTAAGGTCCACTTAGGAGACCTACACTGAATGCAGTCGCCTAAGGTCCCCCCTTAGGAGACATACACTGAATGTATGTCGCCTAAGGTCCACTTAGGAGACGTACACCGAATGTACGTCGCTTAAGAGCCCCCCCTCAATTTTCACCATAATTTCACATTTTTGTGAAACTAAGGATTTCACTTACATGGCGCCAATCGAACAACGTACGTGCCCTAAAGTTCCTAGAATACCAACTTAGTAACTCATCGATATACTAAACATCGTCAGATTCATAAAAATGGCGGGCCCGGCCAAGGGGCATCACACAAGGGGTGTGCCGAAAAACCGGCCCGAACCGAACCGAACCGATTTAGTCGGTTATTTAAGTTTTTCGGTCCTGTTCTGTTGAAGAAAATGAAAACCGATAGGGGTCGGTTCGGTTGGCGGTTAGCGGAGTTACGAAACCGGCAATAACCGAACCGGAATAACACGTGTCACGCTACTATTGGTTGGTTAAATTTATTTCTTTATATATATATATATATTATATGTCAAATATTAAATAGATAAAAACCATATAAACTAAAATGTTATTTATTAAAAATTGATTTTAATGCCATGGCCCAATAATACAAAATAGGCCCAAATTCAAGCCCAAAACCGACAATAACCGAACCGACCCCGACCGGTTTTAGGTGTGTAGCGGTTCGGCTCGGTTGACCGTTGTCGTAAAACCGACATGTCGGTTCGGTTGGCGGTTAAATTGCACGGTTCGGTTAACCGAACCGTGCACACCCCTGCGTCACACCTCACGGTTTTTTCCGAAACCGACCTATTTAATTCGAAGGAAAGTAGTTATGGTATTTTATATTGAAATTGCATAAGTATTTGCCGAAACAGTTACTACTGCAAACCGAAAGTACTATGTATTATAATATTGGTTTTCATGGTCAAATACCGATTGGCAAACCGAAAGAAAATGTGAGAGAACAATATCGAAAAAGCAAAACTTCCGATCGATTAATAAAATTATTAACTTGTAAGCATGTCTATAATTTACTTATTTTTGGATATTACTTTATCGATAATTTAAAACATTGCTTAATCAGTAAAACTGGCCGGCCCGACCAAGGGCGTCACTTCCTTGCGGTTTCCTCCGAAACCGGCCGTATTAATTCGGAGAAAACGTTCTTCTGGATTCTTACATTGAAATTTCGGAAATCATCACCCACACCGTAATAGGCCGTTGTTACCGAGAAGCTGAGTCGTATGATATTCAAATTCGTCGTCGAATATCGATCGGTAAACATGAAAAATCGGTTATAAATTTCTTACAACAGATTCGGTACTAATCAAGGCCATGTACCGACCGATTTGACAAAAGAAAACCCCTGTTCCTGCTTTATCGGTAAAGTAACAATTTATTAATTCATTGACAAGTCAATAATTATAATTTACTAAACGATTTTCATTTCTAATATTGTTCGATCCAACTCTCTTAGATTTATTTCCTATGAATTATATTGTTCTCCAAATCTGTCTTTCGGCGACGGCGAGAGAGCGTCGAGGAAGAGAGACGTTAACGCGGCGAATTAATACTAAATTTCATATCTTTATTACCGTGATAAAAGTACCCTCGATTCCGCTAAAAACCGTAAGGAGTGAAAATTTTAATTTCTCGAAGATCAAAAACTTGGTGAAAATTGAGGGAGATCTTAGGCGACGTACATTCAGCATGCGTCGCCTAAAGTGAATCTCAGGCGACGTACACTCTGCTTACGTTGCCTAAGTTACTCTTAGGCGACGTACAAAGTTCTATGTACGTCGCCTAAAGTCATCTTTGGGGACGTACATTGACCAATGTACGTCGCCTAAAATCCCCGGGAAACAAAAAAATTTCACTTAGGCGACGTACATTACCCGATGTACGTCGCCTAAAGTCTACTTAGGCGACGAATAAAAACCAATGTGCGTCGCCTAAGGTCCACTTAGGAGACCTACGCTGAATGCAGTCGCCTAAGGTCCCCCCTTAGGAGACATACACTGAATGTATGTCGCCTAAGGTCCACTTAGGAGACGTACACCGAATGTACGTCGCTTAAGAGCCCCCCCTCAATTTTCACCATAATTTCACATTTTTGTGAAACTAAGGATTTCACTTACATGGCGCCAATCGAACAACGTACGTGCCCTAAAGTTCCTAGAATACCAACTTAGTAACTCATCGATATACTAAACATCGTCAAATTCATAAAAATGGCGGGCCCGGCCAAGGGGCATCACACAAGGGGTGTGCCGAAAAACCGGCCCGAACCGAACCGATTTAGTCGGTTATTTAAGTTTTTCGGTCCAGTTCTGTTGAAGAAAATGAAAACCGATAGGGGTCGGTTCGGTTGGCGGTTAGCGGAGTTACGAAACCGGCAATAACCGAACCGGAATAACACGTGTCACGCTACTATTGGTTGGTTAAATTTATTTCTTTATATATATATATATATTATATGTCAAATATTAAATAGATAAAAACTATATAAACTAAAATGTTATTTATTAAAAATTGATTTTAATGCCATGGCCCAATAATACAAAATAGGCCCAAATTCAAGCCCAAAACCGACAATAACCGAACCGACCCCGACCGGTTTTAGGTGTGTAGCGGTTCGGCTCGGTTGACCGTTGTCGTAAAACCGACATGTCGGTTCGGTTGGCGGTTAAATTGCACGGTTCGGTTAACCGAACCGTGCACACCCCTGCGTCACACCTCACGGTTTTTTCCGAAACCGACCTATTTAATTCGAAGGAAAGTAGTTATGGTATTTTATATTGAAATTGCGAATAAGTATTTGCCGAAACCGTTACTACTGCAAACCGAAAGTACTATGTATTATAATATTGGTTTTCAGGGTCAAATACCGATTGGCAAACCGAAAGAAAATGTGAGAGAACAATATCGAAAAAGCAAAACTTCCGATCGATTAATAAAATTATTAACTTGTAAGCATGTCTATAATTTACTTATTTTTGGATATTACTTTATCGATAATTTAAAACATTGCTTAATCAGTAAAACTGGCCGGCCCGACCAAGGGCGTCACTTCCTTGCGGTTTCCTCCGAAACCGGCCGTATTAATTCGGAGAAAACGTTCTTCTGGATTCTTACATTGAAATTTCGGAAATCATCACCCACACCGTAATGGGCCGTTGTTACCGAGAAGCTGAGTCGTATGATATTCAAATTCGTCGTCGAATATCGATCGGTAAACATGAAAAATCGGTTATAAATTTCTTACAACAGATTCGGTACTAATCAAGGCCATGTACCGACCGATTTGACAAAAGAAAACCCCTGTTCCTGCTTTATCGGTAAAGTAACAATTTATTAATTCATTGACAAGTCAATAATTATAATTTACTAAACGATTTTCATTTCTAATATTGTTCGATCCAACTCTCTTAGATTTATTTCCTATGAATTATATTGTTCTCCAAATCTGTCTTTCGGCGACGGCGAGAGAGCGTCGAGGAAGAGAGACGTTAACGCGGCGAATTAATACTAAATTTCATATCTTTATTACCGTTAAAAGTACCCTCGATTCCGCTAAAAACCGTAAGGAGTGAAAATTTTAATTTCTCGAAGATCAAAAACTTGGTGAAAATTGAGGGAGATCTTAGGCGACGTACATTCAGCATGCGTCGCCTAAAGTGAATCTCAGGCGACGTACACTCTGCTTACGTTGCCTAAGTTACTCTTAGGCGACGTACAAAGTTCTATGTACGTCGGCTAAAGTCATCTTTGGGGACGTACATTGACCAATGTACGTCGCCTAAAATCCCCGGGAAACAAAAAAATTTCACTTAGGCGACGTACATTACCCGATGTACGTCGCCTAAAGTCTACTTAGGCGACGAATAAAAACCAATGTGCGTCGCCTAATGTCCACTTAGGAGACCTACGCTGAATGCAGTCGCCTAAGGTCCCCCCTTAGGAGACATACACTGAATGTATGTCGCCTAAGGTCCACTTAGGAGACGTACACCGAATGTACGTCGCTTAAGAGCCCCCCCTCAATTTTCACCGTAATTTCACATTTTTGTGAAACTAAGGATTTCACTTACATGGCGCCAATCGAACAACGTACGTGCCCTAAAGTTCCAAGAATACCAACTTAGTAACTCATCGATATACTAAACATCGTCAAATTCATAAAAATGGCGGGCCCGGCCAAGGGGCATCACACAAGGGGTGTGCCGAAAAACCGGCCCGAACCGAACCGAACCGATTTAGTCGGTTATTTAAGTTTTTCGGTCCAGTTCTGTTGAAAAAAATGAAAACCGATAGGGGTCGGTTCGGTTGGCGGTTAGCGGAGTTACGAAACCGGCAATAACCGAACCGGAATAACACGTGTCACGCTACTATTGGTTGGTTAAATTTATTTCTTTATATATATATATATATTATATGTCAAATATTAAATAGATAAAAACTATATAAACTAAAATGTTATTTATTAAAAATTGATTTTAATGTCATGGCCCAATAATACAAAATAGGCCCAAATTCAAGCCCAAAACCGACAATAACCGAACCGACCCCGACCGGTTTTAGGTGTGTAGCGGTTCGGCTCGGTTGACCGTTGTCGTAAAACCGACATGTCGGTTCGGTTGGCGGTTAAATTGCACGGTTCGGTTAACCGAACCGTGCACACCCCTGCGTCACACCTCACGGTTTTTTCCGAAACCGACCTATTTAATTCGAAGGAAAGTAGTTATGGTATTTTATATTGAAATTGCATAAGTATTTGCCGAAACCGTTACTACTGCAAACCGAAAGTACTATGTATTATAATATTGGTTTTCAGGGTCAAATACCGATTGGCAAACCGAAAGAAAATGTGAGAGAACAATATCGAAAAAGCAAAACTTCCGATCGATTAATAAAATTATTAACTTGTAAGCATGTCTATAATTTACTTATTTTTGGATATTACTTTATCGATAATTTAAAACATTGCTTAATCAGTAAAACTGGCCGGCCCGACCAAGGGCGTCACTTCCTTGCGGTTTCCTCCGAAACCGGCCGTATTAATTCGGAGAAAACGTTCTTCTGGATTCTTACATTGAAATTTCGGAAATCATCACCCACACCGTAATGGCCGTTGTTACCGAGAAGCTGAGTCGTATGATATTCAAATTCGTCGTCGAATATCGATCGGTAAACATGAAAAATCGGTTATAAATTTCTTACAACAGATTCGGTACTAATCAAGGCCATGTACCGACCGATTTGACAAAAGAAAACCCTTGTTCCTGCTTTATCGGTAAAGTAACAATTTATTAATTCATTGACAAGTCAATAATTATAATTTACTAAACGATTTTCATTTCTAATATTGTTCGATCCAACTCTCTTAGATTTATTTCCTATGAATTATATTGTTCTCCAAATCTCTCTTTCGGCGACGACGAGAGAGCGTCGAGGAAGAGAGACGTTAACGCGGAGAATTAATATTAAATTTCATATCTTTATTACTGATAAAACTACCCTCGATTCCGCTAAAAACCGTAAGGAGTGAAAATTTTAATTTCTCAAAGATCAAAAACTTGGTGAAAATTGAGGGAGATCTTTGGCGACGTACATTCAGCATACGTCGCCTAAAGTGAATCTCAAGCGACATACAATCGGCGAACGTTGCCTAAGTTATTCTTAGGCGACGTACAAATTTCTATCTACGTCGCCTAAAGTCATCGTTGGGGACGTACATTGACCAATGCACGTAGCCTAAAATACCCGGAAAACAGGAAAAATTTCACCGACGCGACGTACATTACCCAATGTACGTCGCCTAAAGTCTACTTAGGCGGCGAATAAAGACCAATGTGCCTCGCCTCAGGTCCACTTAGGAGACCTACGCTGAATGTACGTCGCCTAAGGACCCCTTAGGAGACATACACTGATTTTATGTCGCCTAAGGTCCACTTAGGAGACTTACACCAAATGTACATCGCTTAAGAGCCCCCCTCAACTGTCACCATCATTTCACATTTTTGTGAAACTAAGGATTTCACTTACAAGGCGCCAATCGAACAACGTACGTGGCCTAAAGTTCCTAGAATACCGACTTAGTAACTCATCGATATACTAAACATCGTCAAATTCATAAAAATCGCGAGCCCGGCCAAGGGGCATCACACAAGGGGTGTGCCGAAAAACCGGCCCGAACCGAACCGATTTAGTCGGTTATTTAAGTTTTTCGGTCCAGTTCGGTTGAAGAAAATGAAAACCGATTTGGGGTCGGTTCGGTTGGCGGTTAGCGGAGTTACGAACCCGGCAATAACCGAACCGGAATAACACGTGTCACGCTACTATTGGTTGGTTAAATTTATTTCTTTATATATATATATTATATGTCAAATATTAAATAGATAAAAACTATATAAACTAAAATGTTATTTATTAAAAATTGTTTTTAATGTCATGGCCCAATAATACAAAATAGGCCCAAATTCAAGCCCAAAACCGACAATAACCGAACCGACCCCGACCGGTTTTAGGTGTGTAGCGGTTCGGCTCGGTTGACCGTTGTCGTAAAACCGACATGTCGGTTCGGTTGGCGGTTAAATTGCACGGTTCGGTTAACCGAACCGTGCACACCCCTGCGTCACACCTCACGGTTTTTTCCGAAACCGACCTATTTAATTCGAAGGAAAGTAGTTATGGTATTTTATATTGAAATTGCATAATATTTGCCGAAACCGTTACTACTGCAAACCGAAAGTACTATGTATTATAATATTGGTTTTCAGGGTCAAATACCGATTGGCAAACCGAAAGAAAATGTGAGAGAACAATATCGAAAAAGCAAAACTTCCGATCGATTAATAAAATTATTAACTTGTAAGCATGTCTATAATTTACTTATTTTTGGATATTACTTTATCGATAATTTAAAACATTGCTTAATCAGTAAAACTGGCCGGCCCGACCAAGGGCGTCACTCCTTGCGGTTTCCTCCGAAACCGGCCGTATTAATTCGGAGAAAACGTTCTTCTGGATTCTTACATTGAAATTTCGGAAATCATCACCCACACCGTAATGGGCCGTTGTTACCGAGAAGCTGAGTCGTATGATATTCAAATTCGTCGTCGAATATCGATCGGTAAACATGAAAAATCGGTTATAAATTTCTTACAACAGATTCGGTACTAATCAAGGCCATGTACCGACCGATTTGACAAAAGAAAACCCCTGTTCCTGCTTTATCGGTAAAGTAACAATTTATTAATTCATTGACAAGTCAATAATTATAATTTACTAAACGATTTTCATTTCTAATATTGTTCGATCCAACTCTCTTAGATTTATTTCCTATGAATTATATTGTTCTCCAAATCTGTCTTTCGGCGACGGCGAGAGAGCGTCGAGGAAGAGAGACGTTAACGCGGCGAATTAATACTAAATTTCATATCTTTATTACCGTGATAAAAGTACCCTCGATTCCGCTAAAAACCGTAAGGAGTGAAAATTTTAATTTCTCGAAGATCAAAAACTTGGTGAAAATTGAGGGAGATCTTAGGCGACGTACATTCAGCATGCGTCGCCTAAAGTGAATCTCAGGCGACGTACACTCTTGCTTACGTTGCCTAAGTTACTCTTAGGCGACGTACAAAGTTCTATGTACGTCGCCTAAAGTCATCTTTGGGGACGTAAATTGACCAATGTACGTCGCCTAAAATCCCCGGGAAACAAAGAAAATTTCACTTTGGCGACGTACATTACCCGATGTACGTCGCCTAAAGTCCTACTTAGGCGACAAACAAAAACCAATGTGCGTCGCCTAAGGTCCACTTAGGAGACCTACGCTGAATGTAGTCGCCTAAGGTCCCCTTAGGAGACATACACTGAATGTATGTCGCCTAAGGTCCAATTAGGAGACGTACACCGAATGTATGTCGCTTAAGAGCCCCCCTCAATTTTCACCATAATTTTGACATTTTTGTGAAACTATGGATTTCACTTACAAGGCGCCAATCGAACAACGTACGTTCCATAAAGTTCCTAGAATACCAACTTAGTAACTCATCGATATACTAAACATCGTCAAATTCATAAAAATGGCGGGCCCGGCCAAGGGGCATCACACAAGGGGTGTGCCGAAAAACCGGCCCGAGCCGAACCTATTTAGTCGGTTATTTAAGTTTTTCGGTCCAGTTCGGATGAAGAAAATGAAAACCGATAGGGGTCGGTTCGGTTGGCGGTTAGCGGAGTTACGAAACCGGCAATAACCGAACCGGAATAACACGTGTCACGCTACTATTGGTTGGTTAAATTTATTTCTTTATATATATATATATATTATATGTTCAAATATTAAATAGATAAAAACTATATAAACTAAAATGTTATTTATTAAAAATTGATTTTAATGTCATGGTCCAATAATACAAAATAGGCCCAAATTCAAGCCCAAAACCGACAATAACCGAACCGACCCCGACCGGTTTTAGGTGTGTAGCGGTTCGGCTCGGTTGACCGTTGTCGTAAAACCGACATGTCGGTTCGGTTGGCGGTTAAATTGCACGGTTCGGTTAACCGAACCGTGCACACCCCTGCGTCACACCTCACAGTTTTTTCCGAAACCGACCTATTTAATTCGAAGGAAAGTAGTTATGGTATTTTATATTAAAATTGCGAATAAGTATTTGCCGAAACCGTTACTACTGCAAACCGAAAGTACTATGTATTATAATATTGGTTTTCAGGGTCAAATACCGATTGGCAAACCGAAAGAAAATGTGAGAGAACAATATCGAAAAAGCAAAACTTCCGATCGATTAATAAAATTATTAACTTGTAAGCATGTCTATAATTTACTTATTTTTGGATATTACTTTATCGATAATTTAAAACATTGCTTAATCAGTAAAACTGGCCGGCCCGACCAAGGGCGTCACTTCCTTGCGTTTTTCCTCCGAAACCGGCCGTATTAATTCGGAGAAAACGTTCTTCTGGATTCTTACATTGAAATTTCGGAAATCATCACCCACACCGTAATAGGCCGTTGTTACCGAGAAGCTGAGTCGTATGATATTCAAATTCGTCGTCGAATATCGATCGGTAAACATGAAAAATTGGTTATAAATTTCTTATAACAGATTCGGTACTAATCAAGGCCATGTACCGACCGATTTGACAAAAGAAAACCCCTGTTCCTACTTTATCGGTAAAGTAACAATTTATTAATTCATTGACAAGTCAATAATTATAATTTACTAAATGATTTTCATTTCTAATATTGTTCGATCCAACTCTCTTAGATTTATTTCCTATGAATTATATTGTTCTCCAAATCTGTCTTTCGGCGACGGCGAGAGAGCGTCGAGGAAGAGAGACGCTAACGCGGCGAATTAATACTAAATTTCATATCTTTATTACCGTGATAAAAGTACCCTCGATTCCGCTAAAAACCGTAAGGAGTGAAAATTTTAATTTCTCGAAGATCAAAAACTTGGTGAAACATTGAGGGAGATCTTAGGCGACGTACATTCAGCATGCGTCGCCTAAAGTGAATCTCAGGCGACGTACACTCTTCTTACGTTGCCTAAGTTACTCTTAGGCGACGTACAAAGTTCTATGTACGTCGCCTAAAGTCATCTTTGGGGACGTAAATTGACCAATGTACGTCGCCTAAAATCCCCGGGAGACAAAAAAATTTCACTTAGGCGTCGTACATTACCCAATGTGCGTCGCCTAAAGTTTACTTAGGCGCCGAACAAAAACCAATATGCGTTGCCTAAGGTCCACTTAGGAGACCTACGCTGAATGAACGTCGCGTAAGGTCCCCTTAGGAGACATACACTGAATGTATGTCGCCTAAGGTGCACTTAGGAGACGTACACCAAATGTACGTCGCTTAAGCTCCCCCCTCAATTTTCACCATAATTTCACATTTTTGTGAAACTAAGGATTTCACTTACATGGCGCCAATCGAACAACGTACGTGCCCTAAAGTTCCTAGAATACCAACTTAGTAACTCATCGATATACTAAACATCGTCAAATTCATAAAAATGGCGGGCCCGGCCAAGGTGCATCACACAAGGGGTGTGCCGAAAAACCGGCCCGAACCGAACCGATTTAGTCGGTTATTTAAGTTTTCGGTCCGGTTCGGTTGAAAAAAATGAAAACCGATAGGGGTCGGTTCGGTTGGCGGTTAGCGGAGTTACGAAACCGGCAATAACCGAACCGAACCGAAATAACACGTGTCACGCTACTATTGGTTGGTTAAATTTATTTCTTTATATATATATATCTTATATGTCAAATATTAAATAGATAAAAACTATATAAACTAAAATGTTATTTATTAAAAATTGATTTTAATGTCCTGGCCCGATAATACAAAATAGGCCCAAATTCAAGCCCAAAACCGACAATAACCGAACCGACCCCGACCGGTTTTAGGTGTGTAGCGGTTCGGCTCGGTTGACCATTGTCGTGAAACCGACATGTCGGTTCAGTTGGCGGTTAAATTGCACGGTTCGGTTAACCGAACCGTGCACACCCCTGCGTCACACCTCACGGTTTTTTCCGAAACCGACCTATTTAATTCGAAGGAAAGTAGTTATGGTATTTTATATTAAAATTGCGAAAATATTTGCCGAAACCGTTACTACTGCAAACCGAAAGTACCATGTATTATAATATTGGTTTTCATTGTCAAATACCGATTGGCAAACCGAATGAAAATGTGAGAGAACAATATCGAAAAAGCAAAACTTCCGATCGATTAATAAAATTATTAACTTGTAAGCATGTCTATAATTATTTATTTTTGGATATTACTTTATCGATAATTTAAAACATTGCTTAATCAGTAAAACTGGCCGGCCCGACAAAGGGCGTCACTCCGTGCGGTTTTCTCCGAAACCGGCCGTATTAATTCGGAGAAAACGTTCTTCTGGATTCTTACATTGAAATTTCGGAAATCATCACCCACACCGTAATGGGCCGTTGTTACCGAGAAGCTGAGTCGTATGATATTCAATTTTCGTCGTCGAATATCGATCGGTAAACATGAAAAATCGGTTATAAATTTCTTACAACAGATTCGGTACTAATCAAGGCCATGTACCGACCGATTTGACAAAAGAAAACCCTTGTTCCTACATTATCGGTAACTAACAATTTATTAATTCTTTGACAAGTCAATAATTACAATTTACTAAACGATTTTCATTTCTAATATTGTTCGATCCAACTCTCTTAGATTTATTTCCTATGAATTATATTGTTCTCCAAATCTGTCTTTCGGCGACGACGAGAGAGCGTCGAGGAAGAGAGACGTTAACGCGGCGAATTAATACTAAATTTCATATCTTTATTACTGATAAAAGTACCCTCGATTCCGCTAAAAACCGTAAGGAGTGAAAATTTTAATTTCTCGAAGATCAAAAACTTGGTGAAAATTGAGGGAGATCTTAGGCGACGTACATTCAGCATGCGTCGCCTAAAGTGAATCTCTGGCGACGTACACTCTGCTTACGTTGCCTAAGTTACTCTTAGGCGACCTACAAAGTTCTATGTACGTCGCCTAAAGTTATCTTTGGGGATGTACATTGACCAATGTACGTCGCCTAAAAGCCCCGGGAAACAAAAAATTTCACTTAGGCGACGTACATTACCCGATGTACGTCGCCTAAAGTCTACTTAGGCGACGAATAAAAACCAATATGCGTCGCCTAAGGTCCACTTAGGAGACCTACGCTGAATGTAGTCGCCTAAGGTCCCCTTAGGAGACATACACTGAATGTATGTCGCCTAAGGTCCACTTAGGAGACTTACACCAAATGTACATCGCTTAAGAGCCCCCCTCAACTGTCACCATCATTTCACATTTTTGTGAAACTAAGGATTTCACTTACATGGCGCCAATCGAACAACGTACGTGCCCTAAAGTTCCTAGAATACCAACTTAGTAACTCATCGATATACTAAACATCGCCAGATTCATAAAAATGGCGGGCCCGGCCAAGGGGCATCACAAAAGGGGTGTGCCGAAAAACCGGCCCGAACCGAACCGATTTAGTCGGTTATTTAAGTTTTTCGGTCCAGTTCGGTTGAAGAAAATGAAAACCGATAGGGGTCGGTTCGGTTGGCGGTTAGCGGAGTTACGAAACCGGCAATAACCGAACCGGAATAACACGTGTCACGCTACTATTGGTTGGTTAAATTTATTTCTTTATATATATATATATATTATATGTCAAATATTAAATAGATAAAAACTATATAAACTAAAATGTTATTTATTAAAAATTGATTTTAATGCCATGGCCCAATAATACAAAATAGGCCCAAATTCAAGCCCAAAACCGACAAGAACCGAACCGACCCCGACCGGTTTTAGGTGTGTAGCGGTTCGGCTCGGTTGACCGTTGTCGTAAAACCGACATGTCGGTTCGGTTGGCGGTTAAATTGCACGGTTCGGTTAACCGAACCGTGCACACCCCTGCGTCACACCTCACGGTTTTTTCCGAAACCGACCTATTTAATTCGAAGGAAAGTAGTTATGGTATTTTATATTGAAAATTGCATAATATTTGCCGAAACCGTTACTACTGCAAACCGAAAGTACTATGTATTATAATATTGGTTTTCAGGGTCAAATACCGATTGGCAAACCGAAAGAAAATGTGAGAGAACAATATCGAAAAAGCAAAACTTCCGATCGATTAATAAAATTATTAACTTGTAAGCATGTCTATAATTTACTTATTTTTGGATATTACTTTATCGATAATTTAAAACATTGCTTAATCAGTAAAACTGGCCGGCCCGACCAAGGGCGTCACTTCCTTGCGGTTTCCTCCGAAACCGGCCGTATTAATTCGGAGAAAACGTTCTTCTGGATTCTTACATTGAAATTTCGGAAATCATCACCCACACCGTAATGAGTCGTTGTTACCGAGAAGCTGAGTCGTATGATATTCATTTTCGTCGTCGAATATCGATCGGTAAACATGAAAAATCGGTTATAAATTTCTTACAACAGATTCGGTACTAATCAAGGCCATGTACCGACCGATTTGACAAAAGAAAACCCTTGTTCCTGCTTTATCGGTAAAGTAACAATTTATTAATTCATTGACAAGTCAATAATTATAATTTACTAAACGATTTTCATTTCTAATATTGTTCGATCCAACTCTCTTAGATTTATTTCCTATGAATTATATTGTTCTCCAAATCTGTCTTTCGGCGACGGCGAGAGAGCGTCGAGGAGAGAGACGTTAACGCGGCGAATTAATACTAAATTTCATATCTTCATTATTGATAAAAGTACCCTCGATTCCGCTAAAAACCGTAAGGAGTGAAAATTTTAATTTCTCGAAGATCAAAAACTTGGTGAAAATTGAGGGAGATCTTAGGCGACGTACATTCAGCATGCGTCGCCTAAAGTGAATCTCAGGCGACGTACACTCTTCTTACGTTGCCTAAGTTACTCTTAGGCGACGTACAAAGTTCTATGTACGTCGCCTAAAGTCATCTCTGGGGACGTAAATTGACCAATGTACGTCGCCTAAAATCCCGGGAAACAAGAAAATTTCACTTTGGCGACGTACATTACCCAATGTACGTCGCCTAAAGTCTACTTAGGCGACAAATAAAAACCAATGTGCGTCGCCTAAGGTCCACTTAGGAGACCTACGCTGAATGTACGTCGCCTAAGGTCCCATTAGGAGACATATCACTGAATGTATGTCGCCTAAGGTCCACTTAGGAGACGTACACCGAATGTACGTCGCTTAAGAGCCCCCTCAATTTTCACCATAATTTCACATTTTTGTGAAACTAAGGATTTCACTTACATGGTCGCCAATCGAACAACGTACGTGCCCTAAAGTTCCTAGAATACCAACTTAGTAACTCATCGATATACTAAACATCGTCAAATTCATAAAAATGGCGGGCCCGGCCAAGGGGCATCACACAAGGGGTGTGCCGAAAAACCGGCCCGAACCGAACCGATTTAGTCGGTTATTTAAGTTTTTCGGTCCAGTTCTGTTGAAGAAAATGAAAACCGATAGGGGTCGGTTCGGTTGGCGGTTAGCGGAGTTACGAAACCGGCAATAACCGAACCGAACCGAAATAACACGTGTCACGCTACTATTGGTTGGTTAAATTTATTTCTTTATATATATATATATTATATGTCAAATATTAAATAGATAAAAACTATATAAACTAAAATGTTATTTATTAAAAATTGATTTTAATGCCATGGCCCAATAATACAAAATAGGCCCAAATTCAAGCCCAAAACCAACAATAACCGAACCGACCCCGACCGGTTTTAGGTGCGTAGCGGTTCGGCTCGGTTGACCGTTGTCGTAAAACCGACATGTCGGTTCGGTTGGCGGTTAAATTGCACGGTTCGGTTAACCGAACCGTGCACACCCCTGCGTCACACCTCACGGTTTTTTCCGAAACCGACCTATTTAATTCGAAGGAAAGTAGTTATGGTATTTTATTTTAAAATTGCGATAAGTATTTGCCGAAACCGTTACTACTGCAAACCGAAGAGTACTATGTATTATAATATTGGTTTTCATGGTCAAATACCGATTGGCAAACCGAAAGAAAATGTGAGAGAACAATATCGAAAAAGCAAAACTTCCGATCGATTAATAAAATTATTAACTTGTAAGCATGTCTATAATTTACTTATTTTTGGATATTACTTTATCGATAATTTAAAACATTGCTTAATCAGTAAAACTGGCCGGCCCGACCAAGGGCGTCACTTCCGTGCGGTTTCCTCCGAAACCAGCCGTATTAATTCGGAGAAAACGTTCTTCTGGATTCTTACATTGAAATTTCGGAAATCATCACCCACACCGTAATAGGCCGTTGTTACCGAGAAGCTGAGTCGTATGATATTCATTTTCGTCGTCGAATATCGATCGGTAAACATGAAAAATCGGTTATAAATTTCTTATAACAGATTCGGTACTAATCAAGGCCATGTACCGACCGATTTGACAAAAGAAAACCCTTGTTCCTACTTTGTCGGAAAAGTAACAATTTGTTAATTCATTGACAAGTCAATAATTACAATTTACTAAACGATTTTCATTTCTAATATTGTTCGATCCAACTCTCTTAGATTTAGGGTGCTATTATTTACACCCCTCAATTTTGTCACAAATACCACCATTGTCACAAACACCCTTTTATATCAATTTTTTGTCACAAACACCCACCACCTAATTTTCACCTAATTAAATGTTAATATAAACATTAATTAAAATTAATATGACTTAACATTGAAAAGGAAGAAAACATTTACGTCTCACCTTCTCCTTCTCATCTTTCCCGTTCGTAGCTCTCATCTCCTCTCTCCACGTCGGAGCTCTCATCTCCTCTCTCCACGCCGGAGCTCTCCCGATCGTCTCTCCACGCTGGAGCTCTCCCGCTCGTCTCTCCACGCTGAAGCTCTCCCATTGATGACTGATAAGAACCTTCTCCCAAGCTTCCCGCTCGTCTCTACACGCCGAAGCTCAGCCATTGATGACTGATAAGAACATTCTCCCAGCTCCGCGACTATTCTTTTAGGTATGTGCTCATCTCCTATCTCCCATTCTTTATATTTGTGATTTAGGGCTTTTTTAGTTGTGTATTAATGTGATAACTATTAAATTGATGCTTCTCCTTCATGATGACTGATGATTGGAGGTATATTGTTTTATTTATGTTATTAAGAACACAAATACCTAAAAGATCGTATTGAGGGAATGACGGGTGCGAACATTCGGACAGTGGACCCACCTCAAAGATAAAACTTGGAATTGGAATTGCATGATCAAAGAAGTTAATGGCTTTTGCTTTTAGAACCGACATATATTCTGGCTGGCTGGTGCTGTTTGATTGGGGGTGATGTGAATTGTGGCCACATTGTTTGTGCTCATTTTCTTCTTCTTTTTCTTTTTGGGTGTTTCTTAAGCTTGAATGAATAATAACAAATAAGAATAATGGTAATAAGATTGGCATCTCTGATCTAAAGTGGAAAACGGTTGATATACGGAGACATACATTTGCCAAACCCTTGATTTTGGAACACAGGAAGAAACTTGAAAATAATAAAATCAATAATTTAGTCTGTAATTGTAACTATATTAGCCAAGGCTTAGTGGTGGTGGTGGTGTTTTCTTTGTGTTTCTTTATGATCTTTATTAATTCAGAGGTGTGTCCAGATATGAATGGCAAAAGTGGACTTTCAGGTTTGTTTAAGATGAAATGCAACCAATATGCGAAATGTTTTCCTTGGCGCAAGCTCGGTTTATTAAATTTTTGGTTCGTTCGGCTGTTCTTAATTTACATGCTACGACTATTTTTCGACTGATCGATCGGTACAGTTGAGATTCAGTTGTTTTCTTAATGCTACATTTTTGAAGGCTACTATGATAAATTTCTTTAGGGGTTTTGTTTAACGCGTCTTCTTGTTATTGCAAATTCTGTTTATGGACTGCTTTGTCCTTTGTTCCATATGCTGCCTTCTTCTTTATGGTGCTACCAAGTGTTGCAAGTGAAATTATTTTAGTCGGGTGATGACCAATAAGGAATCCACCAATATGAAGCTAGTTTTATTTGTGAAAATAGACTCCCGATCCAGAGCACTACTATAAAGTTACATTAGTCGCTCTTGTTTTATATTAGAAAAATGATACATAGCTCAAAAGTTCGAATTTAAAAGTTTGCAAGCTGTTTGAACTATGCATAGCTACTAAAATCTCTTAGACAGAAAGTAAAATATTACATTATTAAGTCATATTACACTTACGTTTATCCTATATAAGTCTGTTCATATATATTCTAATTTTATTAATGTTGAATTTCTTTGTTTTAGGCATGACTCGGAAAAACAAACAATACGTTCGCATGGGGAAAGGAAAAGCTACACCCACTGAATTAGCAAGTCCTGTTAGTGATTCTTCGCCGTATACTCCCGGTTACTCACCAAGTCAAACCCAAACGGAGCACCAACCCGAAGAAGTGGTTCCGGAGGCCCCCGTACATGATGTAGGTGAAGGGTCTAGCATTGCTTCTAAAGAAGATGACGGTGGGCCGGTGGACAAAAGTGTTTTGACAACGTTTAAGGATCATATTGCATATGCTATTTGGAATGGAGAATTGGTATTTATTTACTTAATCAATATTCTAGTTTCTATATAATCTAAGTATTCAAGTATTACTCTCTATAAACATGTATATAATTGTTACTAATTATTTGAATTAATGCAGGAAGGAACTAGGAAATTATACACTAGTTCTCGCTGGCCAAAGTTTAAGTCTTGGGATTTGAGTAAGGAGGTTGATGCAGTGCAAATTCGAGTAAAAAATAGTGGTTTATCACCATTGATAGATCATAACTACCGTTGCTTCGACTACGTTGCTATTTCCGCATTTGTTGAGCGATGGCAGCCCGACACGAACACCTTTCATCTCCCATTTGGTGAGATGACGATCACATTGGATGACGTGAGAACCATCCTTGGTGTTAAGGTCGATGGATCTTGTTTTAATTCTGAGGAGGGAGGAAAAGACATAGGGAGCTCTACAGCGATTGACCTGGTGGCAAGTAGTTTGGGTGTTACAAAGGAGGAGGTGAGTAAGGAATGCGATAAAGCCTTTGCAGTGAGGCTAGATTGGATTAAGTTGGTGTGTAAGGGTCGAGCTACGAGTGATTCGACGGAGGAGGAGTTGGATCAATGTGCTAGAGGATATCTTCTATATTTGCTGGGATGTGTCATTTTCCCAGATAAGACAAAAACGAAGGTGTTTGTTTACTACTTAGGGGCCTTCAAAGATATGAAGAAAGTGGGTGAAATAGCATGGGGGAAGGCCATTCTAGCACATACATACCGGCAGTTGGGACTTGCTTCGAGATCCGGAGTGAAGTCGATAAGTGGATGTTTGACTCTTATAGTGGTACATTACTAGTCTTATTCTCTCAATTGCTTATCTTATGGATTGTCTATTAATTGTTATTTTTTGTCTTGTTGTGAATATAGGCATGGATTTTTGAGCACTTCAGTGATTGCCTACGCCCGGTACCTAACACAGAGTACAAGGAATCATTACCGCGGATGTGTAGATGGAAAGCTCAGCAATGCAGTGGTGATACAGACACAGCCATTATATCCTTACGGGAGAGACTAGATGACTTAACTGAAATAGAAGTAAGTTCTTACTTTAATATGTAACTTTTGCTTTATTTATTATATATTATCTATTATAAATTGATCGCCCCTTTTCCTCAACAGGTTTGTTGGGATCCGTACAAGGATAATAGAGATGTCCACCCGTTGCACGAGGTTTCTTTTTATACTGGGTTAATCATATCGTTCGATGTCGTCGAGCCTTATTATCCGGAGCGGGTTTTAAGGCAATTTGGACGAGTACAAACGATTCCAACAATGCCAATGATTCAAGCCGCAAGTGTGACCCGAGGAAAGACAAGTCAAGCATACAAGCTTATTTATAGTGTGAATCGCCGGCAACAAGATAATTGGTGCAATCATTTATTGAACGAGCAGTTACGTTCTGTACTTGCCAAGTTTCCTTGGGAATGTGATCCCAAGTATATGGAGTGGTTCATGAAGATCACACATCCATACATACAGCCCTCGGAGCAAAGAACTACGGTGAGAAGGATGCGTGGGACGCAAGAGGTTATACAATCCAAGTTGGTAAAGATCGACCATCTCTAACAAAGTCATATACTTTTATATTATTTGATATTTATGTCTAAGTACTAATGGTGTAATTCGTGTTAAGCAGCAAGTAGCGGTTGACGCTGCATTATCGTTGGTAGAGGGAACTCTCTTTGGCGTCAAAGCCAGGACATGTCGGCAATTGTTAATAAAGTCTATGACATCCTTAAGGTTACAAGAACGGGGGATTATGAAAATAGTATGGGTGAGCGTAGATCAAAAAGACTAGAAGATCTATCGCCAACAGTATCTACTCCCGGACGAGCCAAAGCCCCGCCAAGGAAAAAGTCAAAGAAGTAGTTGTGAATCGTATTTTGCTAGTTTAAGTTAAAGACAATGAACTTCTTGAGTTTATTGTTTTTTTTTGTATAAACCTCTTAGGTAGTATGTTATATACTTTAAAAAACTTGGGTTAAATTTGTATGAACATCTTTTGGTAGTTCGTTATGTAATTTTATAAACTTGGGTTATTTTTGTATGAACCTCTTTTGGTACTAGTTTTAGTTTAATGAAGTTTTTATTATTAGTGCATCATACACTACTTGATTGTTGATTTGCATTGATGGTTTATTCAAAATCTGGATTGTCCAGGGATAATAGAAATATAGATATGTGATGTGATATACTACTTGATTGTTAATTGATGGTTTTTTTGAAATCTGGATTGTCCAGGGATAATAAAAGTACAGGTATGTGATGTCCAAACCTGTCATTGACTCACCTAATGATAGGTGAGTGTATTCACAGACACTCACCCCATATCAGGTGAGTGTATTTCAAGAGCCTCGCCTAATATAAGGAAATGGAGTGAGGAGTGTACTGGTGTGTTTTGAAATAAGACTCACCTGATGAGAGGTGAGTGTATTCACATACACTCACCCCATATCAGGTGAGTGTCTTGCAAGAGCCTCTCCTAATATAAGGAAATGGAGTGATGAGTGCACTGGTGTGTTTTGAAATAAGACTCACCTGATGAGAGGTGAGTGTATTCACATCCACTCACCCCATATCAGGTGAGTGTCTTGCAAGAGCCTCTCATAATATAAGGAAATGGAGTGATGAGTGCACTGGTGTGTTTTGAAATAAGACTCACCTGATGAGAGGTGAGTGTATTCACATCCACTCACCCCATATCAGGTGAGTGTCTTGTAAGAGCCTCTCCTAATATAAGGAAATGGAGTGATGAGTGCACTGGTGTGTTTTGAAATAAGACTCACCTGATGACAGGTGAGTGTATTCACATAAACTCACCCAATATCAAGTGAGTGTCTTGCAAGAGCCTCTCCTAATATAAGGAAATGGAGTGATGAGTGCACTGGTGTGTTTTGAAATAAGACTCACCTGATGAGAGGTGAGTGTATTCACAGCCACTCACCCCATATCAGGTGAGTGTCTTGCAAGAGCCTCTCCTAATATAAGGAAATGGAGTGATGAGTGCACTGGTGTGTTTTGAAATAAGACTCACCTGATGACAGGTGAGTGTATTCACAGCCACTCACCCCATATCAAGTGAGTGTCTTGCAAGAGCCTCTCCTAATATAAGGAAATGGAGTGATGAGTGCACTGGTGTGTTTTGAAATAAGACTCACCTGATGACAGGTGAGTGTATTCACAGCCACTCACCCCATATCAGGTGAGTGTCTTGCAAGAGCCTCTCCTAATATAAGAAAATGGAGTGATGAGTGCACTGGTGTGTTTTCCAAATCAGAAGAGAGGTGAGTTAATTCACACATTAATAAGAGATAATTGTTACTTCATTAATATCACAAAAGTTACATATAAGATGTTGAAACATTCAATTCACCTAACTTTACAAAATACTTACACAGCTTTACATTTTCAATTAAAGCCAACTATACAAAAAAATTAGATATATAACGGATATACATTTTTAGTTGTACCCATCTTCACAAAAAAACATAGGACTTACTATGCGACATGTACGCATAACAAAAAAGAACAAAAGTCTGAGCAATCATTAATCTTTGACTATGATTGGTGAGTCTTTTATTCTATGATCGGGTAGATATCCTTCTTATAAAATTGAAGTCTATCGGCAAAAAGTTGCTCCCAAGCAGCTGCCCCAGGAGTTCGAAGTACATTCCACATGCTAGCAACGATGGGGAGCGGGCATTATCTTTCAAGGTAACGCTAACAAAGTGGTTATTGCAAACAAGTGCAATACATATAACACGAACTTCATTACCCCCACTGGCGGCTCAGCGTGGGGAAAGAAAGTTAGACTTCCCATATTTGATAAGAACACAACTATACAGTTGTACGCCGACGCTGTGATAAAGCCCGCATCAGGCATGCACATCCATTGTTTTGGGTCTGCGACTTTGGGTAAGAAAAAATCAATTCTAGCTCGATTTTCAATGCAAAACCAATTACCCCACACGGCATCATAAAGATCCTTGTGTCGACCAAGGTCAGTTAGTAAATCATATCTCACAATCTTCCAATCATGATCATCATTATGCCATCCCATTTGTTTTGCAATGCATCGAAACCCACAATGGCCGTCACCGGGAACATTTTCTATAGACGCGATGAATGGATGCATGAAGGTGGGGATGTATTGCATATAAGCTTCGAATTCCCACTTCGTCGTCCTATCAAACTCAGCCTTCTTCTTTTTTACGACTAGTTTCTTCGGCTTTGACACTTGAGAAGATTTATCAGAAATTGTTAATTCTTTTTCCTCATCACCCGTTTTCGCGTACTCAAAACCCGAGGGATTCCGCTTCGTTGAGGATTCATGTTTTCTCTCCTTTGACTCAATTTCTTTTTAACGGTCTACCTTTGGAATGACTGAAGTTGGTTCTTTAAGTGACGCCATGTATGGCGTGGCAAGATCTTTTAATTTCCGTAAAATCACCTTTTTTTCGTCCGCCGTCGATTGATCAAACAATTTTTTAATAAAGTCATCTCGGCCGTTTTGAAAAGATCTTCTTCATCACTATATTTGGTAAGATTATGAGCCTTCGCCAATGTTCATCAATAGCCTCCAAGGGAATAGGCCGATTCGCACGACCATATTGTAACAACTCATGCGCACAAGGCAATCCATAAACTGTACGACAACGTGTTCACATACAGATGGATCTAAACCAATTTCGGCTGACCTATCTTTCTCCATCTTAATTATGTCTAAAGCAAACAATGAAACGTTCCCCCTGAGTTCTTTGAAATCGTAACCGTGATGTCTTACCTGACAGACCCAAGACTTCTCTCAAAAGAGGCTCGACTTGAGTAAGTTGTAGTTGTAACATATTTGCCATCCCGGCAAAAACAGTTGAAAAAGAAACCTTCGCCCGACTCAAGATGTCTCTTCAACTTGCCATGTGACCCTTCGGCTCTATTCGTTTTTCTATTTACCACATGTCTTATCTCGTTAGTCCATGCTACCACAATGCTTCTTTATGAACATACAATTCGTGCCAAGTACTCAATAGCCTTTGGAAACTCTTTCCAATCTTGATTCAACTCTCCCCATCGAGTGAAGAACTCTTCTCTTGATGTTGCCATCATACAATAACTCACAATCACGAATGAAAATTGCCAAACGGACCCCTTTGAAAAATATTTTACAATTTTGTTCCACATTTTTTGAAATATGGAACGTACATAGCATGCGACGGGCTTCGGGAAAGATTTGTCGAATGGCATTAATACATGCAAACTCTTTATCCGTTAAAAAACACTTGGGAGTTCATGGGCATCAAACAACATCCTTAACTTTGAAAGGGCCCAAACATAATTATCCTCCAATTCCTTGTATAGAAAACAATGAGCAATCGAGAATGTCTTTCCGGTAGAAGTAATCCCTACCATTGCAAACAAGGGCATCTTATACTTGTTTGTTTTATACGTGCAATCAACAATAACCACGGAGGGAAACGCTTAGCCAGTAAAATACAATTAGGTTCCGCCCAAAATAAGTCTAAAACTTCATCGGATGATTCTTCACTTCTATGCCAATACACATAATGTCTCTCTACGAGAATCTTCATTAATTGTTGCATGGCACTCCTCCCCTCCATCGCATGCACTCTCATCTTCGACTTAACATTGTAAATTGTGCTCATTGTGGACCAACTTTCTTTATTACGAGCTTTGAGCCACAAAGAACATCTTTCGGTTTCACCCCAGCAATGCTCATCTCAGCAACAAATTTCTTCTCCTCTTTCGTCAATCTTCCTGCAAACGGATGCCCAAGTAAGGTATTCGGTAACTCATGATTATGAATTCCACAAATTATTTTTAATTTCCATTTATCCGCGCCGATACTCAAACCACGTAGTACAAATGGACAATTGCACTTCTTCGTAGCACTATCTCTTTTTCTAGGTACATGTTTTTGTGGTCGGTTATCACGAGGTACCCCTCCTCTTTCACAACCCAAAATAACCCGTGGCCTCCTTCTACTAGTACCTTGGTCAGATTTTCGGGTAACTACCTTAGTTTTTAATCTCTCTTCCTTTTCGTTGAGCCCAGTCAACTAAACTTTCCGGGAATGAAATACCTACAAAATAAATTCAACAAATATTAATTGCTATTATATTGTAATTAAATAGTTACAACATGGTATTAAAGTATTATGTACTTACTTCGTCTGTTGTAAAAACGTTACTCACGTCAATTGCTTTGCCTGGATTGTAATCATCATTAGTAGCCTCTCCTTTATTACCATGCTTAACAATTTCGTCTCCACCATCATACTTGAGATCAACGCAATTTGTTTGAGAAAGAGGCTCTTCTATTATATGATATTCTTCAACATCACCAAGCTTATAATTAACATCCTTTGGACTCTCTTCTTCAACAATATGGTCGGTACGTTTGATAATATAAGCCGGTTTAGGAGTTTGTTGTAATTGCATTGCCGTGAAATCAATTTTTTCAAACGTTGATATATCTCCCCATATGCTAGATTGATGTGATAAATCCTGAAATTATATGCAAAGTTAGTTTTGGCTCAATTTACTTTGGGGGAATTGAATGTATTTGTACACACTCGCTTATCTTGAGGTGAATGTGTTTTTAAACACTCACTTATTTTGAGGTGAATGTGTTTATCAACACTCGCTTATCTTAAGGTGATTGTATTTGTACACACAGATTACTTGGGTTCCGTCATTTGCCTTGAGTGTTTTTCAAATTAGCTCACCTAATAAGAGGTGAGTGCATTCACAAGTACTCATCTCACATAGGGTGAGTATGATGTTAATCACTGCATAACATAAAGTAATGGAGTATGATTGTATTAGAATATTTTTCAAATTAGGCTTGTCTCACTAATGATAGGTGAGTTTATCTGTTCACACTCGCCTTTATTTAGGAGAGTTTTAAACTATATTACTAGCTTTAATTAATAA